>ML795974.1:409832-463124 GCA_009831015.1 Picea engelmannii
TAAATTATTTCAATAATAAATTTAATGGAGAAATTAGAAGTGGACCCAACCCTAAAATAACGAAAGTGGGCCAAGTGACCTAGAAGATGTTTTTAAGGAAGCTACTTGGAGAGTATAAATAAGAGGCAAGGCTCTCTCATTTGGATCACACTTGAGAATATTGAATATCTATATGTGTCTGAGGTAACCAAGGATATATAAACCAGAATTCTGGGTGAAGGTGAAGAAAAGAAGGCCGAAATGCAAGGAAGGATAAATTATTTTGATGGTGCTTTCTAAGGTATGTTATTTACAGGTAATCTCACCATTTTCAATATAACTTGTTTTCTATAATGATTTAGACTGTGAAATTGCTATGTAAGTGAGAGAACATATCCAAGTATCTTTGAAATTTTTTTTAGCTTGTGGGTCGTTGTATTTTGGGAGTTACACTCCGTGGAAAATAGAGTTTGTGGTCAGTCCTGAAACTAGTCAAAATCAGGTGTTTCGGGTAAAACTGTCATAAATTCTTTATAACATATCCAAATTTAGGGAGACAAAAATATGTTGGTTAGGGTACAGTCTGTAGTATTCCTTGTAACAGTTTCAGATCATTTCATCAAACATTTTGTGCGGGGCACACTCTACAAGGTCGCTCTCTAGAATAAGCCAAAATTCAACAAGGTATGCCATTTTTGCTATAAATCCTTTTATGAGAGCTTCCAAGTAGTGACACTTGGAGGAATTGCATTAAACACACTGAAGAAAATTTTATATCAGTTTCATATCTTTATACATTACATGTTCAAAGTTATGATTACTTCAAGTTAGGGTTGTTGACTAATCCAAAACTAGGCATGTGAGACTAAAGAAAAGTTTGATGAAAATGCTAGTCTCTTGTTTTTTAAGGTAAAGAAGGTTTGCAGGAATGTGATCATATAAACTAGGTCTATTATAGAGCTACAAATCAGATTTGGATGATGAAATTGATGAGGGCTTTTCGTTGTGGTACATGTTGAGTACATGGTTGAGACAAGTAGTTGATGAGTTGGCGCACATACATGAGGTGTATAGTTGATGATGTTGGTACATATTGATGAGTCATAGTTGATAAGTAGTTGGCACATGATTGGTACATACTTGGTACATGGTTGAATGCACTTGTTTATGGTACATGTTGATTACAGGCTGGTGCATGGTTGATGCACTTGTTTATGGTACAGGTTGATTACAGGTTGAGGTACAGGTTGATGCATGGTTGATGCATGGTTCAGATTTATTGGTATAGGTTTACAATGATATATCTCATAGTGATAGTGTGACAGTGGTTCCATCATTCTACTTCTACTTCAGGGTGGCAGGACGAGGCAAGGATAGGTAGTTGTATCCACCTTCTGGTTGTATCTGGAGAACATTGGGGGTTGTAGCCTCCTTCTGGTTGTATCCAGAGAATTGGGGAGTTGGAGCTTCCCTCAGGTTGTTGCCTGAGAAAATAGGGGGTTGGAGCCTCCTTCCAGTTGCAGCTGGAAAAAAAAGGAAGTTGGTGCTTCCAATGAATGTAATTCTTCAAGGCATATAAGAAAAAACATTCCGTTGTTTTCTCCCATTTTGGGTTTCCACGTAAAACAATGGTGTACTGTGTATTCTACATTGATATAACATTTGAAGAAAAAAGATTATAATTATACTATTACTGATTCACCCACGCTCTTAGTAATCCAACAAAATCAAGCACTGTATTTAAGTCCAAATGATTTTTCTTTCATTTAAGACTATCTATCTAAGTTTAAAACACTCAGAACTTTATGTGAAGATTGTAAGATAAATATAGAAGAAGATCATTGCATCTATCTTATTCTTTCTAAGCTAGCTAGTGCCTTCTGTGTTTGTATCTACCTTTTATTCCATGCAAGAGGCTCTAGGGGCATCTTATAAAAAACCAAGTCTTGAGAACTTTTGTGATGCTTTGATTAGAGAGCAAGATAAGCTTGTACAATTTGGAGTGATCATCACTGCATGTACCTCCAACAAAGCCTTAGTTTTCCATCAGAAAGATACACCCAATAATCCCAAGAAACAAAATCCTTGCTACAACAACAAGAAATATAAGGGCCCCAAACCCACTCAGACAACTTCCGCTCCTAATGGTAACAAAGGAGAAAAATATAAAAGTAAGAAGATTGACAAACATTGCAAATTTTGTGATAAAGATGGTCACGATGAGTCCAAATGTTTCAAAAAGATGGCATCTTTAGAAGCAACGATGAAGAAGCACAACATCAATATTGATTCTACTTCTTCTTCTTCTTCTGGTGGACATGCACTTTCTGCTTCTGGTTTCTCCTTCAATACAACTTCTACTTCTTCTTTTGATGAGTGGTTTATTGATTCTGGAGCATCTTATCATACGGCTAAGGATATAGACATATTTTCTTCTCTAAATGAATGTAACACCAAGAAAATATTTGTTGGTGATGATAGATCTCTTAGTGTTGAAGGATCTGGAACAGTTCAATTAGAAAACGATCATTTCAATGATGTATTATGTGTTCCAAGTCTTTCTTGTACCCTTCTATTAGTATATCAAATCACTCATTCAGGTGAAGGTAAAACCGTAGAATTTTCGCCTCACCAAGTTGCAATCAAGGATCTAAAATATCCTAAGCATGTTCTTGCAACCAGAATTGCTGATGATATTACCAGGTTGTACAAGTTTGGAAACTTTGGGTCATTATCTTTTTCATCAGTTTTTGTTGCTCATAATGATGACTTGAGAAAAATTTGGCATGAGCGGTTTGGTCATATAAACTATCGCTCATTGCAACAACTATGTAATCAACAGATGGTGACTGGTCTTCCTCTTGTTTCATGCATAGATGGTGTTTGTGCCTGTTGTGTTATTGGAAAACATCATCTAGACAATTTTGACAAACGTGCCTCTTGGCACGCCTCGGGCCCTCTGCATCTTGTTCATAGTGATTTGTGTGGTCCACTTTCTTCTCTTTCTTTTTCTGGGTGCAAGTATTTATCAACTTTCATTGATGACTTTTCTAGACGTACTTGGGTTTACTTCTTAAAACTTAAGAGCAAATTTTTTGACAAGTTTTTGGCCTACAAGGCCCTTGTAGAAAAGCAATCTGGACATCAAATTCAAAAGTTAAGAATAGATAATGGAGGTGAATATGTGAACAATAATTTTATAAGTTACTGCACTACACATGGAATCCAAATGCAACACACTATTCCATATATACCACAACAAAATGGTGTTGTTGAGAGAAAGAACCACACATTAAAATAAATGGCTAATTGTATGATCTGATCTAAGGGATTAAGTCTAAAGTATTGGGCAGAAGCAATCAACTGTGCAAATTACATAGTAAATCACACTCCCACAAAGGCTCTTAAAAATATAACACTGGAAGAAGTTTGGACTAAAATTAAACCATATATAAGTCACTTCTGTGTATTTGGCAGTATAACACGGGCTCACATTCCTGATGAGAAAAGGAAAACATTGTAGCCTAAATGTGAGAAGTGTATATTTGTTGGTTATTCTGAAGATGTCAAAGGTTATAGACTTCTTAAACCACATTGTAATGGAATTATTATTAGAAGAGATGTTAAATTTGATGAAAATATCTTGGCCTACAAGCCTAATTCGACGATTGTGCCTTCTTCAGCCTGCAAGCCATCTTCAACATTTGTGCCTTCTTCTGTTCCTATTCTGGTTTGTTCTTCAGATGATGATAGTGAGGATGAAAATCCACCTCCTCCTACTCCCCTTCCTCCAGATAAGTCCTTTGAACCCGAACTAACATCAACTTCACAACTTCCTAGATGGGTCCGTTCAACATGAGAAGAAGCTGTTGATATTTTCGATGATCATTCAGATCAACATCGGACACGTTCACAGTTCTAACAATCCTCTTCTCTTTTGGCTCAAGTTTAAGAGAATCATGATCTAGAGACATTTGTAGAAGCTTTAAGTCATCCAGATTGGGATACAACAATGAATGAAGATTATCATTCTTTAATGGCCAACAATACTTGGGATCTTGTACCTCTTCCAAAAGGAAGAAAAATTGTCAGATGTAAATGGGTCTATATAACTAAGTATGCATAAGATGGAAGTGTTGAAAGACACAAAACTTGGTTAGTTGCCAAAGGATTTTCCCAAGTTGAAGGAATTGACTATAATGAAACCTTTGCCTCTGTATCCAAAATGAATTCCATCCACCTTTTTCTTTCCCTTGCTGCCTCACATAAATGGTAGGTCCATCAGATGGATGTTAAATCTGCCTTCTTGCGTGGATATTTTCAAGAAGAAATCTACATGGAACAACCTCCTGGCTATGTCCAGAATGACTCTAGCCTTGTTTGTCACCTTAATAAATCTCTTTATGGTCTTAAGCAAGCTCCCTGAGCTTGGTATGCCAAAATGGACAACTTTCTTATTGACACCAGATTCTCTAGATTCCATTATGATCCTAATGTCTATACCAAGAAAGTAGAAAGCCATCTCATAATCATTTTTCTTTATGTTGATGACATTATCTTTACTAGTAGTGACTCAAAACTTTTAAACCATGTGAAAACCAACCTTAAGCAGAAATTTGAAATGACAGACTTAGGTTTTTTGCACTATTTCCTTGCCTTCCGAGTTTTGTAAACCAATGAAGGAGTTTTTATTTCTCAGTCTAAGTATGCTTGTGACCTTCTTCGTTGCTTTCACATGGAAGATTGTAAACTAGCCCCTTCTCCCTTCCAGTTTGGAGTCAAGCTTACTGCTACCTGTACTTTTCCCGAAGTTGCCACCCTGTACCGTCAGCTAGTTGGTAGCCTCTTATACTTGACTCATACCCATCCTGATCTTTAATTTGCTATTGGTCTTGTTTCCCGGTACATGAAAACACCCCATGAAATCCATTGGAAAGAAATTAAAAGGATACTTCGCTATGTTCGTGGTACAATTCAGTTCGTGATACATTACAGTTCAGGGGGGACTCTTTTATTGGTTGGTTTCACTGATTCAGATTGGGCCGACGACCTTGATGAAAAAATTCTACTGCACGTTATGTTTCAGCCTTGGTTCAGGACCTATCACTTGGGCCTATAAGAAAAAACAAGCTATTGCACTTTCTTCAGCAAATGCAGAGTACCAAGCATCGATAAATGCAAGTCAGGAAGCCTTGTGGCTTCGACATATCCTTTCAGATTTTGGATTCCAGCAACAACATCCGACCAACCTTTGGTGCGACAATCAAAGTGCAATCAAGTTCGCCAAAGACCCAGTTCAACATCAACGCAACAAGCACATCGAGATACACATGCACTTCATTAGAAAGCTCATTCATGATCAAGTTATTGAAGTGCTCTTTTTCCCTACAGAAGATCAAGTTGCAGACATTTTCACAAAGTCTCTTACAGAAGCAATTTTTTCCAAACTTTGATCTATGTTAGGAGTTCATGAAGTTGTGATTAAGGGGGGATAGACACTAATGCCTCCTTCCTTCTCCTATTGTGTCACTATTGTAAATCCTTCAATCCTATCCCAAGTTGTTCTTAGGGGGGGATGTTAGGATATTTAGACACTTAGGAGTTAGTTAAGATCTACTTGGTCTAATGTGTCATTAGGTAAACGTGTGTTTCTTTAGTATGCATTAATATGAATTTATAGTTAGGAAATATGATGGTCACGATATGTTCTGGACATAGAGTGATCCGATGGTTCATATTCTCCTTGATCTTAACGACCATTGATCCTTGGCTTAACACCCAATTGGTCCATGATCTCTATTTAAAGAGCATGGAGGGTCATTTGTCGATGATCGATTGTGAGAAAATCTCTTGTAAAATCTCTCTATAATTTTTTTCTTTTGCATTAATAAACTGCTCCAAGTGGCCACGTTGGTTGGGGCCATGGATGTTTCCTTGTAGGGGTTTTACCATGTCAAAACATCGGTGTGTTGATCTTTGATCTGGTTGTGTGAGTGATTACTGAAGGTGTTCGTCCTCTGTTAAAATACTTGTTTTTTCGAACAATGTCTAATGTCTAATGTGTGATGACTATTACAAGGGCCTAAGAGGCCTCCCAACATCTTCTCCACACTCAAATCCTTTCTCTCCCCAAACAAGTTTGCAACAACATTCCGAGTCTCTACTCCTGTAGAAGTATCCTTACTGTGCATTGTAACATCCCCGACCACCCAAGCTGGGCCATGCTACTCCAGAAAATGCTCTGATACCATATTGTAACATTCCCAACATCCAACTAGGCTATGCCACATAAAAAATTTCGAACTGTATGCAAATTTAAACATATACACACAGAAACTATTGCAAAAATTTATATATATATATAAAACATAAAACAAACAAATACATTATGTAATGCACACATTCATATTGAAATAATAGTAAACATATACATGCAGCATTGACAGCCAATACCCATAAATATGAAGACAGGTATAAACCACACACAAAAAAACCCATAAAAATAAACACGTAAATAATAATGCAACATGTAATTTAACACACAATTGACACTTATCTTATTAAGAATATCACCAAATGCATGTAGACCTTCCAAGAACCTCCCATCCTTAGACCACATTGCTCATCACTCTCAACAGTGGGTCACCCCCGAGATGGGACTAAACTCTACCCGGGTAAAGGGATTCCTAACTAGGATGATGTGTCTCATACAACAGGAAATATTCCGTCACAGGTGCCAACTCAAACTAACAACCTACAATCCCTCATTCCCCACATTCCTATCCCACCCCAGGAAGTGTGCCCCTTCTCTACTCAAAATTCCCTCGACTGCCCCACTCCCCTTCCAGGGCTTCAACAATAGGCAAGTCAAGAAGTCCCAGAACCCTGTAGCTACAGTTTAGCACCTTCGAAAATCAATTCCCAACAATTCTCTCACCCAGAGAGAAATTGCTCACGAGCCTGACAACCCGCTTCTTTAGTCCAACTCCTAAGCTAACCAGGTACAGATACATGTACGGGTATGGTACTGGTTCATGTACATATATAGGTACAGGGAGGTACAGAGGATAACAGGATGAGTGTGTCAATGACGATGGAATGATTGAATGGATGATTGAATGATCCAAAAATGAACTAATTCCAAGCTATATGTATGCATGTTCCCAATTTGACACTTGTCATGTTGGGAGCTACTTTGGCTCACTTGTTCCCATCCTTAGAACTTAAGATAAAATAATTATCCATACTTTATACTTTAAAGAATATTAATATAATATTCTTTTTTGGCTTAAGCTCCCTAGCTTAACTCTTTTCCTTAACTTTTAGCCCCCCCCTTTCCCTAACTAGTGGAGTTTAGTCCCCTATACTCTTTTATCATGGTCGGTCTACACGTAACAATGTATTTTATATTAATGATGAGACATATACAAAAATAGGCTCATTGGCCTTAGCATCTAGGTTCTCCCGCCTAATAAACACATAAACCTCCTAGCTTATAATAATTGGCTCACCAGCCTATACAATACAACATATACACAAAGGATCTCTGGCCTCAAAATCGTGCACACTTAAGTTTGCTGCACACAATATCCTGGAATGTGCACATTTCATCATTTTAGTGCGCAGTAAATGCATGCACTATGCCATGAAAGGTGCATACAAAAATGATATCAAACAACTCACCAACTTAGGTACATTTGCGTTTACATTTACAATTGGGTTCGGCCTAGGGGTATTACATGCATCAATCAAGCATACCAATCTGCATAGGTAAATTAGACGCAACAATTGCTAGTTATATAGGAGGATACACATATACAAGATTTACTGTGACTAGATTCCAATGGATCCAAATGACTACTTTTCACATATCCCACTCCTTGATCTCCATGCTTTCAACATTCTCTGCCAGTTAAAGGTCACCCATTGCTGCCTGCTACCAATTGCAAAGTCTACTCCTCACAGGAACCGTCGAGGTGCATTCTATTGCTTCTCCAGTGAACTACCACTAATGGGGGTATTTTTGTAGAATCGACGAGGGTCTGCGACATCAGTCGATTCTACCATTTCTTTGCTTTCTTTGTCATGACCGAGGGAATTGTTTTGAAAATCTTATACCAAGGTACTCAATCAATTCAAATGTTCTTGTGTCATCATCTTGTAGTTTAAGCTCTTATGTGTGTGTCTAACATCTAATGTCTCTTTTTTGAATGCCTTTAACTGCTGAAAATTTTTCTTGATCAATGCTCATCGCCAATGCTCAATCTTTCACTACTTTTACTGTTCATCAACTTGTCTCTATTGCTCTACTGCAATTCTGGATGTGCTTCTTTATGATTTTTGGTCTCTAGGAATGTATGGAGTCTGCAATTTATATTTTCACGAAAGACAATTCTTCTACGACTCAACTATGACTAGCTAATTGTTAGTAATATATATATTTTTTTTCTTGTGCAGGGTTTGACTTCATGTTGTCTACTAGGTATCGAATGATGTCGACGAGAAACCAATATCATCCGCTAAGGAATGACTTACATTACATAGTTGGTGGGGATCGCTTACCTTTGAAGACGCACACTTAATCCCCTCCTTTCTATTTCAATTCAGATTTTACAATAACTCTGAAAATTGACGCAATCGACAACATACATTTTTTTTCCAGACTAACTAGATTACATACTCGACTTGAAATGGAGTGGACTATAGAATCGACTATGTCCTTTATTTAATACTCTTCATGTAATTATACTTCTTTTTCATAAAAAAATTCTAATATTATTACAATGGCATCCTTGACTCATACAAAACTTCCATCTACAAGCTTACGCCTAAGCTTTTCGATTTTCGATCGCCATAAAGGTTTCAAATAATCATCAGTTGGTTTATCAATCAATGCATAAATACCATGCTCCAAAATTCACACATCGTCGTTCTTGATAAACAAGAGAACACTAACCTTCTCTGTTTGAATTTGAAGTGTCTTCATCATAAGGCACATAAATTCGGGTAGAGCTTCGACTGTACTTCCAGTGACCTTCATGCAATTCCTTCGACTGGAACGAGGAAGGCTTGTCTTTTGGCTACGACCATGATTTAAACTTGTCAATACAGTCAATTTCTTCGCGTTGCAGACTACTCGTGGATTCTTTACTTCAGTGGACATCTTTGGAGAACACAATCAGGCTTGTAATCATTCATGCAACTGGGTGGCATGAAATAATCGCATCGCAATATAATTTCTGATGGATATCAGACTTCTGATGGATGGTGTGATCGCATTCGTTTCAGATAATGATTTTCTTCATCGAGATGGCTACTATTACGCTTCTCTTCCACAAGTCCGAGTCACAATTCTTTTAGTTTTGAACTTGATACAAAATTATTTCTGCAAAAGCATATTCTTCTTTATTTCTACCTCCATATTATTTTTATGCATATTAGGTTTAGGGTTACAACAATGCCCACGCCTTTCATTTTCTCAACTGAAGTATAAAAGATATTTCGATCTTCAGGTATGAATCGGTGAAAGGTGGGCAGTTAGAAAAAACTCATCGACTCTACAATAGTGCTGGAACAAAACTCGATCAACATGCATCTGGTCATGTTTCTTTTTCATTCGATGTGGTCGATTTCATTTCAGGAAGTCATTGTCGATGTGCTAGTGGTCCATGCATTTGTGATGGAGAAGAGAACCTGATCCGAATGGAGAAGCCCCATTTCGACCCAATCAAGTGGTGCCTTCAGTATAAGCATTACTTTGCAAGTTTTGGATAGAGATGGCTGGATCATTGGGTTTGGATTTTGAGGCATTGAAATTGAAGGGGCGTGAGCAGAAAGTGCCACAGTGGGCATGGCCAATGCTGCGAGCATCTAAGAGCACTGCAAAATCTTAAACAGAAATCCCAACCCCTTGGGGTTTGGATGTGAGTGGAGTGGACGACACGATGGGAGAAGGGATTTTGTCATCGATCTTCCAACATGGTCGAGGTAATTGATAGAATCATCTCCTTCTCAACGAACAAAGTCTCAACAATCTTATCGAGTCGGCTTATTCACGCTGGTCGACTTCTTCATGCTTGAAGAACACTCGATTATCACAATCTGGTTATCATCGATTATGAGTGCATGATTTTCTATGCATATTTAATCTTCATTGTTGGGTTCTTTTTGTCACAAGAGTGAGCAAAAAGGAGTCCCTTAACTATCTAGATAGGATATCCATAAAGCACAACAGAGAGTTAGTTGGTTAGTGGCTCAACTAACATAAAGAAATAAGAGATAAACAACAAGGAAATAAATCTAAACTAAGTAACTATGTAACTAATAACTTGAAACTAATGCACAAAGAAAACACAAGAGAGATATACCAAGTAAACAGATCTTTCAATTGATATTCCTTGGAGAAATATGAGAACTTATGAGTCTCCTCTTTCTCCTTGAGAAGACTCGTGAGTCCCCAATGTTGGATATATGTTATATTCTTTGCATGTGTGTGTGTGGGCGCATCAGGTTCGACAACTGCGTCTGACGATCCCTCTAGTAGTGCTCTTTGTGTTGTGTGCGCCGGACGCTTCCTAGGGGGGGGGGCAGGTATGTCCCCCGTGGTTACGTACAATGCTCAGAACCGGGCAGTAGCTCGGGGCAGTGCCCCGAAATTGTTTTGGGTAGGTTTTGCTATTTTTAGCTGTTTTCTAAATTAATCCCGGATTAAGGGATTAGGGTTTTGGTATCTACGGAATACCTAAAAACATTGTATATATATTGTATGGTGAATGGTGAAATTCAATATAATGAATATAAGAAAGGTTTTCTCCGGTTGAGGGTTTCCGGTATAAATCTCTGTGTACTATGTGAATGAGCCATTGATTAATTTATGTTTTGCTTAAGAATCTATATGCATTGCTTTACTTCACATGTTTAAAACTTACACCCAAGTACAAAGTCTTCTTTCTACTATCAATGACTAACAAAGCAAAATGGTGAAGAAAAAAGTGATGAACTAATCAAGAGGAGAGAGTTCTAAGACTTGCAGTGGATGCTCAAAGATTTTTAAGAGGAAAGTGGCTTCCCAAAGATAGAAATGAGCAACATAACAATACTCAAATGCTTCTTCTTTTTTCCATACAATGGCCCTTTATTTATAGGAGGATGGAAAGATTTTTCTCAACTGGTTCTAAGTGTGAATGGGAAGCCCTTGGAGGTACTTCCCATCCTTTTTAGTGATCCCAAGGTGAAATTTGAGGGTGATTTTGTGTATGGGGGAGGTTCCCTTCATCCTCAAAATGGTTGAGGCCCGACCAAATTCATTAATGTGTTGTGTCTGTGCGGGTCTTGCGACTTCAGTCACGCACTCCGCGCACTGTGTACAATGTGTTAGCCTGCACGGATGTGTATGTGCGACTTTGGCTGAATGTGCGTGGATTTCCATAACCACTTTTGTATAGTTTTTTTTATTTTCTTTCTAAAGTGAGTGTAATCCTTCCATGAATATTGGTAGTATGTTGTGTTTGTGTTACCTGTTTCTTCATCCATTGTCTGTAGTTGTAGTGAGCCATTTTCCGGTGATAATAGATGCCCCATGATGTGTGAGGTTAGGAGCATACGTATAGCCGAAATACATCATAGTTTATTTTGATGGTGATACTGGGTAGAAATTGAGAAAACTTGAACATGAGGAGCATCAAGAGTCACCCATCAGAGGGAGAGGGGATGAAAGATCAATACAAAGTAGGCTAGGGAAAATGACAACAAAAAATGTTTGTACAAATGAGACGGGCATGCCCCGTGCTCGTATCATGAGACCGTCGAAAGGTAAGAGTAATTGAACGTGCTGGTGAAGTGGATATCTGCAGTGCCCTCGGGGGAAAAAAAGACAACCAGTGACGATTCCAATGATTGAGGTAGCTCTGAACTGAGTGGTGAGGGACTCAAAGGCATTGATGGCCTAATCAAACTTAGAGGTCCTAGGCCGCTATTGAAAACTGCAATGGTCACCAAGTAAGATCCACCACGACATGAGATTGTGTTGGAGTCAAATGTCATGGGGATCAATGACATCAAAGAGCAATGAGGACTCTCTCTGTGCCGTCCGAGGCCACTCATTGTTAATGAAATGAGGGCCAAGATACTGTCACTTTTCTAGAAATTTGTTGAGGTCGTCATGAAAAGTAACGCGACAATTACAAGTGAATGGCTTCTAGATACCTGGTGTGATCAACATGGTGGCATAAATTGTAATGGTACTAGGAAAGGGGGTGATAATCATGAATGATGTCTGGAATATACAGGATTCCAAAACTTCTCTTGGTTGGGGGGTATTTATGGATGGAAACAACCGTAATGTACTATCTAGTGTTAGGGGGACGGCGAGATATGGGAAAACTGTGCTGAGGGGGTGAAACTGCAAGGGGATGTAGTGTAGGTCAAAATATAGAGTGATAGAGGACACAAAGGTCTACTGGTGATCAACATTTTGGCTTGGGTACAAATGGATTGCATATGGTGGGGGGGGAGGGGGTAATGAGATGCCCCAACCAAGGGTAACAAGGGTTGCAATGTTCCAAGGGAGAAAATTCCATTGGGTGTGATGGCCACTGAATCTACCGTACTTACTGAAATGTAAACATGCTTTTTACAATTACCAAAGAAATAAACAATGGGGTTGACACTACATGTAGAGAAACATGTGCCCAAGTGGAAGATGGATTGGCCTTGATAGGGTGCAAGTATAGAGTGATGGAGGGTGGGGACCCCATTGGTTAGTTTCTGTACTAGGTAGATGAGTGGAGGATGATGTTACATATGGGAATGTGATGGTGGATGGTATGGAAGGGTAATGAGAATGCAAAGATGCATTTGATGTAACCGAACATTAGGAGGTTGGAGTCCATAATGGGATGGTTAGCATGATGAGGAGGAAGAGATATGAGGCTCTTGCTCTAGGGTGTAACACTACTAGGACTCCTTATCCAAATGGGTAGAACAACATGAGTGTTAGTATGTTGAGGGATAGATAATATGTGGGATAACTCATGGGGGTGAGAGAGCTACCAGATGACGATACTTGAAGGAAATGAAGGTGATGGTACCGCAAAGTCGGGTGGGGAGGAAACTTGAGGATAATTGTCAGGGGAATGATTGAAAAATGCAACTGTGAGCATAAGGTTGAATGGTATGCCAGTTAGATATATATACCTGAAGGAGTCAAAGGATGCCATAACTAACAGTGTGAAAAGGGACAATGAGTGAAGACCTGCACATTCAAACCAAATACCCGATGTGAAACATATATGTAAAAATAAAACATATATATAACAACTGCATAATAAATAAATATGGACATGGGGTACGTACCTGGGCCTGAGGTGGCTGAAGGGGGTCCTCAGACTGAAAGGAGAATCTAAGAGTACTGTTGTTGATCTAGGTGGATATTGGTGGCCACCCACCTATTCCAACTGGCTCCTCGTATCCATTTTTGTTCAACACGTTCTTTTGTACTGCTTTGTAATTGTGGGCTCTACACTTCTGGGGATATCTAAAGACCCACACATCCTCCAGGTGGATACAGGTGGCCTCTCGCCTAATCCAACTGGATTATTTTGTATGTTTTCATGTCAGCACATCTTGTTGTACTTCTGGGGCCGTTTTGGGGCCCTAAACATTTTTTTTTTGGCTCACCACAGTCAAACTGTAGACGGAGTTAGAGTTTGATGATGGAATGTGTAGTTCTATGAAATACCTTTCTAATGGGCTATCACGCGCCTAAAACATAGATTGTATGCAAATGTTATGACCCTAGGAAGTTGAGGTACCAAATTACACCAACTTACCCATAGGGCCCACATGACTTTTGGTGTTTCACCTTCTAGGGTTAGTTTTTTGGATGTCTAGGGTTTTGGCATTCATGAGTAATATCAAAAAGGCTTCTTGAGCCTCATTGTAATCCATTCTACTCAGACGAATGTGTGTATCAGCCACATCCCTTCTCAGAGATAGCTACCACCATTCGAGCAAGTTTTCAGTTTTGCAGTTTTACAGTTTCAACCTATTTCATTATTTAATAGAAGATATTGTTCACTGGATATTTGTGTTATTCTTCATATCTCTATGTTTATTGTATTCAGTCTGTTAATCAGTTCATTCTGATCCTAAATCCAGATCAGTGGTATCAGAGCAGTCTTCTCTTCATTTATTTTTCTTCGTGCATGTCCCTGGCAAGGTCTGGGTACAAGAAGTTGGGACTCGAACCAATCAATCCATTACAATATCGGTCGCTCCGAGCCCGACAACAACCCATGGGAGACGAAAATAAATATTATGGATTAGGAGATCCTATTAAAATGTTTCTCGAGGAAGCCCTCGCGCGACAAAGGAACGAAATGATGGACAACTTCACGCAGATCCTTCGACGGTTTCCCACAGGAGAAGCATCAAGTTCATCAAGTGGCCATGCAACCCCCTTCAAGGTACATGTAAATTTTGATATTCCATTATTTGAAGGTGTTGGTTGTGGAGCTTGATTATCTTCCTGATTCATAGGTCTTTGTTTTCAGTCATGTTTATACCCAATGAAGACTTTACACCCTAGAAGAATGTACACTCATCCACATGGGGGAGTGCAGGGGGGGATTACCCCCCCTGCAGGGTCCGAGGGCAAGCGGGCCCCCGGAGGAAAAATTGCCTTTTAAATGTATATTGTAATTTCATTGTAAATCTGGACCATTCATTCTAAGGTCACAGATCTAATGGTAGAAGTTTTGTTAGGGTTTTTTTCCTTAGAAGACAACCCTCTTTTATGAGGGAAATGTATTGCGACTATGTATGATAGCAAATATTGTATTCTGAGAGAGGAGACTGTGAGAGAAAGAAGAGGAAGTTACAATGGGTTTATTGTAGGTTGTATCCGTTCATTTGATGGATAATAATAAAGGAAGGACATGACAATTTCTCTGGTGGCTGTAGCCCACACTGGGTGAACCATGTATATCTGTGTCTCTATTGTATTGTGTATCTTCTATGTTTTATTTCCTCATTTTTTTTGTTTTATTTCTTCATGATCCTTCTTTTCTTACAACAGGTATCAAAGTGAGAGTAACTCGCATGAAAAGAGGGTTCCTGGTTTGAGTGGGAGAAATGGTGGAAGATGGAAAGTTTAGGGTCGATAAATTTAACGACCAAAACTACGAGTTATGGAAGATGCAGATGGAAGATTATTTATATAAGAAGGATATATTCCTACCATTGGATGGAATAGCAAAGAAGCCGACGGCTATGAAGGACGAAGAATGGGAAATTCTTGACAGAAAGGCTCTAGGAACGATACGACTGAGCCTGGCAACGTCGATGGATTTCAATATTTCAAAAGAAAAGACAACAAAGGATTTGATTGACGCATTGGCTAAATTGTATGAAAAACCCTTGGCGTCCAATAAGGTATTTCTAATGAAGATATTATTTAATATGAAGATGTCACAAGGTGGGTCTATTGCAGATCATTTAAATGAATTTAATACGGTTACTAATCAACTAAGTTATGTAAAAGTGTACTTTGATGATGAGGTCAGGGCTCTTCTAATCTTGTGCTCACTGCCAGAAAGATGGAATGGCTTGGTCATGGTTGTAAGTAACTTTGTCTCTGGTTCAAATAATTTAAAATTTTATGATGTTGTTGGTGTTATCCTTAGTGAGGAAATGCGACGGAAAATCATAGGTGAGACATCAGGTAATGCGTTGAACACGGAGAACAGGGGAAGACAAAAGGATAGAGGAAAGGGCTCAAGGAACCACGAGAATTATAGGAAGGGAAGATCCAAATCTAGACTTGGAAAGATAGAGTGCTAGAATTGTGGGAAGAAAGAACATCTGAAGAAATACTGCAGAGTTCCAAAGAAACAAATAGATGGACAACATGAGAAAAATTAGGAAGCAAATGTAACAGGTGATGTGTTACAAGATTCTTTTATTCTTTCTATAGATATTTTTGAGTCTTGGGTGGTATATTCAGGGGCTTCATTTCATGCCACACCCCATAGGAAACATTTTCTAGATTATGTTCAAGGTGATTTTGGACAAGTTCATTTGGGTGATGATGCACCATGAAAAATTGTTGGAATGGGAAAGGTAAAAATAAAGAAAAGCAATGGAAACCAATGGTTGTTGAAAGAGGCAAGACATGTTCCATATCTAAGGAAAAATATAATTTCAACATGACAGATGATAAGTGAAGGTTGTATCTCCATATTTACAGATAAGGTGTGGAAGGTCACCAAAGGATCAATGGTGATAGCAAAAGTTGAGAAGGTAGGTAAAATGTATTTATGTACTGGTAATACTAACTCGTTTATCTCTTTAGCTTCTACAGGAGTGGATACAACACTGTGGCATCATAGGCTTGGACACATGAGTGAGAAGGGGATGCAGATACTTCACAAAATAAATTTGTTGCTGGATATTAAAACAAATTGATTTGGACTTCTGTGAGCATTGTGTTTATGGAAAATAGAAGAGAGTTAGATTTCTCAGAGTCATAAAAGAAAAGAAGAGTGAAAGGTTAGAGCTTGTGCATACAGATGTATGGGGACCAACTCAGGTATCATCTCTTGGTGTCTCTAGTTATTATGTTACTTTTATTGATGATTCAATTAGAAAAACTTGGGTTTATTGCATTCGACAAAAATATGATGTTTTTGATACTTTTAAGAAATGGAAAGATTTGGTTGAGAATGAGACAGGAAAAAGGTTGAAGTGTCTCAGATCATATAATGGAGGTGAATATTGCAGCAAGGATTTTGATGATTACTGTTCATACCATGGGATTCGTAGAGAGAAGACAGTTCCAAGAACACCACAAGGAAATGGTGTGTCATAAAGGATGAGCAGGACAATCATGGAGTGTGCAAGGAGTATGATATTGCATGCTAGTTTTCCCTTACAGTTATGGGCAGATGTTGTAGATACTATTGTTTACTTAATAAAAATAGGACCTTCAATCTCTTTGGATGGTAGAATTACAGAGGAGGCATGAACATGTAAAAAGGTAAACTATTATTTTTTGAAGACTTTCGGTTGTGAAGCATTTGTCCATATTGATAAAGAAAATAGAACAAAGCTCGAGGCAAAATCCAGGAAGTGTACCTTTATTGGATATAGTGTTAATGATTTTGGTTATCGCTTATGGGATTATGAAAATAACAAAATCATTAGGAGTAGAGATTTCAAATTCAATGAGAAGGTCATGTACAAAGATCAGTTGTAGAGAAAGAAACAGGAAAAAGAAAAACCAAAATACACAGTGCTTGATGAGATCACTGAAAAAGAAATTCCAAAGGAACCAAAAAATCAAAATGTACAACAATAGGAGAAACATATACCTCAAACTCCTTCAAGTGTTGTTAGAAGATCTACCAGGTTAAGTAGACCCCTTGAATGATACTCTCCTTCATTGTATTATTTATTGTTGATTGATTCTGGTGAACCAAAATGTTATGAAGAGGCAATGCAGGTAGTCACCAAAAATAAGTGGGAGCAAGGCATGAAAGAGGAAATGGATTACTTGGTAAACAACCATACTTGGGACTTGGTTCAGTTGCCTGCAAGAAAAAGAGCATTGCAGAATAAATGGGTTTACAAGTTGAAGGAAGAAGATGGAGGAAAAAAGTTGTACAAGGCTAGACTTGTTGTAAAGGGGTTTGCACAAAAGAAAGGTATATATTTTGATGAAATATTTTCTCATGTTGTTAAAATGACTTCAATTAGGACTATTTTAAGTCTTGTGGCAGTAGAAGATTTGCATCTTGAAATGTTAGATGTAAAAACAACTTTTCTCTATGGGGACTTGGAGGAAGAGATTTATATGCAACAGTCACAGGGGTATGAGGTCAAAGGGAAGGCGATTTTGGTATGCAGGTTGAAGAAGATCTTGTATGGCCTAAAGAAAGCTTCAAGGAAGTGGTATTTGAAGTTTGACAGGTTTATGACAAAACCGGGTTATAGTAGATGTCATTCTGATCACTGTATTTATTTTAAAAAGCTAGAAAATGGAAGCTATATTATCTTGCTATTGTATGTAGATGACATGCTTGTTGTAGGGTCTAATATGTAGGATATAAATGTGCTCAAGAAGAAATTATCTAATTCATTTGCAATGAAGGATTTGGGTGCTGCAAAGAAAATCCTTGGTATGAGAATAACAAGAGACAAGAAAAATCGGAAATTGACATTGTCTTAGGGTGAGTACATAGAGAAGGTGTTGGAGAGGTTTAGAATGCAGAATGAAAAACCATTTAGTACACCTTTGGCCAACCATTTCAAATTAAATAAGGAAATGTGTTCCAAGACACACGATGAGATAGAATACATGTCCAGGGTCCCTTATTAATCAACAATTGGCAGCTTGATGTATGCAATGGTTTGCACAAGACTAGATATTGCACAAAGTGGGAGTTGTGAGAAAGTATATGAAAAATACAGGTAGATAACATTAGGAGGAAGTAAAGTGGATTCTCAGGTATTTGAGAGGTACTGCTACTCATGCATTATGTTTTAGAGGTTTAGAAACTTTTCTACAGGGATATGTTGATTCATATATGGCAGGTGATAAATATAGCAGGAGGAGCACCACAATGTATGTTTTTACTATAGGTGGAACATCAGTAAGTTGGATTTCAAAACTACAAAAGGTTGTTTCACTTTCAACAATAGAAGCAGAGTATGTTGCTGCTACAAAGACTAGCAAAGAAATGATTTGGTTACAGAGGTTTATGGAGGAATTGGAAAAGAAGCAGGAGAATAGCAGGTTGTACTATGATAGTGAGAGTGCCATTCATCTCGAAAAGAACTCAAAATTTCATTCGAAGACTAAGCATATACAACTGAGGTACCATTTCATATGATCCATCTTGGAAGATGGACATTTGAAGTTGGAAAAGATACACACTAGCCAGAATCCTACAGACATGTTAACAAAGGGAGTAACCAGGGAGAAACTAAGTTCTTGCTCAATTTCAGTTGGTCTTCAAGAATGAAGGTGAAGATGCGAAATTTTCCAGGTCCAAGAAGCTTAATATTCCAACAGATACAACAACAGTGGAGTTGTTGAGATCAATATCCAAGTGGGAGATTGTTGGTTGTGGATCTTGATTATCTTCCTGATTCAGAGGTCTTTGTTTTCAGCCATGTTTATACCCCATTAAGACTTTACACCCTAGAATAATGTACACTCATCAACGTGGGGGAGTGTAGGGGGGGTTACCCCCCCTACGGGGTCCAGGGGAAAGAGGGGTTTCTGGAGTGAAGCCCCCAAAGAAAAAATTGCCTTGTAAATGTATATTGTAATTTCATTGTAAATCCAGATGGTTCATTATAAGGTCATAGATCTAACGACATAAGTTATGTTAGGTCTTTTTTCCCTAGAAGACAACCCTCTTTTATGAGGGAAATGTATTGCGTCTATGTATGATAGCGAATATTATATTATAAGAGAGGAGACAGTGAGAGAAAGAAGATGAAGTTACAACCGGTTTTTTGTAGGTTGTATACCTTCATTTGGTATATAATAATAAAGGAAGGACCTGACAATTTCTCTGGTGGACGTAGCCCACACTGGGTGAACCATGTAAATTTGTGTCTCTATTGTCTTGTGTATCTTCTGTGTTTTATTTTCCAATTTGTTTTATTTTATTGCTCCGCAATCCTGTTTTTCTAAGAGAAGGACTGATAGATGCAAATGTTGTAGATAAATGGTTGAATCTGATTGAAGGATATTTTTTGGTCCACAATTTTTTCGATAGGGAAAATATCACTTTTTCACTCCTCAAGACCATTCCCCATGTTAAATACTGGTGGGATACTTACTCTAAGCAAAGGGTCGTGGAGGAATCTGCAATGTTTGTGGTGGCCCCTACATGGGATTCCTTTTGGGACACCATTAAAGAAAAGTACTACCCTATTGGAAGCTACGAGGACCAGTACACCAGATGGACCACCCTACATTAAGAAAGGGACAAGAGAGTACCAAAATTCACCAATAATTTCCATACCCTATGCACCAAATTGGGTATCAAATACTTTGAGCATCATATGATGCTCAAATACCATGGATGTTTGCATAGATACATTCAAATAGAAATGGAGTTCCTGGACATTGCCTCATTGGGAACAAATTATAGATAGGTTGTCAAGATCGAGCATAAATTTAAGCAGAAACAACGAGAGTTTGGATATTTCAACCCCTCACAGCTGAAGAAGGGAAAAGGCATCCCCAAACAACATAGTAAGGGACTAGGTCGAGATGGTCACCCTTAGGACAACTAGTCCAAGCCACAACACAAGAAGGGCAATGAGAAGATGAAGACGGACACGAGAAAATGGTGTGAGTACCATAAACGTTTGTGGCACAACACCGAAGAATGTCTCTCCAAGAAGTCCCTCATGACCGAGATGAAGGATTCTGAGTCAGAGGACGATTCTGATTTCGAGTCAAATCCTGAAGGAGGGAAGAGGATTATCGATGTTGAACCCTGTGCCACTGTCACTACCACCAAAGTCCGACCAAACGAACTAGAAGAACTAGAGGAAGGGGAATGCCTCTTCCACTTGCAAATGTGGGTCAAGGGGTCTTTGATTCATTTCATTGTCGACGATGATAGTTAGAAGAACATGATTTCAACAGAGGTAGTCAAGAAGTTGGACCTGCCAATGACGCTGCACCCACAACCCTACACCATTGGCTGGCTTCGCCAAGGAAGAGATATTCGTGTCAGCCAACAATGTCGTCTGCCTTACGACATCAAGCCTTTCAAATATGAGGTACTGTGTGATATTTCTCCCCTTGACGTTTGTGATGTTCTTTTAGGACAACCATATTTTTGGAAGTGTCATGTTGTGTATGAGTCTAGACCCCGCAATGTTATTATTTCTTTGGGTAGACAATTTTACAGGATCCAAGAGGTAGTGTCGCCTACTACTATTTATTTAATCTCTGCTAAGCAATGCAGTAAGGTCATTTCACAGACTGGGAAGTTTGTCTTCTTTGTGATCCATGCTCATAGTAAGAATAAGGTCACTGTCACATCTATGGCCTCTACACAACGCCTCTCTTTGTAGCAACAACAAGTGGACGAAATCGGGGAAGAATACAAAGACATCTTCTCCTCACCTACAGGGGTATCGACACACTACCAAGTCAAGCATCCAATTGATCTGACTCCTGATGCACCTCTACCTAATGGACTATTCTATCATCCCTCACTGATGGAGAATGACAAAATCAAGCGTCAGATCCGAGAGCTTCTTCAAAAGGGGCACATCATACCCAACTCCTCCCCTTTTAGAGGCCTGATTGTACTGGTGTAGAAGAAGGACGAGACTTGGCGACTCTGCATTGATTATAGAGCCTTAAACAAAATCATAGTCAGGAACCACTACCCCATTCCCAGGATTGATGACATTCTTGACCAACTCAAGGGGACCAAGTTATTCAACAATATTGAACTAAGGTCTGGTTACCACTAGGTTCCCATCAAACCAACTGATGTATGGAAGACAACCTTCAAGTCTAAAGAAGGTCTCTATGAATGGCTAGTCATGCCCTTTGGCTTAACAAATGCACCAACCACTTTCATGAGATTCATGGATGATGTATTGAGACCCTTTACCAACTCCTTTGTGGTAGTATATTTGGATGACATCCTCATCTTCAACAGAATGTGGGAGGAGCACATGCTACATATTCAATAGGTTTTGAGCACTCTGTGACAACACAAGCTTTATGCCAACTTGAAAAAATGATCTTTTGGCATGAATAGGGTCCAATACTTGGGATAAATTGTTGATGAGCATGGGGTACATGTTGATCCAACTAATATTCAAGTCCTCCGTGACTGGCTAGCCCTGACCACCCTGACCAAGCTTCAAAGATTTTTGGGACTAGCCAACTTCTACTGACAATTCGTGTTGGGATTCTCCCATATTGCATGGGCCCTCAGCCTGGTGACCAAGAGTGGTGGTAGGGCCAAGTTTGTGTGGGGGAAGGAGAAACAACGAGCATTCGATGATATGAAGCATCGCTTGTGCTCAACTCCAGTACTCTCATTTCTTGATCTGCAACAACCATTCGAGATTGAGACTGATGCATCTGACTATGATGTGGGCGTAGTTCTCACTTAGCATGGGCATCCGATGGCATACCATAGTGGGAAAATCTTTGATACTGTCCGAAAATACCCCACCTATGAAAAGGAAATGCATTCCATTGTACAAGCCTGCCGTCAATGGAAACATTACATTCTGGGGAAAGATATGATCATACACATTGATCACAAGCCTCTACAGTTCATACAGACATAGGGGAAATTGCATAACGACCGCCATCAGAAGTGGTCCACCTACTTGCAATAGTTCCATCTCAACATCAAGTATAACACAAGTATCTCCAATCGTGTTGTTGACTGCCTTAGTCAGCCTCCTGTGGCTACACTCACCATTGTGCTTCATTCCAATGGACATGAAGCATCTGAGTGGCCTCAACTTTATTAGCAAGATCCAGACTTCGCCACCACCTACCATCTCTTGGGTACATGCGCAATTGTCATTGTTTTTCACATTTAGGACAGACTCTTATGCCACATAGGCCATCTCTATGTTCCTACAAGAGATTGTGCAAAGATGATTTGGGAAGCCCACTACAGTCAGGTGGCAGGACATTTCGGCGTAGAGAAAACTGTGGTTGTTCTTCAGAAACATTTTTATTGGCCAAAACTTCGACATGACGTTAGCAAGTATATCGGATCTTGTATTGCCTATTCCATTTCCAAGCCAGCCATCAAGAATCAAGGTTTATACACCCCTCTTCCTATTCCCGAGAAGCCTTGGGAATCCATCTCAATGGATTACATGTACGTCTTTTCATCCACCAAGCAAGGAAATGACTACGTGTTTTTGGTCGTTGATCATTTTTCAAAGATGGCCATCCTCACAGCCTAAAATAAGAATGTCACAGCCACAAATAATGCCAAAATCTTCTTTGAATGAGTGTGGGTCCACTTTGGGATACCACAGACCATCATCTCCAACCGAGACAACAGGTTCCTCAACACCTTTTGGTCGAGTCTCTGGTTTCTGTTGGACAACAAGCTCACAAAATCCACTGCTTTCCACCCCCAAACCGATGGCCAAACAAAGGTTGTCAATTAGATGATTATGCACATCCTGTGCATGTATAATTCTAAGCATCCACGTACATGGGACGAGAGTCTCCCCTATGTCTAACATAGTTACAACAGGGCTCTCCATAGTTCCACTGGCCATAGCCCATTTCTGGTGGTTTGGGATTCCAACACTTGGGACCCATTGATGTTGCACTTCCTCTTTCCACCGCAGAGACAAACTCTTCCCCTGATCAGTTTGTGATCAACAAAGCCACCAGATTCATTGAACAAATTCATCACATCCACCAACAGGTCCAGGAGATTTTGCAGAAATCCGATGCTAAGTACAAGCAACACCATGATCAACACAGGGTACCACACCAGATTTAGGTTGGAGACAAAGTCTGGTTACATATGAAAAAGGAGTGTTTCACCGGGCCCCATTGGAAGCTTCACCCACTTTGTTATGGGCCTTACACTATCACCAAGGCTATGGGTAGCAATGCTTTTGAGCTCAACACTCCACCCTTCCTTGGTTTGCATATAGTATTCAATGTGGACCTCCTTCGGGCATATTTTCTACTATTATTGGACACCTATGAGATCGAAGAACAACTGACACCAATAGAGCTCAACCTTGACTGCATGGAACAAGAATCCACTGATCAGATAGTGGACACATAGGTCAAGGGAACTCCCCAACAGTGGATCCAACTTTATCGGGTTGTCAAGCCAGGGAAACTCCTACACCAAGGCAAGTGGCTCACCCGAGGCCAAATCCAATAGAATTTTACTCACTTGATGGGGGAACTCAACGCAATGGAGACCATTTCGTCCTAAGGGGGAAGGATATATCCAGGTGGATATTGATGGCCACCCACCTATTCCAACTAGCTCCTCATGTCCGATTTTTGTTAAACACGTTCTTCTGTATTACTTTGTAATTGTGGGTTCTACATTTCTGGGGCTGTCTGAAGCCCCACACATCCTCCAAGTGGATACAAGTGGCCTATCTTCTAATCCAACTAGCTTATTTTGTATGTTTTCATGTCAACACATCTTGTTGTACTTTAGGGTCCATTTTTGGGCCCTAAACATTGTTTTTTTTTGGCTCACCACAGTCAAAATATAAACGAAGTTAGAGTTTGATGGAGGAATGTATATTTCTCTAAAATATCTTTCCAACGGGCTATCACGCACCTAAAACAGAGGTCGTATGCAAAATTTACGACCCTAGGAAGTTGAGGTACCAAATTACACCAACTTACCCATAGGGCCCACATGAATTTTGGCGTTTCACCTTCTAGGCTTAGGTTTTTGGATGTCTATGGTTTTGGAATTCATGAGTAATATCAAAAAGTCCTATGGAGCCTCATTTTAATCCATTATTCTCAGATGGATGCACGTATCAGCTACATCTCTTCTTAGAGATAACTACCACCATTCGAGCAAGTTTTCAGTTCTGCAGTTTTATAGTTTCAACCTATTTCATTATTTAATAGAAGATATTGTTCACTGAATATTTGTGTTATTATTCATATCCCTGTGTTTATTTTATTCATTATTTTAATCATTTTGTTCCGCTCCTAAATACGAATCAGTTGTGAAGGTGAGGGAATCTGGATCCCGTGGGTGCAAACGTTGTGAGAAACGAAGCTCAAAAGCTCTCAAACTGATCCGGATTTTATGAGAAGAATGAAATGAATACATATTATTATTCTTAACACACAAACACAAAGAAAAATAATAGAGATACAGTAAAAATGGCTTCTATTCAATATGGAAATATGTTGAAACTGTAAAATGCAGACTGAAACAAGATTGCTAGAATGGTGGCGGTTTATCTCTAAGAGGAGATGTGACGATCGAGCTCATTCACAAGAAGATGGTTACAATGAGGCTCTCCCAGAATTTTTACAATAAACAAGAATGCCCAAAACCCTATAAATCCAAAAACCTAACTCTAGGAGATGAAGCGCCAAAAGTCATGTGGGCCCTATTGGGGTAAGTTACTACATCAACTTCCCGGGGTCGTAACTTTTCAATACCATATTTGTTTCAGGATCACGATAGCCCATTGGAAAGGTTTATCTGAGGACTACGGATGTTTCTAGTAGACTCAAATATCATTCACAATCTAGTTGTGGCAAGCCCTAAAAATGTTGTTTAGGGCCTCAAAACGGCCTCGGAAGTTTGGGAGGCCACCGAAATCCATATGTATCAATCCTTCCTCCTTAGGAAGAAATGGTCTCCATTTCATTGAGTTCCCCCATCAGATGAGGAAATTTCTATTGAATTTGGCCTCGGGTGAGCCACTTGCCTTGGTGCAGGAGCTACCCTACTTTAACAACTCGATAAAGCTGAATCCTCAGCTGACGAGTTACCTTGATCCATGTGTCCACAATTTGATCCTTGGATGCCTGTTGTATGTAGTCATGGTTGATCTATGTTGGTGTTAACTATTCTACTATCTCTGAGGTGTCCAATAATGGTGGGAAATATGGCCGAAGGAGAGCCATGTTGAACACTGGGTGCATGCTAAAAAAAAGGGGGAATGTTGAGCTCAAAATAATTGTTTCCCACAGCCTTGGTGATGGTTTAAGGTCCATAACAGAGTGGGTGAAGCTTTTGATTGGGCCCTTTAAGGAGTTCTTTCTAAAAGTGCAACCAAACTTTGTTTCCCACATAAAACTTATGTGGTACTCGGTGTTGATCATGGCGTTGCTTATACTTAGCATTGGACTTTTGTAAAATATCCTGAACCTGTTGGCGGATGTGCTGGATTCACTGAATGAACCGGGTGTATTTTCCATCTTCAGCTATATCAGGTGACGATTCGGCCGAGGTGGCCACAAGGGGTAGTGCAATGTCCATGGAACCCAATGGTTGCAATCCCAACCCCACCTGAAAGGTGTTGTGGCCAGTTGAGCTATGTAAGGATCGATTGTAGCTATGATGAACATAGGGAAGAATATCATCACATGTGTGGGGGTTCTTGGAATTGTACATGTGCAGGATATGCAAGATCATTCGATTGATGACCTCCATTTGGTCATCTGTCTGGGGGTGTAAGGCAGTGGATTTGGTGAGCTTGGTGTTTAGCAGTGACTAGAGGCTCGACGAGAATGTACCGAGGAACCAACTTTCCCCATTTGAGACAATGGTTTGTGGGATTCCAAAATGTACCCACACTTTATCAAAGAATATATTGGCAATGGCCTTCGTTGTGATGCTCTTCTTATAGGGGGACAGAATCACCATTTTAGAAAAGCAATCAACAACCACAAAAACACATTCATTTCCC
Source organism: Picea engelmannii (assembly GCA_009831015.1). Classification (NCBI taxonomy): domain Eukaryota; kingdom Viridiplantae; phylum Streptophyta; class Pinopsida; order Pinales; family Pinaceae; genus Picea; species Picea engelmannii. The sequence continues at coordinate 436,260 of ML795974.1, forward strand.
CGGTTGGTGGATGAAAGGCTGGACATGCAGTCCATTGATATGGATTTCCATGGCCTGTCAGGAGTAGGCAAAGGGGTGTACAAGCCCTGTTTCTTAGTGGTCGGTTTAGCAATAACACAAGAATTGCAGGACCTAATGTACTTCCTGACATCCTGTTGAAGTTTTTTCCAGTAGAAATGTTGTTGCAGAACTACCACTGTCTTTTTGACGTCGAAGTGTCCTTCTACCCGACTGTAGTGGGCTTCCCAAATTACCTTCGTCCACTCACTTGATGGAACACAGATATGTCCTAGATGGCACAACAACCCGTCCTGAAGATGGAGATTAGCGACAATTGAGTTTGCGCCCAAAATTTGGTAGGTGTTGGCAAAGTCAGGGTCTGTTTCATAGAGGTGGGGCCATCTGGAGGTTTCATGGTCGTAAGAGTCTAGCACCATGGTAAGTGTCGCGACTGGAGGTCGGCTGAGGAAATCAATGACTTGGTTGGTAACTCCTATTTTATACTTGATATTGAGGTGGAACTATTGTAAGTATGTGGACCACTTCTGATCACAATCATTCTACAATTTTCCTTGGGTCTGCATGAAATGCAGTGCCTTATGATCAGTGTGGATGATTATCTCCTTCCCAAGAATGTAATTCCTCCATTGGCGGTAATCTTTCATAATGGAGTACATTTTTTTGTCGTAAGTAGGGTAATTACAGATGACATCTGATAGTGTCTCACTATGATAGGCCATGGGGTGTCTGTGCTGAGTGAGAACTGCGCCCACAACATAATCTGAAGAATTTGTCTCGATCTCAAAGGGATGTTGCAGGTCAGTTAATGAAAGTACTAGGGCTGAGCAAAAATAGTGCTTCAAATCATCGAACTCTTACTGTTGGGACAGACCCCACACAAATTTTTCCTTACCACCACCCCTGGTTACTTGGCTGAGGGCCCTTGCAATATGGGAGAATCCCAACACGAACCTGCGATAGAAACTGGAAAGGCCTAAGAAGCTCTGAAGCTCAGTGATTGTGGTTGGTGATGGTGAATCACAGATGAATTGGATTTTGGATGGATCCACATGCACACCATTCTTATCCACTATGTAGCCTAGGTATTGGAACCGATCCATTCCGAAGGAGCAATTTTCCAAGTTGGAATATAGCTTGTGCTGTCGCAGGGTGTGCATAACTTGCTGAATATGCTGCAATTATTTTTCCCACATCTTATTGTAGATGAGGATATCGTCCTGATACACCACTACAAAAGCATTGGTTAAAGGTCACAAGATATTTTCCATCATCCTCATGAAATTTATTGGAGCATTTTTCAAACCAAAGGGCATGACCAACCATTCAAAAATACCTTCTTTCGAATTGAAGGCGGTCTTCCATACATCTGTTTTCTCTATTGGGAATTTGTGATAGCCAGACTTCAGATCAATCTTACTTAAGTATTTGGCCCTCTTGAGTTCATCAAGGAGATCGTTGATTCGAGGAATCAAGTATCAGTTCCTGAATATGATTTTATTTAGGGCCCGATAATCAATACAGAGTCTTGAGGTCCCATCTTTCTTCTGTACCAGCACGAATGGGCTCCCACAAGGCGATGAGTTGGAATGGATGTGCCCCTTGTGGATACATTCTTTGATCTATCACTTGATCTCCTCATTCTCTAACAAAGAGAGGCGGTAGAATGGCCCATTGGGTAGTGACGTGCTGAGGGTCAGATTGATGGGATGCTTGACCTGACAGTGAAGAGGTACCCCGATAGGTGAGGAGAAGATATCTTGGTATTCTTCCATGACCTTATCCACTTGTTTTTGTTGGGTGGAGAGGTCATCCGCATAGGTTCTAGATGTGGCTACAATATTTCACTCACTCTAAGAGTGAATCATGAAGAAGACAAACTTCCCAGTTTGAGAGATGACCTTCCTGCATTGCTTGGAAAAGATCAAGGAAATAGCACTAGGTGGGATTGCCTAGGGTATCCTGTACAATTTTATGTTTAAGGTAATAATAACACTACGAGGCCTAGACTCATATACATCATGATGTTTCCATAAATAAGGTTGTCCCAAAATAAAATCAAAAACTTCAAGAGGAGAAACATCACACAATACCTCATCTTTGAAGGGCTTGATGTCGTACGACATGCGCCACTGTTGGCTAAAGTGAAGATCACTTCCTTGGCGGAGCTATCCAATGGTGTAGGGCTGCATGTGTGGAATTTTCAACAGGGCTAGCTGTTTGATGACCTCTACTGATATAAGGTTCTTCTAACTACCGCTATCAACAATGAAGTGCAATGGGGTGCCTTTCACCCACATCTGTGAATGAAAGAGGTGCTCACCTTCCTCTGTCTCATTTGGTTCACTGGGATGGATCTTCGTAGTGGAAATGGTGGCAATGGGTTCCATGTCAATGATTTGTCTCCCTCTTTCTAGTTCCGACTCAGAGTCAAACCCAGCATCTGATTAAGAGGCTTTCACCTCAACCACTAGTGACTTCTTTGAGCGTCAATCAACAGTGTTATGTCAGGGGCTCTTATGGAAGTTGCACCACTTCCTGATATCTTTCTTAATCTTTCCAGTGTCCCTCTTTGCTTGTGGCTTAGATTGGTTGTCCTAAGGTTGTCCATATTTTCTACGTCCTTTGTTTTGTGGGTTGGGGCTGCCCTTTATTTTCTTTTGCTGTGAGGGGTTCCCAAGCCCAAATTGCCACATCCTTTGTTTGAGCTTCTTCTCGATTTTGACGGCACATCGATAGGCCGTGCCCAAGGATGATATGTTAGAAACTCCATTTCGTCCTAGATGTATCTATGCAGACCACCATGAAACTTGAGCACCAAATTTCTCTCATAATATTTGATACCCATCTTGGTGCACAAGGTATGGAATATATTTGTGAACTCTGGCATGGCTTGGTCTCTTTCTTGCTACAATGTGGTCCATTTTGTATATAGGTTGTCATAACTTTCGATAGGGTATTATTTTTCCTTAATAACATCCCCAAAGGACTCCTAGGTGACCGTGATTGTAAATAATGAGGGTTCCTCTATTTCCTTTTGCTCACAGAAAGTCTCCCACCAATCTTTGACACGGGGAACGACTTTGAGGAGCGCAAAAATAATTGTTTCTCTTTTCGAAAAGCTATGGACAAAAAAATACCCTTCTAGCAGATTCAACCATTTGTCTACAACATCTGCATTTATTTGACCTTAAAATATAAGAATATCAAAGTTGATATGTACCTTGAAGGGGGCGATGCTTCCGCTCTAGGAAGATGCGTCGCCTGTTGGTAACTGCCGAAGGATTTGCGCAGAACTATCCATCATATCATTCCTTTGTTGTGTGAGGTCTTCCTCGAACAACATTTTGAAAGGATCTCATGTCCCGTCGTCTTTCTTTTCTGCCTCCATGAGAGGTTTCTTTGGCACACAAGAGATTTTTTCCTAAAGAGAAATAAGCTCGAGACTCTATTCTTTGTAACCTGACCTCATCGGGGACATGCATTAAAACGACAAGGAGCAGAACAATCTAATACCATTGATCCATATTTTATGAGAAAAATGAAATGAATACAAATTATTATTATTCTTAACACATAAACACAAAGAACAGTAACAGAGATACAGTAAAATTGGCTTCTATTCAATATGGAAATATGTTGAAATTGTAAAATGGAGATTAAAACAAGCTTTCTAGAATGGTGGTGATTTATCTCTTAGAAGAGATGTGACAGACGAGCTCATTCACAAGAATATGGTTACAATGAAGATCTCCCAACCTTTTTACAATAAAACATAATTCGCAAAACCCTAGACTTTCAAAATATAACCCTAGGAGATGAAGTGTCAAAAGTCATGTGGGCCTTGTTGGGGTAAGTTACTACATCAACTTCCTGGGGTCATAACTTTTGCATATGATGTATTTTTTAGGTGCATGATAACTCGTTGGAAAGTTATATTCGAGGAATACACAAGTTTCCATTGAAATTTGACTCCATTTATATTTTGATTATGGCGAGCCCTAAAAAAACTATTTAGGGCCTCAAAACAGCCCCGAAAGTTTGGGACCTGAAAACTAGAAAAAAACTATCAAACTGGAAAACTACCAAAATGAGCTAGATGGAATAGGTGGGAGGCCACCAACATCCATCTATATCACAAATGGATGTAAGGAAGTTGTGGCAAAGGGAATATATAAGGGCATGAGGCCCACATAGCCACCTCGTTTGTATTTGTTGTTGTGGAGGTCTGAGAGCTATTTTGTGGACGTTGTTGAGTTGTGGGAGAGAATACACAGTCAAATTAAAGTAGAGGGAGAGCCAGGTAAGCCGTCAAAACCTTTTGCATACCATAGGTGTGCTTTTGGGAGGGTATGGAAAATTCTACATTTGTCCACAAACTTCTTCACATCATACCTCATGCTTGGAAAATAGTATGAAGAACTAAATTGTTCATATGTTTTATCATGGAAAAAATGTCCAGCCAATCCTCCACTATGTTTTTCCTTCAACAAATTGTCTCTCATTGAGCATCTTGGAATACACAACTGGCTTCCTTTGAACAACAATCCTTCTTGTCTTATGTACTCCATCCATTTACTTTTATCCCTTAACAAAGGATTTTCACAAGCTTCATAATATTCCTTGAAATCCGGGTCTTCCTGGTACATCTCCTTGAGGTGTTCAAATCCCAAAGTTTCTACTTGGGATTCTTGCAAGATTAAAAATCTCCTGCTCAAAGCTTCTGCAAATTTGTTAGCACTCCCACTAATATTCTTAATAACAAAATTAAATTTTTGCATGAATTATACCCATTTGGCATACCTCTAATTCAACTTCTCTTGTCTGGTTATGAACTGCAAAGCATGATTGTTAGTATATAAAATAAACTCCTTTGGTATAAGATAATGTCTCCGCTTTTTCAAAGATTGAATTATAACATAAAATTATTTGTCATATGTTGAATACTTTTTCTTAGCATCATTCAACTTCTCACTAAAATAAGGAATAGGCTTATCATCCCGACTTAAAAATGCACCGATGGCCACCACACTTGCATCACATTTGTTTTGGAAAGTCTTCCTAAAGTTTGGAAGAATTAAGATAGTTTGTTCTGTTATCTTTTCTTTTAATAGTCTAAATGCGTTCTTGGCTTCTTTTGTCCAGTCAAAAGATCCATTCTCCTTCTTTATAGTATCTAGTATGGGTGCACAAATACTGCTGAAATTCCTGATGATTTTTTTATAAAAGCTTGCTAATCCATGAATAATTCTTACTTCAAATATACTTCTGGGATAAGGCCATTCTCTTATATCCATCACCTTCTATCGATCCATCTTAAATTCATTTTAAGTAATTACAAGCCCCATATACACAATTTTTTTCTTCATGAAAGAACACTTCTTCAAATTCACTAACATATTTTCCTGTTGCAATCTATTCAATACCATCCTCAAGTGTCTTAAATGCTCCTCCTCAGTCTTACTATAAACTAGGATATCATCTAAATAAAAAAATCACAAATTTCTCAATAAAATATTTGATCACTTCATTCATCAACCTCATGAATGTACTTGGATCATTTGTTAAACCAAATGACATAACAAGCCACTCATACAACCCTTCATTTGTTTTGAATGTTGTCTTCCATTCATCCCCTTATCTAATTCTTATCTAATGATAACCACTTTTCAATTCTATCTTGGACAAACAACTAGCTCCACTCAAACAATCCATTAAATCATCCATTCTGGGTAAAGGAAATCTATATATGATGGTTATCTTGTTGATGGCTCTAGAATCTGTGCACGTTCTCCAAACTCCATCCATATTTGGACTCAACACAGTTGGTACTGCACACCGGCTCAAACTTTCTCTAATAAGTCCTTTATCCAATAACTCTTGGACCTTCTCCTTGACCTCTTCATTCTCTTGAGGGGTCAATCTGTATGTTTCTTTGTTTGGAAAACTTGCTCCCATAATAAGTTCAATATGATGACTAATAATCCTAATGGGGAGTAAAGTATGAGGCAACTCATCCACCACATTATCAATAGACTCATTCAATAATTCCTGAACTTCCACATGCAAATAACTCATAGAATTATTTGTAAGGATGACTCTCATATTACCTATAACAACAAACTACATTTCTTGATATTTCTTAACTTCTTTCAAGAGATCCTTCCCACTCATGAGAAGTATACTTGGACTAGCCTCCTCTTTGACTCCCTTTTCCTCAAGTGGAAACAACATATGTTTACACCCATTTTTCTCAAGGGTATAAGTATTCTTCCTCCCATCATGTATGACATTTCTGCATATTTCCAAGGCCTTCCCAACAGAATATGAAAAACATCCATAGGAATGACATAACATAAAACTTCATCCTTATAACTACCAATTTTAAATTCAACTTTACATTGTATACTTACCATGACCCAATGCCCTTTCTACAACCATGACACCCTGCAGGAACTTGGATGTGTTTTCATCTCTAACTTTAGTTTTTCCACCATCTCCGTGGACACTAAATTATCAATTCTCTCACTATCTATGATCACCTTACATACTTTGTCTTTGGTCTTGCAAGTAGTTCTAAATAAACTATTTCTTTGGATGGGTTCTCGTACCTAATTTTTTGGCATCATAATAGATTTCCTCATCATGAGCGATCTTCCCTCTTTAGTTGATTCTGCTTTCATCTTTGTCTCCACATTCCCCTGTTGTGCCTCATAAATATGAGCTTCTCTAACTCTTTCATTCGTATTTTCAGGACATTCCCAAGACATGTTCCCTACTTTCTTGCAAGCATAACATTTGACTTCTACTCCTCTACCTCTTCCTCTACCTATTAAAAAAGGTCTCCTCCCTCTAGAGTCTCCTCCTCTATAACTTCCTTCTCTATTTTGTTGTCTGTTAGATCCATCGACTTCTTCCCTTGATTTCTAAAACTTTTGTCTGGTGGTTTCTTTTCCTCTGTTAGGATTCTTTCCCATGTTCTTATTACTTTTCTTTCTTGCTATTTTTTCTTCCGCCTTCAAGGCTACCTGATAAGAATCTTCTACAGTTCTCGTTTTCATCATGCTTATTTCATCTTGGATTTCATATCTCAACCCATTGATATGTATAGAAACTTTATCTTCATCATTTTCCTTGTGTCCTACTCTTATATTCAACTTATAGAAGTCTTCAGTATATTCCTTCACTGACAAACCCTTTTGTATCAATTTTTTCAACCTTCTGAACAGATTCAACTGATAATCCTTGGGTATGAATTTAGGCTTAAGCTTAACTACCATTCTATCCCAACTTTTAATCTTGGACTTTCCATTTCTCCTTCTGTCAGCTTGCAACTCGTCCCACCATAAAGTTGCATGTCCCCTCAACCTAGTCACAACATGCTTCACTTTCTTCTCATCATCAATCTCCTCATAGTCAAAGTATTTGTCTAAAGCACTTATCCAGTAATGAAACTCTTATACATTCAAATTTCCTTCATACATAAGGACTTCCATCTTTTCTCTGATTCCTATCTTGAAAAAAAATCTCAGTAACCGTTCCTCTACTGCTTCTTCTCCTACAGATTTCTCTTCTTCTAGGTTTTCACTCTTAGCATCACTAACATCACCAGCCTCTGGTGCCCTATTTTTTTATGTTTCCATGGGATCCATCCTTACTTGAAGTTGTCTCATTTCATACAAGTCTCTCCATGGATGCGTTGAATACAAGTATCTCCCTTCATCTCCTCGACGGTATGGCTTCCAATTTTTATTCTCACAGAGCTTATTCCTGCTCTGATACCACCTGATGAAAACCCCCTATGGGCCTGGAAAAACTATCGGTCTAGGATCAAACTACATAGGAGACAAATTAGCTCTCAGGATCCCATCAATCCCTACTCTTTCCTTACCCATAGGTTTCACAATACACATGTGTGAAATTCAAATTCGTGAGGGTTCCTTTGGTCTAGGAAACCTGTGCATGTGACCATGGCTTTTGACTGAGCATATGGAAAAAGGGTTATTCGCTACTCCGGGACTCTAGGCTTCGGGAGTTTCTCCGCTCTGAGAAAAATAAACACACTCTTCCCAAACAACCGAACCACCGAACTCCTGAAGAGTTTAGGGATCGATGGCCCACACCCCTTTGCTAGATAAATGAACCATATCTACTGTGGGCTCCGGGACTCCGAAATATTCCTACAATTGTGAAAATTCACTCTAATGCACCGGAGTTGATACCGGTCGAATCGGGTCATAAAGAGACTTGACCGAAAGGCATAGGTGTTACCCTATATTTCCACTAATTCTCCAACATCAAATCAAGACTTAATCGGATGAGAGATGGAAGACAGTATCCTTTCAAAATCTAAGGCTGAGAAAAATTCTGGGACTCTGGGCTTCAGAGGTTTTTTGTGCTCCAACAAAAATCACCTAAAACTTCACGGATAGCTGAAATCCAAATGGATTTAGATCTATGGTTCCCGTCTTCCCACCAATTTACAGTCGAGCTTTACTCTTGGATTTAGAGATTCAGGAGATTCGGGAGACCCAATTTTCCCAGAGTGTTGAATCACCAAACCACTTGGGAATCCAACGACTCGTACTCACTCACAAATCTATGGTGGGGATTCACTTCGAGACTTCGGAGATTCGGGGATCTCAGCCTCCCTTGATACAAACAACTTAAAAAATGTCGGAGCAACGAAGTCTGAAGGACTTACAACTTAATGACCTTTCTCCTTCAATTGATCGAACGGTTTTGAGGGATGTCAACTCCTTCCGAGCATATCTCATCTACTCGACCCTAAAACAAAGGGATTTCCCCTCTTCTTGAGTCTTCCCTAGAAGCTCGTACTCACTATACCTCTTGATCTTCGTCAATAGAATGAATCAAATTCTGCTGCACACTTTTCACTTTTCTCCTGAGCTTAGACCCTTAGAACTATATGGGTCGATGCACTCCTTGTGCTAACTCTCCTGAGCTTGCTCAACACTTAATGAAGTGTTGGACTTATGCACTCCTTTCACTGTCCTCCCCTTGAGATTTTACACTACTCTGAGTGTAGGCGCACTCCTTAGGCTTTCTCTGTGAAAACTTGTGTTATCTCTCATGAGCTTCTGAAACTGTAAATAGTTCAGCCTCTGCACACCTTGCGTTGGAACCATGCACTCCTTGCACTAAGATTCTGAGAAGAGAAACAATTGAAACTTATAAAAGTATTAAGAACTCATTCAATAAAACATTGAGATACACATTCATACAGAGAGATAACAACACAACATCTATTCAGTTCAGAAAAATGAACAAGTTCACAGTCTCAGAAATTTGAAAGCAATTCTCCTCTACTATATTTCTTCAACAACAACTTACAAAAGTTTCGACAACCTTCAATAACCTCTCCTAGGAAAATATTACATTGATTTATACTTGAAGGGGCTTCTCGAGCCTTCCCTCCAGACTACTATAGTGCTTTCATATCATAATTAAGAACATCCTACCACTAATATGATTACAATAAATGAAAAACTACAATTCATATATGAGTCGACGCTAAAAATCTGTACAATCCTCAAGGAATTAAAGACAATTACATCATCTTGGAGCATACACACTGGTTCTAGCTTCAATATCTCATGGGATATTTAATTACAAAGGCCTCAAAATTAAATTGGCATGATATCCTTATGATCCAGATGGATCTCAGTGGCCTCCCACCTATTCCAACTGGCTCATTTTGGCAGTTTCCAATTTGACAGTTTTTTCCTAGATTTCGGGTCGCTGACTTCCAGGGTCGTTTTTAGGCCCTAAACAACGTTTTTAGGGCTCACCATAGTCAATATGTTTAGGGATCACCACAGTAATCATGTATATTCCTTAGATATACCTTTCCAATAGGATATCGTTCACCTAAAATGAAAATCGTATGAAAAAGTTACGATTCTGGGAAGTTGATGTACTAACTTACCCAAACAGGGCCCACATGACTTTTGGCGCTTCATCTCCTAGGGTTAGGTTTTTGGATGTCTAGGGATTTTGACATTCCTGTTTATTGTAAAAAATCCTTGGGAGCCTCATTGTAATCATCTTCTAGCAAATGAGCGCAACCATCATATCTCTTCTCAGATATAAGCTGCCACCATTCTAGCAAGCTTATTTTCCGCTGCATTTTACAGTTTCAACTTATTTCCTTATTGAATAGAAATAGGTTTTATTGTATATATGTTATTATGTGTTAAGCATATTTTGATAATAATCTGAATTCATTTCTTTCTGCTCATAAAATCCTTATCAGTGGTATCATAGTGATCTTCTCCTTGTCATTCTTAATGCATGTCCCCAACGAGGTCAGGGTACAAAGAATTGGGTCTTGATCTTGTTTCTCTTGAGGAAAAAATCTCTCGCATGCCCAAGCGACCTCTCATGGCGGGAGAAAATAAATAAGAAGAGATAGGAGATACCTTCAAAATTTTTCAACAGAGGAATGAGATGATGGATATTTTTGTGCAAATCCTTCGGCGATTACCAACAAGCGACACATCTTCCTCAAACGGAGGTGCCCCCCCCTTGCCTCCTTCAAGGTACAAATAAACTTCAATATTCCTATATTCGAAGGTCATATAGAAGAAGATGTTGTAGACAAATGGTTGAATCTTCTAGAAGGACATTTCTTTTTCCATAACTTCTTGAATAGAGAAAATATTACTTTTGCGCTCCTCAAAGCCGTTCCCCATGTCAAAGATTGGTGGGAAAATTTCTGTGAGAAGAAGGAAATAGAGGAACCCTCATTATTTATAGTCGTGGTCACCTGGGATTCCTTTAGGGATGCTATTAAGGAACAATACTACCCTCTTGGAAGTTATTACGACATGTATACAAAATGGACTACACTGTGGCAGGAAAGAGACCAAGTAGTGCATGAGTTCACAAATATCTTCCATACCTTGTGCACCAAGCTGGGTATCAAATATTTTGAGTGACATATGGTGCTCAAGTATCGTGGCAGTGTGCATAGATACATATAGGCCGAAATGGAGTTTATGGACATCTCATCCTTGGGCATGGCCTACCGATATGCCTTCAAAATCAAGCAGAAGCTCAAACAAAAGACGTGGAAATTTGGTCTTGGGAAATCCCCACAGTAAAAGTCAGGAAAGGGCAGACCCAACCCATAGAAAAAAGGAAATATAAAATACATACCACCTCAAGAAAACCATTCTAGGCCACAAGAAAAGAAGGACACTAGAAAGACAAAGAAAGATACTGGGAAGTGGTGTGACTTCCATAAGATCCCCTAGCATAACACTGTTGATTTTCGCTCAAAGAAGTCGATGGTGGCTGAGGTGAAAGAATCTAAATTATATGTAGGTTCCAACTCTGATTTAGAACCAAAAATGGGGAGGCAGATCATTGATGTAGAACCTAGTTCTACCATTTCTACCACCAAGCTCTAACCCGGTGAATGAGATGAGCTAGAGGAAGGACAACGCCTTTTTCATTCATAGATGTGGGTGAAGGGTACCCTGCTGCACTTCATTGTTGATAGTGGTAGCCAAAAGAACCTCATATCAACAGAGGTTTTCAATTGACTCGCCCTACCGAAAACGTTGCAACCGCATCCCTACTCCATCAGATGGCTCCGCCAAGGAAGCGACATCCACGTCAGCCAACAAAGCCTCCTGTCATACATCATCAAGCCCTTCAAAGAAGAGTTACTGTGTGATGTTTCCCCTCTTGAAGTTTGTAATGTTCTTTTGGGACAACCATATTTATGGAAACACCATGATGTGTATAATGAGTCTAGGCCTTGCAGTGTTATTATTACTTTGAACAAGAAATTGTACAAGATACCGGAGGCAGTCCCACCTAGTTCTATTTCCTTGATCTCTACCAAGAAATGCAAGAAGGTCATTTCTCAAACGGGGAAGTTTGTCTTCTTCGTGATTCACTCTCAGAATGAGTAAAAGATCGCAACCACATCCAGGGTCTCTGCGAACGACCTCTCCACACAACAGAAGAAAGTGGATAAGGTCGTGGAAGCATACTCGAATATCTTCTCCTCACCTACCGAGGTACCTTTGCATTTTCAGGTCAACCACCCCATCAATTTGACCCCCAACACATCGCTTCCCAATGGACCAGTCTACCATTTCTCTCTGTTAGAGAATGAGGAGATCAAGAAGAAGATCTAAGAACTGCTCCATAAGGGGAAAATCCATACCACATCATCACCTTACGGGAGCCCAATTGTGATAGTACAGAAGAAAGATGGAACTTGGTGACTCTGCATTGATTACCAGGCCCTGAAAAAAATCACAGTTAGAAACCGATACCTGATTCCTTGAATCGACGACCTCCTTGATCAGCTCACGAGGGCCAAATACTTCAGTAAGGTTGATTCGAAGTCTTGACACCACCAGGTCTCGATAGAACATACAGATGTATGGAAGATCACCTTCAAGTCAAAGGATGGTCTTTTCGAATGGTTGGTCATGCCCTTTGTCTTGAAAAATGCTCCAACCACTTCCATGAGGATGATGGATGATATCCTGTGACCATTCATCAATTCTATTATAGTGGTGTATCTGGATGACATTCTCATTTACAAAAAGACTTTGGAAGAACACTTGCAACATATTCAACAGGTTCTGCATAGCCTGTGGCAGCACAAGACATATGCTAACTTGGAAAAATGATCCTTCAGCATGGACAGGGTCCATTACCTGGGCTACATCGTTGATCAACATGGTGTACATGTGGATTCAACTAATATCCAAGTCATATGTGACTGGATAGCCCCAATCACACTCACTGAGCTTCAAATCTTCTTGGGCCTTGCCAATTTCTACCACAGGTTCATGTTGGGATTCTCCCATATTGCATGGGCCCTCAACCAAGTAACCAAGGGTGGTTGTAAAGCGAAATTTGTGTGGGGTCGGTCCCAAAAACAAGTGTTCATGATTTGAAGAAGGGTTTGTGCTCATTACCAATAGTTTCACTACCGGACCTGCAATGACCCTTTGATATCGAGACAAATGCTTCAGACTATGTTGTGGGCATCGTTCTCACTCAGCATGGCCACCCTGTGGCCTATCATAGTGAGACACTATGGGATGTTGTAGGTAAGTACCCTACTTACGACAAAGAAATGTACTCCATTGTGCAAGCCTGTCGCCAATGGAGACATTACATTCTTGGGAAGGAGACATTCATCCACATTGATCATAAGCTTTTGCAGTTCATGTAGACATAAGGAAAATTGCAGAATGACTGCCATCAGAAGTGGTCCACATACTTGCAACAATTTCACCTCAACATCAAGTATAAAACATGAAGCACTAACTGCGTCGTTGATTTCCTCAACAAACCACCAGTCGTGGCACTCAACACGGTGCTAGACTCTTGTGGCCATGAGACCTCTAGATGGCCCCAACTCTATGAGAAAGACTCAGACTTCTCCACCACCAACCAAATGTTGGACAGAAATGTAGTTGTCACTAATTTCCATCTTCAGGATGGGTTGCTGTGTCATCTGGGCCATATATGTGTTCGATCAAGTGAGAGAGTGAATATTATCTGGGAATCCCACTACAGTCGGGTGGCAGGAAACTTCGGTGTAGAAAAGACAATGGAAATGTTGCAGAAACATTTCTACTGGTTGAAACTTCGATAGGAGGTAAGCAAGTATATTAGGTCCTGTACTGCTTGCGTTATTTCCAAAATGACCACTAAGAAATAAGGCTCGTACAACCCTCTTCCTACTCCTGATAGGACATGGGAATCCATCTCCATGGACTACATGTCGGGCCTCTCGTCCACCAAGCGGGGAAATGACTGTGATTTTGTGGTTGTTGATCGCTTTTCTAAGATGGCGATTTTGGCTACCTGCAAGAAGAGCATCACAATAGAGGCCACTGCCAAGCTCTTCTTTGAACGAGTCTGGGTACATTTTGGAATCCCACAAACCATTGTCTCAGATTGAGAGAGTCTATTTCTCAGCACATTCTGGTCGAGCCTCTGGTCACTGCTGGACACCAAGCTCAACAAATCCATGACCTTCCACCCCCAGAAAGATGGCCAAACCGAGGTCGTAAATAAAATGATCATGCATATCGTGCACATGTATAATTCCAAGCACCCTCAAACATGGGATGAGAGTCTTCCCTATGTCCAACATAACTACAATCAAGCCTTGCATAGCTCAACTGGCCACAACCCCTTTCAGGTGAGGTTGGGATTCCAACCATTGGGTCCCATAGATGTTGCACTACCCCTTGCGGTCACCTCGACCGACTCATCTCCTGCTCCAACTAAAGCTGACAAAGCCACCCGATTCATTGAGCGGATCCATCACATCCGTCAACAGGTTCAGGATATCCTACAAAATTCCAATGACAAGTACAAGCAGTGCCATGATCAACATCGGTTGCCGCATAAGTTTTAGGTGGGTGACAAAGTTTGGTTGCATTTGTAGAAAGAACACCTTACCATACCCCATTGAAATATTCGTCCACTCCATTATGGGTCATACACCATCACCAAGGCCATGAGTGATAATCATTTTGAGCTCAACATTCCTCCTTTCCTTGCCCTGCACCCAGTGTTCAACGCGGATCTCCTTCGACCTTATTTCCCACCATTATTGGACACCTCAGAGATAACAGAACAATTGACACCAAAAGAGATCAACCCCGACTGCATATAATAGGAATCTTGTGATCATATTGTGGACTAAAAGATCAAAGGCACTCACCAACAAAGGATCTAGCTGTATCGAGTTGTCAAAGCAGGGCAACTCCTACACCGAGGCAAGTGGCTCACCCTTGGCCAAATTCAGTAGAAATTTCTTCATCTAATGGGGGCACTCAACGCAATGGAGACCATTTATTCCTAAGGGGGTAGTATTGATCCAGATGGATGTTGGTGGCCTCCCACCTATTCCAACTGGCTCATTTTCGCTGTTTTCCATTTCGACAATTTTTACTAGTTTTTAGGTCCCTGACTTCCGGGGCCGTTTTGAGGCCCTAAACAACGTTTTTAGGGCTTTCCAAAGTCAACATGTGTAGGGATCACCACAGGAAACATGTGTATTCCTCGGATAGACCTTTCCAATGGGATATGGTGCACCTAAAACAAATATCGTATGCAAAAGTTACGACCCCGGGAAGTTGATGTATTGACTTACCCAAACAGGGCCCACATGAATTTTGGCGCTTTATCTCCTAGGGTTAGGTTTTGGGATGTATAAGGTTTTTTACATCCCAGTTTATTGTAATCATCTTCTAGTGAATGAGCGTAGTCGTCACATCTCTTCTCAAAGATAATCCGCCACCATTCTAGCAAGCTTGTTTTCCACTACATTTTATAGTTTCAACTTATTTCCTTATTTAATAGAAACTAGTTTTATTGTATATCTGTTATTCTATGTTAAGCATATTTTGATAATAATCTATATTCATTTTGTTTTGCTCATAAAATTCGGATCACCTTAGGATCCAAACCATTTTAAAGTATGTTGTGCTAGATGTTGAGTCATCTTTCACCAAGCCTCTTTAATGATGATGACGGTGCTCTTGCATCAATATTCATGATCCCGATCCTCTTGTGTCACATTGTAATATTCCAATAACTTGTGAACCATCATGGAGGAATTGTGTTCACTGCATACGGATATTACTTCCATTTCTTCTTCTTTGACGAATATTTTTTGTTTAATTTTCTATAGTGATGCACTTATTAGGGGCGACACATTCTGAAAGGTAAATTTTACTTGGAATCGTTGAGTTATGTACTCCCATTATGTAGTATCTCTACGCATCTCCAGGTCTAGGTACCAATTCTTTGGAATGGTATCTAGGGTTTGTATGAACCTGTGTGTCCATTCTTTCATTGGGATCGATTTCCATGCTTTTTCACACTGTGCGACATGATCTTTTGGGTTTCCTTCCCCGGTATACTTCTATCATATCTCCCTCCTCAGTATTGAATCTTATCTAGATTAGTCTACTACACTATTTATAGTCTTCCATGTTTTGTTTGTGTGTCACCCACCATCTTACTAGGGTGGATTTCAATACAATGTCCAGTGCTAGTAGCCTATGTTTCTCCAGTACATGTGATTCAATTATCTATATAAATGTTGTTATATATTTCAAGCCGTCATACTTAGGTGGGTTGCACAATTATATTCCAATCCAACGTACTGATTTGGTTATGCGCATGCATCGTCGTGTTAAGACTTCATGCAGCCTCTTCTGCCCATTTTCTAGACCTGCTTATGAATATGATGTGAATGAACTAATGCTTCTCCAACTTAGTGTGCCATCTACAATGGGGTTAACATAATCATCCATCCTCGCAATCATGTTGTATAGGTTATCAATTTCATCTCCCTTTGTCGTCTTTGTGTACCTCATTCCTTCTTTTGGGTTTAATGGCGCAGTGACTTTCATTTATCCTACTTCAAATATCATCTCTCACCTTTTCAAATTGATAATATCTTGGTTATCAAAGGCCCATTCTAGTCCCATTAACATTGGATATGGTTGGCTTTCATCCACAATTTTGATAGCTTCAAAGTCCGCGGAGTTGCACATTCCATCTATATTCACAAGTATTCCTATTAATTTGCCAATAGGTATTATTTTAGATTGGTTTTCTAATCTCAATTGAATGTGTGACCAAACTAACTTAGGTTTCCCCATTAGTTCCCATGTTTGTTTCGGTAATACTTTCACATCAGAGCCCAAGTCTAATATCACATTGTCTATTTCATATTCTCCAATTTGTGCCCTGAATCTGAACTCTCCATTGGTTCTTTTCTTGCACAGTAGTTGGTTCACTACTTTTCTTTTAGTAGGGATTGCCTTATTTTGGGCATAATGATCGATCATAGAGAATAATGTATGTAGTGTCTTTTCATCCTCAACTATCTCTAGGCAACTCTTTAAAACATTTCCTAAGGTACATATCTTCTCCATCAATTGTTTGGTCATGATATGGTCATCAGTGGGATGTGTATCCCCCATAGGTGGCATAGATGATGTGGATGTTTCCCAATCCTATCACAAGAGTTCTTTCCTTTCTTATTTATAGGTGTCCTCCTCTTCTTGTGGTTCAAATTATCGTATAGGTTATTTTGATTTCTTTACCCATTGTTCAACCAACTTCTTTACATTGGTTGCATACATCCTTGTTTTGTTTCCTCCACGTCTAATGACCGCTATTTTGGGTCCTTCTTTATGTATCTCGACAGATATATTTTGAATTTTGGGTTCTGGTTTTGATTCCCTCTGGAATTCCATTTTTCTAGCAGTTGCGGACAGTCCTCTGTCGCATGTTCTAATGCCCAACAGTAAGTGCATGTTGTGCAGGGATTTTGGCAATCCCACGCTAAGTGTCCTAGTTGGTTACGGTTATAGCATATTACAGGGCCTCTTCCTCCTCTCCCTAAGTTTGTTCTACCTCTACCCCTATCGAATCCTCCTTGGTTTCCCTAGTTAAATCCTCTTTGATTATTATACTTCCCTCCCCCTTCTGTCGCAACATTCTCCTCCTGAATCCTATAAATGTTTGTCGTGTTCTCCCTCAATAAATTGAATGCGTGGAAATCCTTGTCTTCATGTCCCACTGATTTACAAAAGCTACAGAATACGCTTCTCAGTGTACTTTGATATTTTTGCAGTAACTGACACTCATGGGGATTGTGTCCCCATTTCTTTCATATCTCGCAGTATCCTCCTCTTGGTAGCGGGTTTGGAGCTCCAACTGCTAAGTACTACTTAAATGTTGGACATTCATCTTTGTGGTGACCTTCAGTCCTGCATTTGGTGCATCAGACATGTTCTCCTTTCTCTTTCCCCTTTGTGATTTTTGCTAATTGAATTGTTAATGCAGCTAGTTGGTTCTGTATCTGCGTCATTTTGTTGTTGTCTCCGACCAGAGAGGCTTCCAATTTCATATCAATTTCCAACACCTCGGACTGTGACATAACCTTTTGTTGTATTAACGGACTACGAATGTTAGGTAACAAGCCTACAATGAACCACTCTGTATTTTGTTGATTAGGTATTTGAAATTTTAACCTCCCATCACATCTTCGAACCTATGATCGAACTCCCATAATGGCTTAGTCTGTACTTGCTTGATCTCCTTGAGCTCATTAATGTATCGCGACTCAGAATTTGGTTTCTTGAACTCTTTTAATAATGCTTCTGTAATCTCTGCTAATGTCCTTGTCAGGCCTAGTATTTTGGTACTTTGGAGCTTCATGTACCAAACTAGCGCACGTCCTTTAAAGGTTGTTTCCAATTGCAAGATCTTTGCACCATCGTCGTGGACATTCTTTGCAGTCCAAATGGTTTCACATACAAACATATGTTTTTCTGGGTCTTTTGATCTAATTCCTTTGAAATATGGTAATCTTAGTGTATTATCTACTCCTACCATATTGTTGTGTGTAGGACCCCTTCCTGGTTATATTGGTGGATTCTGATTAACTGTACTTCTACTATTTCTCTGGTTAATGCTGCTCTGACTTCCTCTACTGATTACAAGTTTTCTAGAAAGGTCTTTGAATGTTGTCTCATATTCAGGTGATGCACATGAGGTTGTGGTTTCGACCCAAGAATCAACTCAGAAAGGACTTACTGATTCTTCTATAACTGGACTGAACTAGATATATTCCTTTTCTCCCTTTGTCTGTTGTACTTCTATGATATATATGTATGCGTGATGTTTCAGGTACTCACTGTGCTGCTCTCTCTCTTCATCCATAGTTCTCAGCCTCTTGTACCTTCTCCCACTGCACAAGACTCCAAATTCATCTTCTCCTTCTAATATCCCTTCCTCTTCCTCTTGCATTCTCAGTCTTCCTTTCCTTTGTCCATTTTTCCTACCCTCAGATCAGCTCCTAGTCAGCAAACCCCCAGTCCCTCCATGTGTGCAAATTTATTTAGCTATCTAATTCCATCATCATCACTTCTTTATCACATAGAAATAATTTTATCCAGGTAGCTAAGGACTTTATGAATCTTCCTTGTGGGCCTTTAAATAAGTCTCTTTCTGCGACACTGTAAAACTGGGTACAATCTATGGTAAATTCTGTTATGTAGCCTCCCAATATACTATCTAGCCAAAAATCATTTACACGTGAAGTTATGTTGTCCATTGAATTTACTCGTACCACTAGTTCAAGAGTCCAATTCTTTGGCACGACTGGTCTATGTCTACCATTATTTTCCACAAATATTTCCAGCCAATCTACTAAAAGATTAGAACATTCACCGAAAGCGATCTCACGCAAGTCTGTGTACACATACCTTTGCAGCCATCGCTTTTTCTTTAACCGAGGATTTCTATTCTCCTTCCGAGAGAATTCGTGTTCCTTTTGTTCCATCCATTCAATTATCTCCTTCCTCGTTGGTCTTCAAAACATTTCCTCACTTCCAGATTCAGGGTCCCAACAACAAAACCATTTATTGGCATGTGCATAGGTAGGTTCAAGACCCTAGGTTCAAGTTTCTTATTCCAACAAAGCCCTACAAAAACCATCCCTTTCGACATCACCTACAAGCATGTGAAGTCTCACCCAAGGTATCTTTATGAGGACTGCAGGAACCAAGATTCTGCAGTGATGACAGAAAGACAAGAAACACATTATGTCATACCTACAGGATCCTTTCGTGCACTAGATCCTAGTTAAATTGACCTCTTTACTTAATTCTATATACATATCAATCCATGTTCATGTCACTTAGTGGTTAAGCATACAATTAAAGCTACTATGCATTAATCTATCAACAATACCAATGAAGATAGGCATTCCTCCATAGTAAAGGAAATAATTAACACAATACAGACATGAATAATCATTCGACACCACAATTAGACATAGAGTTACCATGGTTCACCCCCTCCTGGGCTACATCCACAAAATATTTGCTTCTTTATTATATTTAATGGCATTCTTCTTGCGCTTTGTGCTACAATGGATGCTCAATATACAATACTCTTCTTACATTGGTAGCTTCTTTACACATGTAACATCCTACATCAACAACAACTACCAAGAATCCTCTCTGAACTTTGTGGATCTTTTACATATTTATGCATTTTTCTCAATTTTGTTTGCCATCTCATAATGAGTTGGATACCACCCATGCTTGGTTGGAGACAACTCATTATGAGATGTATACACCTCATACTCGACTGGTTTTCTTGGATTTTGTGCTAGTTGTTCCTTCATGTGCCCCACTTATTATCTTTCCTCTCCTTTCTTGATCCTCTTAATCTTATTAATCTCGTGCCTTCTCTATGTACCTCATCTTTTTTCACTATTCTCTATCCAACACTGTATGCCCAACAATCATTGGCCTTCAATTCAATCCAATGCTATTGACGATGGTTGGTATTATCATTCCACCTTTGCAAACCCCCATGCCAAATACCCATTAGAGTAAATTTGAGGTCTAAAATGCACCTCCTAAGGAAAATATTAAAATAGTATAAGTATATGCCATGTCACACAAAGTTAGAGGTGTTATCTAGTGAAGTTTAATCTATAGTGTCTCATTAATAATAATTTCCAAGTAAGTTGGGTTAGTATAGAATTAAGAGGTGAGGGTGAAAAATAATAATGAAAGGTTTAATGTTGTACATACACAATAAATTATGTAGCACCAAAACATTTAAATTTATACCATATTTTATTTAAAATAATTCATAATTTATTAAATATACCACTATTTTTTTCATATATTTAAAAATAAACTTAAAACTCACAAAATAACTAAAATAATAATAATAAAAAAAACAACAACTATATGATAATAATATATAATTCTTATACATATATTATATAATATATAATTCATGTGTTTGTTTATAATTAGTCCTTATAATGCCTATCTTCCAGAGGAGACTTAACCATGGTGATAAAAAAAAACATATGGGAGATATTTAAAGGCATGTTTGTCCCACTCTTGGGGTTGATCTTAGTGCAAAAAAATGAAAAAGACAACCTACCAACTATGTTCTTGTAGCCCTCAATTCTTGCCTCTAACCCACATATAATATTTATCAATTTCTCATACTGATGATTAAGTTGATCCAGTTTGTGTTTAAGCTAGTCCAAGTTGCTCATAATTTCTTGATGTTGGGTCCCTATGTTCAATGACTTGAGCTATCATGTAGAAGGATACATCTCCTGATCACCCAGTCTCCTCCCTGAATCACTCTATTCAAACTCTATAGCATCACTTTATGTATGTTCCATGAAATATTATAACATGATATGCATGTCTTTTGATGAACCTCTTTTTGTCTTTTTTGTGTACATTATTTTCCATAATTGGTGATATAAGAACATCTTAATGGATACAAAAATATTTCATACAACATTGGTCAAATTTGAATCCATATAGGCATCGTAAAGAATTCCATCATAGGCACAATAATCCAATGGTAGTTAGCTTGGATAATCATGACCATTGATCCAATAGTATCTCACTCGGATTATTATTTTCTATGTGTATTTGATTAATGTGAAATGAATCCCCACATAGGGATATGCCAATAGAATAAGTGTGTAATAACTCACATAGGTAAAAACCATAGGAAGGAGTGGGCAGACAATACATGATACCAAAATAATAAACAATGTTACTATCATATTGAAGGGGGGTGCAATCACATCCACTTGAATGTTTACACCAAAGTTTAGTTGACTCTAGGTGAGTTGGTCAACTCTAGTTGAGTATGGTTGAATTTGGTGACTTTTATTACCTTTCATTGAATAAATTGTCTCTACATATACATGTTGATGTTATGCGAGTAGATTTTCAATATTCATGTCAAATTATGTGTATATTTTATACCATGTATTTTATGTACTTGCCTCAATTCTAAATTGTTGAAATAGATTTATAATCATATGGATTCTAGTGGAAAGGGACTATTAGATGGTGATGCTAGGAGCAACGAAAGAGATGAATAAGGTAATGGAAGAAAAGGAAAAGATATATTAAACAATAATAAGAACAATAAAAAAAATCAGAGTGAGTTGTAATTACATACTTTATAATTGTTATATAATATTGACAAACATGCATTTATTTTATTAAGAGTTCCATTTATATTTCTAATCATTATTTGCTATATTTTGTCTTATGTTGTAGAAAATATTAATAAAAAATAGAGCATTCCTAAAGAGTATAACACAAAAATGAAAGTGATCCAAAAAAATCGATTCTTACATAGTAAAATTTGTCACGGTAGTTATGGTAGGATTTATTATGCATTTCTTAGTGAAATGTAGAGTGTAATTCAATCCAACATATTACATTTTTCATGGTACTTATTCAGTCTATGACATGAAAATTAATGTTTGAGTATAGGGCACATAAATGACGATGAACATATATGACAAGAATGATTCAAAGGAATCATAAGGTATTGCCAACTTTTTAATCTATGTGTTTTCTATTACATCTTTAATAATTAACAATTTTTTAATCTATTGAACTCATGTTCTTTTATTATATGTTTACAGAGTGAGAATGAGGGACCAAGTAGATGAAGGGGGCATTGACAATAGTTCAATCAACTTCATTCATTGAATTTCTGATGTTAAATTTATTTCATTTCCTTAAATGTGTAGAAATGTATTCATGATATGTTGTAGATGAAGTTGACATTTACTTGGGGTGGTGGTGTACTACCTATTTACAGGAAATTCAATCAACTTCTGATAATGTCAAATTCTTTTCTGTATGTCATTAATTAAAAAATAATAATTAATTAAATAAAAATAACTAAATAATCAATAAAAATTAAATTAATAAAAATAATTAAAGCATTAATAACAATTATGTCATAAATTCTATGTTAAAACAACATCTTCGATGTTAAATTGATGCAAAAATATTTATTATAAAATTAAAAACATTTTTAAGAAGGTGCAATGCAACACAAAAATATCCATAGTTCACTGAAACAATGACAATAACTCATTGTCAATTGATGTTAGATCATTGCAACAATGGCACTTTACAAATAACATCGACTCATTGTGACACTACCACAATGCAAATAACATGCACCTGACGCAAAAGAGATGCAAATGTAATTTTTGAGTTTTTTCATATTATTAAGTGACACAATCAAATTCCATGTCGACTCAAAAAGAAATTTTATGTCAATTTTTCCATTGCTAATACAATGCCCCAAAGAGTGCATGTTGAACTAGTTGACACAAGTGGCAATGTCCCCTCCTTCGTCGAGTTTTGCATCCTACAAACTTGATTTTTTTTGCTAGAAAATTACACTGTGACACAACAATACAACCTTATATTGTAGTAGTGAGGGGTGCTAGAATAAATCAAACAAATGTGTTTTAATATCCTTTTGGACTAGTAAGAAATAGGAAGAAGGCATACCGTAGGTAAAATGGTAGTCTCTCTGGCCAAACATAAGGATGAAGGTGATTGGGGGCTAAAAATGTCCATCTTTATGGAAAGGCCTTGGTAATAAAAATCATATGGAGGATTATCTCAAAACAAGGACTATGGAGGTAGGTGATAGCCCAAAAATATGTGAAGAGCCCCTTTCACTGAAGGAATGGATAAGGAAGGAAAACAAAACTTTTCAAAGTGGGTGCATAGTTTTGAAGGATTTGGTTTCGGATTTTCCCGTGGTGGGAAATTGGCTTGTTTGGAAGGTAGGAAAAGGTGACAAAGTCAATATTGGAGTTGTCTCTTCTAGGTGGGAAGTGGTTTGTTATTCAATCTTCCTTAGTGTCTTATTGGAAAGTTGAAAAATCAATGTGTTTGCATGGGACAAGTAGTAGATGTAACAACCAAATATTTATTTAATCAAGGTTGGAAAAATAATGAGGAAATAGGTTTGTTAGAAGCTAATAAAGGCTTGTGGAGGTCATATGTGGAGTAGCTTAAAAAATGTCATATTAGATTATCAAATGAGGAATGAGGAATATGTTCTTGGGTTATAAAGATTTATGTGAAGATGAAAATCAAGAAAAATTGGTATGGTGGTGGAAATTGCTATAGAAGGAAAATGCTCCATTGAAATCTAAAGTTTCCATGTGGCTTGTTCTTTGAAACAAAACTTTAATTTGTGAATGCTCCAAAAATGTAGTTAGAATGGCCTAGAGAGATGTACTTTATGTAAACAAGAATGGGAATCTATTGACCACTTACTCAATTTCTTGTCCTTATGGAATCATGGTGTGGGAAAAGATGAAGGTTGTCACTGATTGTAGGGAGTTTGGAAAGGAAATTTAATGGAAGAGGCCCTTAAAACTTGGTTTTATAATAAATATTTAAAATCATTTACAACCTTTATCTTGCGGAGGTGTGGGGCATATGGCTAACACGAAATTCATTTATATTCCAAGATAAATATTCTAACATTTCAATGTGCTTCTCGTATTAGAGTAGTTTTTGGACACTTTAAAATTTGTTCGAAACAATATAAGGCTAGAATATTAAAACATCCTTTCATTGACAAGTATATTTGATAGGTTTATTTTGAAAAGGCTAGAAAATAAAAGGGCTCAATTTGTGGAGCTAGAGGCACCTTATATTCCTTCAATGATCATTTATTTTCTTTCAAAGTAAGTTTAGGAAGAGCCTCAAATAACCACGCAGAGTTGTTGGCACTAAAGCATTTACTGAAACTAGTAATGGATTAAAGTATAACTCATTTACATGTATATGGGGATTCCAAGGTAATTATAAATTGGATGAAAGGTAGTAATTATTAGCTAGGCAATGTGTTCTTGCATCCTATTATAAATTTAGTAAAATACATGGTATTATTGTTCACATTTGTTGTTTTTCATTTTTAATATTTAGAAGTGTAACATAATATTGTTACAAGATATATAGATGGTAATCTTTTTATTATAGTAAAGTAAATATGATTTATTTGAAGAAAAAATTTATATTATATATTTTAAATATATAATGTTGTTATGCCGACTTGGGAATTGTGTTCACCAAAGGCCATATGCCCATTAAAAAATAAACAAGAGCATAAGTGAGTAGGCTTGAGTTTTATGTACATGATTGGAGAAGGATCCATGTTCCTCAAACAATTTGACCCTATTTTTAAGGTTGGGCGTGGGCTAAATGTTCAATCTGTAAAGAGAGAGACGCTATCCAGAAGGAAAGCAACACTAGGAGAGCAAGAAAAGTGCTATCCTTCATGGATATGTGAGGGAGTAGCTCCAAAAACCCTACCATACATCATCATTGTTGAGCTCATTATAAGCTACCATCTTAACATTGCATTCATTTCGTAAGGAGTGAATGTACCATTTAAATTGACCTTATGGGGATTATGTTGGGACTTATTTTTACTTACTTTTTCATTAAATAAGTAGGACCTCTCTTCTTTCCTCTCTTCCACATACACAAAAATAGTGTAAGATGTGTATATTCTATAATAAAAATTATTTATATGTTAAAGTTGCTTTTAAGATAAAATACTTACCCAAAAGTATTACTACTTTAGGTGAAAAGTATATAAAAATATATATTAATTGAAAGGTAGCATCATCCATAATCGAATGTATTGTTAATAATTAATCATGTAGTGATTAATGTTATGTTAAGAGAGAGTATATGTAGTAAGATGGTGGAGTTCAAATGTATTGTTAATAATTAATCATGTAGTGATTAATGTTATGTTAAGAGAGAGTATATGTAGTAAGATGGTGGAGTTCTAGAAGTGTATAAATATATATAAAATACATATAATAAATAAAAATAAAAGTTTTTATTAATATAGGTTTGTGTATATTAAATGATTTGTTTTTTTATTGTTAATTTTTTTTTTCTTTGGATGGTATATTTCTAAAAATGTTATGGGTTATGGGTCAACACAACTTGTACCTGGTGATTTGGGGAATTAGTTATTGATCCTTGTGTTGATATTGGAGCGAAGGTGGAGTTATTGAAAGAAACAAGAGGATGAATTCTCATGGTGAATGAGAATGTCAAAGTTGGAGAAAACCTTCTTGATGATATTATAACCCAAGTATTTATGGCTCTATGTTCTTGTTTAAATTTTTATATTAACTCTTTCACAAAGAAAAACATTTTAGGGTTGAAATTATTAGAGATAGAGGGATATGGAAAGCTATTTTATTTCTCCAGGTAATATATCCTGGGGGGAATTCCTGGGCACTTTTCCTCATTCTAAAGAAGGTACCCAAGGTAAACCCTAGATTCTTTTGAGCACAATGCCAAATCAACAATAGAGATCAATGTCATTACAACAATATATTTGTTAAGAGTTCAACATGTCACTTGTGGGAATTGAACCTAGGTGGGGAGGATAACACACCTCCTCTCAACCACCCAAAATAAACACAATTGACTAGAAAGATGATAAACCATATTGTTAAATGAAAAACAAATGTATGTTAACCAAAGGGAGAGAGTATGGACAACATGAAGGGAGTCAGACAATTGTTGTTATGATACAAATAAATATAAAATAAAATAAAAATTGATAAGAGAATGAGTTGCTTAAGGGGGTAACCTCCTTAACCAATTTGAGAGGGTATTCTCGTTTTACAACATAATGTACTTAAAATATATTTGACACCTTTACAATGAATGGACCTATATATAAATATAATCTAAGAGGTACACATTTCTATAGTCATAACATTTGATTCATGCCTATTTATTATTGTTTTTATTATTTATTCTTTATTAATCTATTATTATGTTATTATTACGTTATATTTATTTGTTCTAATTTATTATATATATATATATATATATATATATATATATATATATATATATATATATATATATATATATATATATATAT
>ML795974.1:472386-486176 GCA_009831015.1 Picea engelmannii
TCACCCAATATAGTCTTAATGGGTGACTACAATACTCAAGTGTTTGCAGTCCATGATTGAGTGGAAGCTGTCTGAGAATTGTGCATTGATCGCTCTATGTAACTTATTAAATTAAGAACTATCATGCATGTAATATAATCAAATCATTCATTTATAATACTAATATCTACTTAGAAACATTAAGAAAACACATGCATTCAATCACATAACACAGGTTTTACCATGGTTCACCCCCTCCTGGGCTATGTCCACAAAGATCTGGCTCTTAATCTCTTCTATTATAGTAGTTCCCAAAACTACAGCGTCGTGTGATTTACAACTCTTCTCTGGCGGGTTGAGATCTATTACGATGTAGACTAGTTCGCACTAGGATCCTCAACCTGCGATCTAACCCTCAAGATCTACCCTCCTGACACCTCCCCAACTCAACAACTTACAAAATTAGGTCATATATCAAAATATTACAACTCAATACACTATACCCGTCTCTAGCTCTCTCTCTTGTTCTTCACTTCTTAGCCTCTCCCTCTATGAGACCTAGATATCTATATTTATACATTTCTGGCTCACCATCCATTACAGTGTATTACAAAAACCCTAACCCTAACATCATTAGGTATTTTATGCATGCGTGTGTGTTATTCTTCCTTCCAACTGTCGCTTTCCTCGTGCATGCATTCCTTCCCAAAATATCCTTTATTTCCTCCTTGGCCTGCTTCCAACAGGCCCCCAACACTTACATGTGGCTCATCCCGAGCCACCTATCCTTTGTGCGTGTCGTCGATCTCTCTGGAGATCACTTGGAACTTCTCCCTGATATTTTTTGCTTGTGTTTGAGCCTGCATGGTCTTCTCTTTGAGTGCATCCAATGCTTGCACTACAATATCATCGTTGATCAACCTTTCACACTCTACCTGGGTCTGTGACATGTATGTATTGTCTTCCTCTTCCCATGCAATGACTTCCATTGTTCTCTCCTGGAGTGGTTACATTTGAGCCTGCCGCTCCTTTTTCTGCGTCTGCGTAGTGGTGAGTTATGCCTACAGTTTCTTCATGTCTTGTGCCCCCTTTGACGTGTTCCGTGATTGAAATTGTCTTATGTTTATGATTTAGGTCTTGGATAGATATGCTTATCCTTTCTTATTCCTAGTCCCACTACTGGACTTGTTGATCCTTTTCCATCTTCGTCTAGAGTTGTGTTGCTTTGTCGAACAAGTCCCCCGCTGTGTGGACCTATCGTTCTATCTCCTATAGCTGATTTTTTACCTCCTGCTTCTTTTCTTCCTTACCTTTGGTGGAGTGGTAGGTGTGAGATGCTCACAGAGATTCTCAATATTTTTTTGGTATTGATTGATTGTCTGCACAATCTGAGCAATCTTTTCTGTCGCTGTGAGTTCATGCATCTATGGAGTCTGTGGGATATTTTCATAGGCTACAACTACTTTATGCTCCAATCCCTTCACACGTTCTCTCTCCTCTTTGGTCTCGATCTTGGCCTGCTCGAATATCAATTCCAACTTGTCTCGTTTATCCTTTACATGTTGTAGTTCGGCTATGTCTATGCATGCATGAGACTGTACTTCCTATGTGATGCTGACTTGCAGTTTATGTAGGGCCTTGGTGGGTATCTGCGACAATACCAATTGTAATTGTGCCAAATAATTTAGGGGTGTCTGCCCCACGATCTCATCAATGCATAACATTCTAGGTGTAACATGGAACGTTGCACTCGTCTGTAGTATTGTCTGGACTGTATCTCGCTCGCTTGCTTCATGTTCTCCTCATGTTTGTGATTCTTATGGTCCTTTTTCTATATTGTTGTCAGTTGCCTGCGCTTCCCTGATTTTCCTGAGGAGTTTTCGCATGTCTGCCAGATATTATTCAATTATGTCCCTTTGGTGCACATCATTCTCAAAATCCTCGGATGTGCGATCCTGGACCAATTGGGCTATCATTTCTGCATCATCCTTCGTGATCGTGTATTCTAGATGTGTTCTATGTGCCTTCATCTTCTTGTGCACACCCCCTGTCTAAGTGGTTGGTCGCTTAGTTGACCCTGGATCTTGTGGAATAGGACTTGGTGTAGTCCCATGCATTGCCTCGACCTGTTTCTATTGTACCTGGGGCACCTGTGTATTATTATTCTTCCCCTTCTGGTTTGTTGTCTTAGATGTCCCTCCTTTTGTTTGCTTTGGTTTGGTTTGGCCTATCCTTAGTTTCTTGGGCACTACGACTTCCTGGGGCTGTGCCTTTTCTTGGTCTACCTCCTCAACATGTGTAGGTTCCTTCCTTGCCTCCTCCTCTACCCTTGTAGGTATGTATCGAGTGAGGATTGGAATCCTCCATTCGTCCTCCCAATCCTTGATGACCATTTCTATGTCTCCCTCCGTGATGCAATAGTGCATTTGTAGCCATTGTTTGTTGGGGTCCTTTCGTGCCTAGATCACATCACATGTCAAGTGGCCTTGAATTTGGCTATGCCTTGATAGTCTGCAACATCCTGCGATGTTATCCTCCACATGTTGGTGATAGTCACTTGCATATCTCGAAGATATCCTTCGAATATAGTTGCGTTCATATTTATGTTCCTGGCGTCCGAAGTGGTGCCAAGTGATAATTATATCGCTCCATGATTGGGTTTGGGTCTAGTGGTGAAAAATACATAGTTCAGTTCCTTCCATCCCATAATGGCTATCAGCATGATGAGCCATGAATAATGAAATCCTGTCCCTAGATCCTGCGCATCCTTGTAGTCATCTAGAAATAGGTTCAAAAGGTAAAGGGCCCAACTGATCATGGTGCCCTCGACACACTATGTTGCAACTGTGACAACCCCAATTGGGACTTCCTCCTTGTGGCATTTTCTGAGCAACTTGCAAGCCATGAATTTTGTAGCCATTTTGTTGCGATGGCACCGATCTATTTAATAATGATTCTGCACGTCCCCCTTTCAATGTCGTATTTATTCTTCATCTCCTCGATGAGTGATTTCTCCTTTGTTTTTTCCTCCATAAATTGTGTGGGATCCATGCCCCATGATGGCAGCCCTGTGATGTGCATAATGAGCTCTACGTCTCTTAAGATGAGCTTGTGTAGCCACAAATATTCGCCATGTGTGAATGCCATCAATTGATTGACGCAACTGTTTTCATACTGCCCTCTTCCAAAGTGTGGTAGTTCTAATAGGCCTAGGATTTCATTTTTTTCCAGGCCTACTGCCCACTGGAGTGGTTGATGAATCAGTTCCCTGAATGGATCTACACCTACTGTCTGTAGGTAGACTTGCTTCACAAACTCCGGGAACTTTTTTGTGTCTGTTGTGTCTATTACATCATGGTCTGAGTATTTGAACTTCTTGACATAACCTAACATGTATTCTTTCACTTGTACCCATTCTAGTATACGTGGAAAAAAAAATGATGCGGCGGGTTGTTTGCACAATGACCTTGGTACCTGTTGCTTGTCCTTTCATTGTGGTGGCTGACTTTAGGTTTCAGCCTCCATTGGTCGTTCTTAGGCATATTGTTCCGGTCGGCTCGTGACATATTCCACTTATCCCTCCTGTGGGTGTTCTAACACGGTCATCTATGATTCCTCTGGCTCGCTGCTTCATCCTGATTTGGGGTCATCCCATCGACTCTCGAAGCTTCCTCAGGGTTTTCTGGCTTCTCTTGACTTCCTGTGTCCTCATTCTATTAGCCCTGCCTCTCTTCTGGCCTATTGATGTCCATGCCCACAACTCTCTGTTGGGTTTCTTCTATCACGATTGTCAATTTTCCTAGTGTTGTATCTAGTGATGGGATTTCATCCACATTGACGACTTCAGGCAGTTGTTGTTCACTTTCCTACGACTGTGTTATTTCTCTGGTCCTCACTTTGGATTTTCTGGCAGTATGGATCAATTTTTCTTGTTTGGGCGGTGCCATGGTGGTAAATTTTGATCGTCCACCGAGCTTAGTGGCCTTTGTAACCTCTATAAACTTTGCTTTGTTCTTCGTATGCTCTATCGCTCTCTGTCTCTCTAATTCTGCAATAGGATTTTTTCTCTCGCGTCCTCATTTTGTATGGTGTCGTGTGAAGCTTGTTGAAGACATTACCTTTATTATGGATTCAATGAACCTTTGGTTCCTTTGTACTTTCCATTAATCTCCCTCTCTGTCTCCAGTTGGCACAATTAATGCGGCGTCCTGTCCTTCGTTTTCGACATTCAATTCTGCGTGTTGTCATCACTTAGCACTTCTTTTGCTGTCTTCTCCTTTCCCTCTTATTTTTGTGGTAAAATGACCGTTGGTCTTGTCTTAGTTGGGCTCATATTCCAAGTGTGTGTACTCCTTCTCCTTTTGGGGTACTGTACTTTTGTTGTTACTGTTTTCTATCCTGTTTTTTTTTTTTACTATTGCGCAGTGAATTTCAAGTTGCGGGTGGTCGACTGTCCTTGTACAGTTTCAACTGACTCCCATTGATCATTCCTATGATTTTTCTACCTCCTAAGTCTCTCAATTGTACAGGGCCCCCATCTGTGATAGTTTTCACTTAGTACGGTCCTAACCAGTGCATTATGAGTTTTACTGGATGCTGCATGGCTTTGTTGTCATACATCAACACTAAGTCTCCTTCCTTGAAAGTTTTATTCTTGATATGCCTATCATGCCACGCTTTGTCCATAGATTTCTAAACTTGTTGGTGGAACCTTGATAGGATTCTATATTCCTCCATAATCATTAGTTTATTCAACCTATCATGTACTACACCTCATTCTGTCATGTGTGTAATTGCTGCTGCGCGCAGAATGGGTACCAAAAATTCTAATGACACAACTGCTTCTTGTCCATATACTAGTCTGAATGGCATGTGTCATGTCAAATTATTGCATGTGTTCTTGTATGCCCACAATACAACCAGTATTTTGAGGTCCCAATCATCCCTGTTGACATTACAGATTTTTGTTAGTGCATTTTCCAGGATTTTATTAAATGATTTTACTGTTCCATTTACTTGCAGATGATATGGTGTGCTCTTTTGATGGTTGAATTCAAATTCCTCAGTCATAGCCCTAATGGTACTATTAATGAAGTGAGTTCCTTGGTCGCTCATCAAAATTCTTGGGCAACCAAATCTAGAGATTACTTGTTTGAATAGAAAATGTGTTTTTTTTTTCACACTGCAATCTTTGACTGGTGTTGCTTCATCCCATCTTGTTAGGTATTTCATCACAGTGATAATGTACCTTGGTCCTGTCCTCTTTTCTGGTGGGTTAATTGGTCCCACAAAATCTATTGCCCATTTTTTGAATACCTGCAACGTTACCTGTGGTTGTAGTGGCAAATCATCCCTTATATTGGGCTTACCAACCCTCTGACAGATGTTGCATATCTATAAATACTCTTTCGAATCTCTGTGAATGGTCAGCCACCATAGTCCCGTGCGCAATACCTTCTACACGGTAGCTTTTCCAACATAATGTCCTCCTGATATTCCCTCATGGGCTTCTGCTAAAACCCTTGATCTTTCATGTTCTATCACATATCTCTGTAGGATGCTATCTACACCCATTTTGTATAATTGTCTTGCTATCAAATGTTAGTCTTCAGCCCGAACTACCAGGTTTTTCTTTTGTGCGGTGTTATATTCCTGAGGTGTAGTACCTGTACTCAAGTACTAGATGATGTCTACAAAGTATTCATCAACAATCTGAACTGAAAATAACTGTGAGTATGGGAAGTTGTCTTCTAAACTTGTAGGTTCCTCTTCGTTCGTGACCCTTGATAGGTGGTTAGGTCCCGCATTTAACTTCCCTAGCTTGACTATCACTTCAAACTCAAATTCTTGAAATAGGAGTAACCATCGATAGATTCTCCCCCCCAACACTGGCTTGTTTACTAGGTATTTAAGAGCTGAGTGATCTATGAACATCTTGAAATGTTTTCCCAGTAAGTAGTGTTTGAACTTCTGTAGTGCGTAGACAATAGCTAGGCCTTCCTTCTCTGTAGTATTATAATTCTGCAATGATTCTGATAGTTTTCGCTCGCGAATTCTATAGGATGATCCAAATATCCTACTCCTAGTTGCACCAAAATAGCTCTGAGTGATATGGCTGATGCATATACATGTATGTGGAATGTCTTCTCTTAGTGTGGAAATACTGGTATTGGTTCGGTAACCATTTTTTCTTTCAATGTATCCAGACCAATACATTGAAAGAAAAAATGGTTACCGAACCAATACGACTGATGTTTAATGATATCTAGCATTTCCTGCATATTTCTAACATCAGTCATAAGACCTATAAATTCTCTTTAAACAAACTATAAAATGTCCAATCATCCAAGTATACTTCTAGAAACTGGTGGATGAATTCCTTAAATGCAACTATGACTACTTTGGAAAATATTGTTGGTGCATTCTTCAGTCCAAACGACATGATTGTGTAATGGTAGGATCCCCATTCTGTAGCAAACGTGGTCTTGTATTTTCCCTACTATGTGATCTTGATCTGGTGGTAGCCTGAGAATCCATCAGTGAATGAGTAAACTTTGTGTCCTCCTACATTCTCCAACACTTCATCCGTGACAGGTGTAGGGAACGGGTCATGTAGGAATGCATCATTCAACTTCCTCAAGTCGATGCATATTCTTATCCCGCCTTTTTTTTTCTTCTGAACTACCATCGGGCTTATCCATTATGATTCTTTGACAGGTTCTATGATTTCGACTTTGAGCATTCTATCAATCTCAGTAAATTTCTGTTTATATATCAGGTTTAGTCTATATGGTCATTGTCTGATCGGTCTTGCTTCAGCTCTGAGTGGTATCTTCATTTCTTCTATCTCTCCTGCTATGCCCTTCATTTCTGTAAATGTGGTGGGGAACATATCGTTGTACTCGCGTAGTAACTATGTTATGCTTTCTGCTATTTTCTCATCCCAGTAGTCTCCAATACTGGTCATTTTGGGATTCTCTACTGTCCTGATGTT
Source organism: Picea engelmannii (assembly GCA_009831015.1). Taxonomy (NCBI): domain Eukaryota; kingdom Viridiplantae; phylum Streptophyta; class Pinopsida; order Pinales; family Pinaceae; genus Picea; species Picea engelmannii. The sequence continues at coordinate 479,360 of ML795974.1, forward strand.
GACTTTCTTCACCTTGATTGGCGCATAAATTACTTCTGATTCTAAAGGTGGACCTTCCACTTCTCTTTTGCCTTTCTCTTCCTTGATCTGAATATCACACGGATCGTCTTCATCTGGTGCTTCTTCCAGCACATGGTAGCATGACAACAGTTATTTCACTGTCTGTTTGTTCCACTATTGTTCCTCTGTTATGATCTCAAATTTTGATTCCTTAATGAATATGAACCCTCTTATCTACTTAAGTGTTGCATCTATGTTGGGGTTCTCATGCTCGAATGAGAAAGTAACTATAAAATTTGTTTTAGTATTGTCAAGCTCATGGTTCATTTGTGAAGTTCCTGGTCTGTATGCCAGTTTGTTGGTATTCCTTCTAAGGTATGTACGAAATGATGAGGCCATTCCTCTGGAGGTGTCATTTTTCACAACACTCTACACTTCTCCAAGTGTTCTGTCGGTGCCCCCTGTCCATCGTACTTCTCCTGCTGGTTGTTTCTTTGTTTTACACCAAACCTTATGTGCAGTGGTCGCTTGCATTGATACCAGTCTGTGATTGTGTCTTTATGTGCACCCCACCATCTTGCAGGTGTGGCCTTGAATTCTATATTGAGTACTAAGAGTCTCTGATTTTCTAACACTTCATCCTTGTATTGTGACAAGAATACTTCTAGGTCATTTACTCCATGGAAACTAGGTGGTTCCCTTATCTCTGTACCTGCCCATATTATTGCGTAGTCTATTATTGCACATCATTTGGTGGAAACTTCGTGTGGCCTTTGTTTCCAGTTTTCTAGACCTGTGTCTGATTCTATCACACATGAAGTAATGCTTCGCCAACTAAGTATCCAATCTACAATTGGGTTTACGTAATCCTCATCGTGCGCAATTGTTTTGTACCACTGGTTGATTTCCTCTAAGTCCAAGCAAGTAGGTTCTACAAACCTTTCCCCTTATGATGGGTCTAATGGTGTGATGAATGTTGTGTCCTTTTTTCAACTTGAATGAGCAAAAGAAGGGCACTTACAAGTCTAGTTGGACCTGCTAGACAAGACAGAGGTTAGTGTATGAATTAAACAATTCAACCACATGAAATAAACAAACAAATAAGCTAGAAACAACTAAAGAAATGACTAAATAAATAAAACTAAAATGCATGAGGAAATTTGAACCAAAATCAATCAACCAAATGACCAATGATTATGGCACCAATGGATAACTATATTAGTTGGAAAACACCGTAGAGAAAAGAGGACTAATGGATCCCCTCTTCCTCCTTGGGAGGGCTCTTGAATCCCCTATTTGAGATCTTTTCTTGCAATGATAAACTATAAATCAAATGGTGAAGAAACACAAGCCTATTCCCTCACGAGGTGAGGTGAATAACTTATTGAGATGTTGCTAGAATGCTCCAAGAAGAAAAGAGGTTTCTTGAGGGAGGATAGAGGCAACATAACAATACAATGAGATTCTTGAATTCTCAGTGCACCCATGGCCTCCATTTATAGCATGGATTTGAGGCAATATCCAACTGGTTCTTAGTGTGGACAAGGGGCCCTTTAGGGCACCCTTAGGTCTTTGACCAACCCCCCATTCAGATTAATCTCAGATTTGAGGGTCAAATCAAGTTGGGAGCTGGTCCAGAAGTCGGTGAGGGGCTAACAAGAACCATAAATGTGTAATTCATAGGAGTGCACGACTTTTCTCATACACAATCATGCATGTGGCACATTGTGCACTCTATGGGATTCTTTGGCCCATGCACTATGCGCGTGCTTCCTTTAGTGTTTTAGCGCATGTCAATTTTTGTCCATTTGTATAGTTTTTACCTCTTGGAAATGAATTTTTGGGTGCTGCAAGTGAACTAATAGGTGTTTGGAGATGTTTTATTTCTGTAACCATTTGCCTACAATGTTGTGGATGGAATTTCAGTGATAACAAATGCCCCCTAATGTGTGAGGTTATGAGCATACATATAGCCGAAATACATCAATGTTTCTTCTACTGAGAGTACCATTGTAAGGAAGAGTGTTGATAAGAATTGCAAGAGCTATCCTATCGGAGGGAGAGGGGAAACTGTGGGACCCAAACCTTTATCTAGGTAGGGAAATAAAATATGTATACAAACGAGGTGGGCATTCCCCATGATCATGTCATGTAACTCAAAAATGTAAGATAATAACTGAAGTTGTATGTTGATGTAGATAATTGTAGTGCCCTTTGGGGTTGTTTGATAATGACATATGACAATTATGATGGTGAACATACTCTGAACAAAGGCAAGGACTCCTGTAATAAGTGTTGATGACTCTTAGGCATTAATGGCCTAACAAATTCATAGGTCTTCGGATAGTATAAAACAATTGCAATAGTCGCATAGTAAGACCCATTGTAACATGAGAGTGTGTTGAAGTCAAATGCTATGGGGTCAACGAAAACATAGAGAAATAAGGGTTCTCTTTGTGCCATCTGAGACTCCTCATTGTAAAGGTAATGAGAGTCCAGATACTGTCACCCTTCTGGAAACTGTGTTGATGTCGAAAGAGAGGGAGACACGACTCCAAGAAGAAAAAAGGGCTTCATGAAATCCAATGGATAAAATCAGGAACTAATAAGGAACATGAACAAATTCAAGATGCGGTGAGACTCAAGATTTCCCTTGGTTGGGGGTATATTTGAAGGATGATTGGCAGTAACCGTGAAACTATATCTAGTGTCAAGGGGATGACTAGACATGGGGTTAAATTGTGCCAAAGGAATGACAAAGTGGGAAAAATCATATATCAAGGGTACATGGATTGTGGGATACTCGAGGTTTATGGATGATGTCAACATGAGTAGAGGATAGTGAATGCCCCAACCAAGGGCGACATGGGTTTATTTGCCAAGAAAAAGAAGGTCGTCAAGGGCGACAACAAAAGCTAAGTAAATGCTAGAAACAAAGGATTTTTATAGTTACCAAATGAATAAATAATAATTGGGGATGAGTGTACATATACAAAAAAGAGTGCCCCAGTGCAAGATGGCTTGACCTTTGAGGGCGCAAGTTGCGTAGAGAACTGGTGGAGGGTGGGGGCCACATAGGTGGGTTTCTGTATGAGGTAAATGAATGGAGAGAAATCTGTAGATGGGAAAACTGATTATGGATGAAATGGAAAGTTAATGATACTGTGGAGGTGCAATTAAAGTAGAACCATGATGAGGTGACCTAGGAGTCCGTTGGGAAAGCTAGAAAAAAGTGAGGAGAAGGAGTATGTGGGTGATTCTCGGAAATGTGTAAGACTATCGGGACTCCCATCCTAGGGGTGAAGGCGAATGAGTGTCAAAGTGCCAAGGGGGACTATGAATGGGATGAATCATGTGGGGGAGAGTGCTATAGGGTGACAATACCAAAATGCAGCAGAGGTGGTAGTATTACAGAGCTGGATGTAGGGACCCTAAAGGAAAATGTCGGAGGGTGTGACTGGGAGATGCAATTGATATTCAGATGGAATGATTACATGCCAGTGTTGATCTTATACCTGAAGGGGTTGTGTTGGTTTGTGATGACCAAGTACTTGTACAAATTAAAACTGAATACCCTACATGAACAATATCTAAAGATAAAGAACATATAACAACTATTTGATAATTTTAACATGAGCATGCGTACCTGGGTGTGATGTGAGAAAAATGCTCCCCTGGGCCCGAGTACGGATGGTGACCTGGGGAATGTGACTGTGTAGATGGTGGGATATTGATCTTGTGGCTGAAGATGGATAGAAAAATAAAGACTCTAAGCTCCTGTAACTGAGCGTGGAAGTTTTTCAAAAGGGACTATATAAGGTTGTGGGGCCCACAATGCCACCTCATTTTTACCTACTGCCATAGTGAGTTGACAAGAGGATTTAGAGGAGATTTGGAGATTATGATAGTTCAAGCCAACCGATATAGGATTTATGAGAGCCAGGTTAGTGATCTCATGCTCTTGCATAATAGATAGGTTCTATTTTCTGGGCAGGGTCATACTAAGGGTTTTTGTAGGGGTGGGCCCACCAATGCGTGGGTGAAGGAAGGATACCCACACTGAGATGTAGGAGTGTTTGTTTCTTGGATTGAGTAGTGAGGTCATCCAAGTAAGAGAGAATGATGTGAGCGAGATCATGGAAAACATAAGTCATCACTATTACATATTGAAAATTTTGCGATGACCACTTGCGACAAAAGTACTCTTTTGTCGCAACATGCAAGAGAAAAAGTTTGGGTTTTTTAAATCCACCCCGTATTCGTCGCAATATCGACACATGTAGTTTGACCAAATTATTATGGTCAATGTTCATCGAAAGAGCAACTACTATACTTTTTCTGTCGCAAGAGCAACGTATGACTGAACCTTAAAATTGACCATTAAAAATGACCTTAAATAAATAGGTAAATAAATAAATATTTTTAGGTCACGTTCGTCGCAATTGCAACGATAGTAAACTAAAATTTCACTATAAATATTTGACGATTCAAAGATGTTGCGACAATCTTGCTATAACAACAACGGTTCCAGAAGGGTATTTTTGTGCGGAAGAATGTCACATAATGTTATTAGAGGTGGGGGAAAAGGTAAAGTGGGTGAAAAGGGTGATGGTAGATGTTATTTCCCTTGTAAAAAATGTTGCCTCAGACATCCCGTAAGAATTTTAATAGAAAAAACTACAAAACATTGTAGGAAATATGGTCACATTGATGGTAGATCGAATGAATATCGTCCCGTGGTAATTATCTATATATTCGTTATCTTTTTTTATTTTGTCGATTTTATATAAAATTATATATATGTATATATATTGTTTGAATGTTTGTTATAGTATACACTAATTTTGTATGATTGCTTGTAATTATAAATTTAGAGTTGCCCTCTAACTTTTCACAGAATATTGCACCAAGTATTAGTAGAAATGATGTTGTACAAGCTGAGGAGCATCATCATGACCAAGAAAATGAGGATCTCATGGAAGAAGATGATGGGTCAAATCAAGTTATTTATCCCATGGAAGAAGATGATGGGACAAATCAAATGATCCAAGTTTTTTTTTCCCAGCCGGATGAGGATGGGGTAAATGCTGGTATTTATGATGAACCTCTATTAGAAAAGGAAAATAAATGACTTTATGAAGGATCAAAATCAAATCTTCTCTCCGCTACATCGTTGCTAGTGAAATTTAAGGTTATGAATAACTTGTCAAACATTTTATGACACAGATACTAAGGTATGTAATATGTTTCATCTCATACTATACATAAATGTTGATTTTTTTTAGTGTTAATTAATGTGTAAAATAAGAATGGATTTTTTACGATTAATATTCTTACATTAACCAGTTGTTTGTTATGTTGTAGATTGTTAGGTGGATTTTTATTACCATCTGTTGGCGTTGGAAGTCACTCCTGGATTGCGGCAGGACCAGAGCCCAACACCCATCATTTTATGTCACGAATAATTTTAATGGGGTGATCAGATGGATAGAGGCCCAGGAAGATATCGCTCTAACTTAGAAAATCGGGCCTGGTATGTAACAACAGAAGAGGTGTTGATCTAACTTCAGTCAGTGAGTAGATTGTAAAATGAGAAGATGGAAGACTTGGTAAGAGGAGGGAGCAATACTGCCTTGGGCATCAGGCCTTTCGACAGCTTGAAGAGGAAAAACTCAGAACACAAGATCCTCTTGGTTCAGAGTTTCGGGGAATTGAAAGGTGACTTGACCAGATCTTCCAATTCCAAGCCATTCAGCATTGATAAAATACAAGAACTGATTAGAAACAATGCAACCATTACAGTGATCCAACATACATCATCCTATAACGACGCAACTCGACTGGATCCTCCAATTCCAAGCAGTTATGACACAATGTAAACAGAGAGATGGAAAGAGGCTAACATTCATAAGGTAAGAAGTCTCAAGTGCCAATACATAACCAAAGCAACCAGTGCTTCATCAAAACTTTACAGTTGGGAGCCTAGCTCAACCATCCATCCCTAAAAAAATACAAAAACTGAGTAAATATACTCCTAAACCTTCGCCCAACAGAGGTGTCTTAGAACTTCCAAGGTGTGGCGTCTCCTCAGTCAAATCTGGCCTGAACTCCTTTGTCAGACGTCACCTTAACTTTGCATGGCCTTTGCAGGGGAGGTAGCTGAAACATTAAAGGCTAAAATAGTGTGTGAAAAATCCTCTGGTCAAAGGAGAACTCAGCCTGGCTTCTTTGGAGAAAACCAACATACAGGACTATCTCGGGTAGACTGCTTATCGGGACCTCCATGCTTTCCATTTAACGAGTGAGATGAGGTTTCAACTACCTCCATCCACCTTCATTTATTTTTAGCAAGGATCAAGATCGAGGTCGAGCTAAAATGGTCTCTGGAGAACGCGGTGATCCCTTCTGCAGCTAAACCCGACACTTCACCCCTTTGCACAGTTCTTTCTATCACCCCCAAGTGACCACGGGCTGTGACCCTGTGTTTATCTTCAAAGGTGCTTTCAAGATTTCGGCGTTTCGGGCTTCAAGGTTCTGAAATGCAGTGGAAGGAGGAGATCCTCTGTTCTCTGGAAGTCCCGATAGCTGAAATGGCTTAATCGCTTCATGAGTTTGGCCATAGGAGATGAGCTCAGGCACTTGACCCTGTGAAACTCTGTGACCTAAACTTACCCGATGGCCATCGATCTGCCCCCTCTATGGATCCTCACTTTTGAAAGACAAAGTTCCCGCTCGCTTGATTTTTAAGCCCAAAATGGTCTTGTTCTGTGGGCTGCGCTCGTTGCTCATGGATGCAGCCTTTGAATAAAAAACACTC
>ML795974.1:539978-565556 GCA_009831015.1 Picea engelmannii
GCTGATCCAAAAATATTAGCACTCATAGGGGTGTGAGATGGTTGAGCCAGTGAGTTGGCGATACTAGGAACTCCTCCTAGGATAGGAGGGAGATTTTGCAAGCGTCTAGAGCGAAGGGGATTCTGTGGGTCCCCTATGATGTCTGACTAGAAAGTGAATGCGTGAAAATGGTGATGAGAGAAATAAATGAACAAGAGACTTTGTATAATTTGGACCTTCACAATATATCTCACAATCACATGTATTCAAATGAGCATCATACATAAATCAATTGAAAAGAATCATACATGTGGGTAAGTGGATTTTTGTTCATGTGGGAGAACAAAGAAAACAAATGCTTGTGTCCTAAAAAGACGTACCATCCTTCCTCTCAAATAACACTGGACCTTTCAATAACAATCAACAATGGGGTCTGAAGCCACCAGAAGAGGAACTAGTGAAGGATGAAAAAATCAGTTATAATGAGGGGTAGAGGGTGCATATCCTGAAAGAGATGGAGATATTTCCCACTAGCCACACAAAATCTGACCAAGATGCAATTGCAGCCCACAATTTCCACCTAGGTAGATGTCCTAAATTTGGCCACTAGGTACCTCAGTCAAAGTGAGACATTTAGATTTTCGGCCTCGAAAATGGGTCACGGGCTGGATCCCTTCCAAGAGTTGGGTGACACAAGTGGCGATGAACAAAACGACCAGACCTTGGACTTTGACCCTTCATGGGTATCTCCCTACCTTATGGTGTTAGGAACACTTGACTTGGAGGATTTTAAAGTTCCTTATTTGTCAACTTCTAATGTTTGAAGATGTGAGAACCAGATAACGGGGGGTTATTTGGATGCCTACCCCCAAGATCCTACCTAGACTAAAAAAATTATTTTGCCACCTCCTGTGGAGGAAAACTTAGTGAGTTTTTAGAAATATTTTAGATGTGGTTGTTGGAGAGCTTGGGGGTGTGAACCAATCTCATTAGAATTAAGTGGGTGTGGATAATTTCTTCAAGAAACAGTGGGACGTTTCAGAATCCCTTTGGAGGAAACTTACTAGTTCAACCTCCACAATTTGAGATGAAATTATGTGAGTGATGAGTGACTTCATGTGTGAGTTAATAATTTAGATGTCAATTTGCAACATGTGGACTTCTTGTGGTCCTTACAAATCTTGATTACCTATCTTGCTAGATGTCATTGGTACAACATTGCGGAATTTTAAAGTCCCTAAAGAACTAGAATGTGGACATATGGGTCCTTACCAATCCTTTAAACTCCCTAATGTTAGTTAATCTAAGAAATGTTCAAAGAACTATCCTAGATTGCAAGCATGTGGGCATGTATGGGCCCATTACTTTGATCTTTAAACTAAGAAAGTAGCTTCAAAAACTATCCTAACTTTGCAACATGTGGACATGTATGGGCCCTTACAAATTTAATATGTTTGAAAAGAAACTAAGAGGATCCCTAGGGGGGATTTGTCCTCTCCTAAATATTTTGTTAAGGGAGATGAAATGTTTCCTTAACCAATTTTTTGATTCTCAAGATCGCCTTATGGTGCGAGAGAAGAGCATACTCAATGATTAAAGTTTGATTTCTAGTCCCAATGCAATTGGTTTTATATGTGATAATAAAGAAGCTCAACTTATATTTTTCAATCAAAAAAATCCATCCATGTGGCAACTCAAAGAAAAAGAGGAGAAATATGGTTCTTTTTAACCCCCTAAGTGCCTATGTTTTGACTAACACTTCATGTGGGAAGAGAATCTAAGTGTGGTGCATTTACAAATTGCATAAAAGAAATATTTTCAAGGCTAGGGGCCTTTCAAAACATCACAAAAACTCTTACAATGTTGGAATTATGTACATATGCACAAGTTACAGTTCAGAAAGAGGTGCAATTGGCGCACAATGCACAGAATGTGCACAGAACCGAAGACCTTTTGGCGCGCTGTGCACAGAGAAACAAAGTGTTGTTGGCACACAATGCTCAGAATACGCGTCTATGGGATGGAACACCTATGCACATTCTGAAACACATTGAGGGGGGGGATTTTAAGTGGAATTTGCCTCCAAGGAAAATGGGTCAAAAAGAAGTGCTCAAACAACCCAAATAGGGAGGAAATTGATACCTATTAACTAGTATGGTCACCAATATGTTATGTCCTTTTCGCCACTTGAATGAGAAAAACAAGGGCACTTACAAGTCCAGTTGGTCCTTCTAGACAAGACAGAGGTTATTATATGAATTAAACAATTCAATCACATGAAATAAACAAACAACTAAGCTAGAAACAACTAAAGAAATAAAACTAAATTGCATGAGGAAATTTGAACCAAAATAAATAAACCAAATGACCAATGATTATGCCACCAATGGATAACTATATTAGTTGGAAAACACCACAGAGAAAAGAGGACTGATGAATCCCCTCTTCCTCCTTGGGAGGGCTCTTGAATCCCCTATTTGAGAGCTCTTCTTGCAATGATAAACTAGAAAGAAAATGGTGAAGAAATCCAAGCCTATTCCCTCAAGAGGTGAGGTGAATAGTTTATTGAGATGTTGCTAGAATTCTCCAAGAAGAAAAGAGGTTTCTTGAGGGAGGATAGAGGCAGCATAACAATACAATGAGATTGTTGAATTCTTAGTGCACCCATGGCCTCCATTTATAAAATGGCTTTGAGGAAATATCCAATTGGTTCTTAGTGTGTACAAGGGGCCCTTTAGGGCACCCTTAGGTCTTTAAACAACCCCCAATTTGGATTCAACTAGGATTTGAGGGTAAAATCAAGTTGGGAGCTGGTCCATAAGTGGGTGAGGGGCTGAAAAGAACCATAAATGCACCGTTCACATTACTATGCGGATTTTCTCATACACAGTCATGCATGTGGCACATTGTGTGCTGTATGGGCTTCTTTGGCCCACACACTATGCGCACACTTCCTTTAGTGTTTTAGAACATGTCAATTTTTGTCCAGTTGTATAGTTTTTACCTCTTGGAAATGTATTTTTGGGTGTTTCAGGTGAACTAATAGGTGTTTGGAGATGTTGTATTTCTATAACCATTTGTCTGCGATGTTGCGGATGAAATTTTAGTGATAACAATGACCCTATATTATCCTAACTCAAATGTCATTTTTCATGTCTTTAAGATGATTATGGCCTGGTTATCAAATGCCCAATACAAGCCAAGCAATGTTGGATATGGTTTTCTGTCATCCACTATTTCAATCACTTTGAATTCTCCTTTAGTGCACACTACATTAGAATCTACTGTTACTCCTTTCAGTCTACCAATTGGTAGACCTCTGTGTTGGTTTGCTAGTTTCAGCTGAACAGGTGAATATCCTAATGTGGGCTCTCCCATACATTGCCATGTTTTCTTTGTTAATACATTAACTTTAGATCCTAGATCCAGTATGGTATCTCCCATGTTGAAATCTCCAATGTTAGCATTCATCTTGAACTCCCTACTTGTTCTTCTCCTTGTATGTAGGTGATTCACTATTTTTTGTTCTAGTTTTCTTTTTGTCTCTATGCTACATTTTTCTAATATATTTTGTAGTATTTTGACAGAGGTTGGTTCATTCAATACTTTTACACATGATTTCAAAACTCCTTTGATTGTACTTACTTGTCCCAGGGGCTGAATTTCGTTGGTATGATCCAACAATGGAGGCATCTCGTACTCTGGTGCTTCCTTTCTCTGCTGCGTAGTTGAAGCCGACGCAGTATCTTGCTTCAAGAATTCTTGTCTAGATTGCTTGAATGTTTCCTTCTCATTCTACGTGTCAAAGTGTCTCCTTGGTTTGACATTATTCTTCACCCACTGGTGTTGTACTAGCTCTTGTCAGGCTGCATTGTTTCCTATTTTAGCTCCTCCACATGTAACTATGTTGATGTTTCTTCCTTCATCCCTTGCTTCCGCTGAAATCCATTGAACGTTTTGGTTGTTCTGATTTTTATTTTCCTGGATCTTCTTGAGTAACGTAGGACATTATTTTGTGTCATGATTCGATGCACGACAATCCATACATGTCATTGGTGGAAGTGGAAATTTTCTTACATAATGTCTCGGTTGTTGATAGTTGTGACATAGCACTGGTCCTCTACCTCTTCCAAACCTCCTCTTGCTCGTTCTCCACCTTTGTAGCTAGATCAATCTCCTCTCTGTGCATTATATGGAGGCATCTGATTGTATTGCACAGTATTGTACTAGGGTTGCTTTATGTTATACTGTGTCTATGCAGTATTATATGGCTGTTGTGCAGTATTATACTATTTTTGCGTAATGTTGTATGGATTTGTAACTTCGTTAAACTGTGGTGCGGCTTATCCAGTCATCATTTTCATCTGCACTCTATATGCATTTGATGTCCTCTCTCGCATCAAATCCATAGTTCTAGAATCTTTGTCATCATGTCCCACCGACTTGCAAAAGGTGCAATATGAACGCTTTGGGACTGTTTGGTACTTCTGCATCATTGGGAAGTGATAAGGATCATGACCTGGTTTCTTAAATATTTCTCACCATAGTCCTCCTAATGGCAATGGGTTTGGCATCACGACTACCATGTACTGTGCGAATGTTGGACATTCATTTTTGTGGTGTCTGTCCGTCCGGCATGTGGTACACCAAAAAAATTCTCCTTTCTCCTTACTTTTGTTTTAGTTTAGCTGGAACATTAAGTTATTTAAATCCTAATTCAGCTCTTCGATGGTTGGATCCATCTTTTGATATTGGTTTTCTTCTAGTTGCAAGGCTGCCTGCAGAGCCTCTTCCTGTGTCTAAAAATTTTGTTTTCACAATGGGTATTTTAAGTATGGCAGTAGTTAATTGACGAACAGATGCATGTGTTGCATATCGGTCATGAGATATTTCAACTTTCATTTCATTTGCTTGAATCTCTGATCAATCTCCCATACAAATTCTCTGGGTTTTTGTTTGATTTCTATCATCTCGTTCATGTACTGATCCTCTGAACTTGGATTCTGAAACTCATTTATCAAAAATTTCTTGATGTCTGCAGTTGTTCTAGTTGTCCCTGGTGGATTGTTTGTAGCTAAACTCATATACCAATCCAATGCGCAATCCCTTAGTGTAATCTCTAGCTGTTCAATTTTGGTATCTTCGTCTGTAATCTGTTTTTCTTCCCAAATGTTTTCACAGATAAACAAATGTTTTTTCGGGTCCTCCAATGCTTCTCCTTTGAATTCTGGTAACCTGATGGTGGGATCGTGTTCTTCCATCCTGAATGTTGAACTACTACCTCCGCTCTATGTAGATACTTGACTAGTGCTTCTTGAACTAGCTCCTCCAATTTTTGAACCTTGTGTGGATGTACTTCCTACTCTGTTTCTTCTCCCAAAATTTGGTTGTCTAAATGGTGGTGTTCTCTTTGGTGTATTAGTTGCACATGGTTTTATGTCTTCCACACTTACATTAATATGGATAGGATTGTTGTCTTCTATCCCCACTCTTGGACCTCTCATTTTCCTCTCATATGTTGTGCGTAGGATTTCCTCAATCTGCTCCACATCTCGAAGATCCTCTACCTCTTCTTCATCACTTTCCAAGCCTTCCCTTGCATCTACGACCCTCTTCTTGGTGTTCACCTTGTATTGGTAGGGTAATCCATTTCGTGTCTTTCTAGTTGTCACCATGATCCTATTGATCGCATCATCGTCCATAATGATTGGGTCCAAGGGTTCCTCCTTCTTTCCTTTATCCACTCCTCCTTCCATTTCTCCTCTTCCTGTCAGTGCTTCCCCCTTCTCCCATGCATGCAGGGAATTTTAGTTGTCTGAATCCATTGTCATTACACCTTTTATATATAGCAACATCTTAATAGAAGTATACATCGATCGAATATACCTTCCTCGAGGCTCATGTAGAAACTCTTACTCTACTACACTGTATGACTTCGTTGTATCTACTGCAAATTTTGTTGTAAATCCTGCTACAATACTGTCGAGCCAAAACTCTACTGTGTGGGTGAATTTGTTGTTCACTTGCTGTAATTTATCAATCTAAACAGAGGTCCACTCTCACTGTCGGATCCGGTTTTTTGCGTGGTTATCCTTCAACCTCAATATCCACTCCTACAATAAGTGTGGAAAATCACAGAAAAAGACTTCATGTAGATCAGTAAACATGTATTTCTCAAGATATTTGTGCTGTGTTACTCTAGGGTTTCTGTTATCTTTCTACGCAAACTCCAACTCTTTCGTTTTTAGCTAGCTTTTGATCTCTGATTTTGTGGGATTCCATGGTCTCAACATCCCCTTCTAGTGGTGCATTTTTCTCATCATTCGATTTAGTATTCCTCTAACCTATGTCCTGCAGATCTTACGTATCCTTTAATAGAATTTCAACAGATCCCATCTACTCAATCCTATACTCTTCCAACCAATGGCAACGAAACCATTTGTCAGTTATTATTTTGGTTTGAGTTTATATCTTGACGCAGCCGCACTCCTCGGAGCACACCCGCTCTCTTAGGATCTTCTTCTCCTCAGCCCGAAGAACTCTAAGGTCCTTCTATTTCCCTATCGGGAAATCTGCACCCACAGATTCTCTTCTGCACGAATTCCCTTTGTTCGCTTATCGGGAAATTAGAACTCGCGACTTTGCAAGTTCTCGGTTGCTCGCTGGGCTCTCGAAATCTTGAGACCCGATGGCCAGTCAAATCACTGAATTTTCCCTTGTCGAAACTCTGCTCTATCGTGACTTTTCTACTCACGGTATTGAACCCGTAGGATTTTCATCTCCTGATACCCGATGCACCAAAATGTCGATGCACGCATGAGTTGACCTTTCAACGATCCCTTATCTCATCGGGGCTTCGGACTTCGCAGGGTCACGAATCCTAACACTCAATATTCAGGACTTCCTGCGGCGAGATCCCGATGACTTCGTGCCACCTGTACTCCACTCCTCCGACTCTCTGTGGTCCAAAATTTCTACGCAACCGTCGGGTTATCGCATATCGCGACTTCACGATTCCCGTTGCCAAATCTTCGACACTTTTCTCACGAGATCCCGATAGGCGATCTCGCGAACAATCCAACGGCCCTGGCTGGCTTGGATCACCGCTCTTCCCTTCTTGAGCTCTAAACCTTCATACATTTGCACCGTAATCTCCTTGCACCTCCGCAAGATCCAACGGCCCACGGAACTTCACAAAATCTCCACGAAGTATTTCAATCGTTCGTTCTTCCTTGTGCAATCCAAGAAATTGATGAAGTGTCCCCCTACGAGACTCGTTTGCCTGCTCACCAACCTGTGACGCTTCCTCTCAAACTTCCCACAGCAGCTTCCCTTCACTTACCCTTCAGTGAATTCGAAGGCCTGTTCCTCCTGAACTTCCCTGCAATTCTCAATTACTTAGAAGGAACTTTGCACGCACTCCTTGCGGAAAATCTTCAACCTTGTCTAAGTGTTCAAGTCGCTTGACTCTGCGCACTCCTGCAGCAACAGTCTTTCAAAGCTTTGCTCAGGTTCGCAACCCTGAGGCTTTTCCTTGGCCTGCGCACTCCTTGCATGACACTTGTGCCTAGCTGCACCTTCGAGGAAATGAGAACAAAGGTTATCTCTAATTGAACCCTTCTGTCAACGCACTCCTTGCAGACAGCACTCCTTGCAGGAATTCTCTGGCTCAATTAGAGAAACAATTGAAACTCATTCACTCACCCTCTCAGATTTCAATTTAACCATGAAATCACATACACAACATATAAAAGCAAATGTATGATAGGAAGCAAATATTCATGAGCAAAACATCAATACACAGAGAAACAACACAAACCATGAAATTGAATCAAAGCTTTATTTTTATTAATTCAATATCTGTACATGGGTGTTCTTCATACAAAGCTCTCTGCTTGCTCTTCTACTTCTTGATTCAATAATCAAGGGTTATGTTATAATGTTCAAGTGAGGGTGTCTATATCCATTTTCCCTCTTGGACTCTAAAGCTATCAAATATACAATTAAACTCCTATCTACCAGCATTAACTATATTAAATGTTGTCTATCTACATAAGGACGAGAGCTATCCTCTCAAGGTCCATTACAATATACAAGTGTGCCTCCTTCATAAATGACTTCATTAAAGATTGGCGCAACATTTCCAAAGCATTTTTCAAAAATGTGGGCTGGCTTATCCAGTTGTCTTCCACTTGATGTGTTGGCTGGCTTGATGTGTTGGTGATGCTCCTACATCATACTCCCTCACTTGAAAACTTTCATGGACTCCTATCGATGAGCTCTTGCACGGTATGTCCATGCTTCTGTATTTCCGCTTCAGTCTCCCAACTGGCATCTTCCACTGGGTGATTCTTCCACTTGACCAAATACTCATAGTATTCTTTTCACCTGGTCCTCTTACCTACTCTCTTGTCCAGTATGCACTCCATCTGTGGCTTTTTTGCTATCGGCATCTGCTTCGCCCACTGGATGATTGGTTGCTCAGTTGCAGTCTCTACTTCTCCAACCTTGTACGGGTATAAATCTGCGATGTTGAATATCGGAGATATTTCAATGCCATCCGACAACTCGATTTCATAAGCATTTTCTCTAAATTTTCTCAAGACCTTGCATGGTCCGATTTTCTTCATTTTTAACTTATTATATGTTCCCCTTGGGAACCTTTCCTTCCTCAAATGTGCCAGAACTAGATCACCAACTTTAAACTGAAGTTGTCTCTGATGTTGATCTTCTCTGCACTTGTATTCCTAATTTGAATCTATCAGTCGCTGCTTCACCTTACTGTGAAGTTCCTTCATTGCCTCAACAAATTCTTCTGCGCTAGCACTGCTATTCGCAGTTTGTTCTGAATCTTGCAATTCAGAAACTCTTCTCGACTACATGCCATATACAACTTGAAATGGACTCTTTCCTGTGCTCATGTTCACCCAGTCGTTGTATGCGAACTCTGCCTATGGAAATATGCTATCCCAACTGCTATGGTGCTCTGTCACCAAGCTTCTCAACAAGTCTCCTAGACTTCTGTTGACCACTTCTGTTTTTCCATCCATCTGAGGATGATAAGAAGAACTAAATGCCAAGCTATTTCCCAGATTCTTCCATAAGGTCCTCCAAAAATGCCCTATGAATTTAGTATCCCTGTCCGAAACTATACTTTTTGGCAATCCATGGAGTCGAATGACCTCCTTTAAAAACAAATTTGCGATGTGATTCGCATCGCTGGTCTTCTGGAATGGAATAAAATGTGCCATTTTAGAAAACCTGTCCACCACTACAAAGACGGAATCAACACCTCTTTGTGTCCTTGGCAAACCCAATACAAAATCCATGCTTATCGCCTCCCATGGTCTCGCTGGTATGGGCAATGGATGATATAAACCTGCATTTTGTTTTCTCCCCTTTGAATGCTGGCAAATTTTACACCTGTCCACAAATCACTTGACCTCTGCTCGCATTCCTGGCCAAAAATATGATTCTCTCAACTTCGCGAACGTTTTGTCATGGCCAAATTGTCCTGCTAAACCACCACTGTGTTTCTCCTTTAACAAGTTCTCCCTCATGGAGCAATTTGGAATACACAGTTGATTGTCTCTGAATATCAATCCTTCCTAGATCATATAATCTATCCAAGGGCTTCTGTCTTTGAGAACTGGATTCTCAGCTGCTTCATACGCTTCTCCAAAATCTGCATCTCCTGCGTACATGTCCCTGAGATTTTCAAAACCCAATGTTTTGACTCGAAACTCCTGCAACAACAAACACCTCCTGCTCAAGGCATCAACCACTTTGTTAGCAGTACCCGAAATGTGCTTAATCACAAACGTGAAATTCTGCATATACTCTACCCATTTAGCATGTTTCTGATTCAACTTCTCCCGTTGAGTCACAAACTGCAATGCATGATTATCATTGTACAATACAAATTCTTTCGGAATCAAGTAATGCCTCCACTTCTTCAGCGCCTGTATGATAGCATAAAACTCTTTGTCATACGTGGAGTATTTCAGTTTCGCCTCTTCAAGCTTCTCACTGAAATATGCAACTGGTCTGTCTTCCTGACTCAAGACCGTTCCTATGGCAAACCCACTTACATCACATTTAAGCTAAAACGTCTTCTGGAAATCTGGTAACACCAACACTGGTTGTTCCGTGATCTTCCGCTTCAACATATTGAAGCTTTTCTCAGCCTTTGTTGTCCAATGAAAATAATTATGCCACTTCTTCACTGTGTCCATCATCGTTGCGCTAATTCCACTAAAATTCCTGATGAATTTGTGGTAGAAACTAGCCAAACCATGGAAACTTCTCACCTCGAAAACATTTCTCGGTGATGGCCAATTCTTGATCACTTCCACTTTATCTGGTTCCATCTTCAATTCATTAGCCGAAATAACAAAACCCAAATAAATGAGCTCCATCTTCATAAATGAGGACTTCTTCATATTAATCAAAAACTTCTCTTGCTATAGCTTCTTCATCACAATGGCCAAATGCTTCAGGTGTTCAGCCTCTGATTTACTGTAAATCAGTATGTCATCCAAATACACAATGACAAACTTCCCGATGAACTCCCTCAAGACTTCATTCATCAGCCTCATAAAGGTACTTGGCGCATTCATCAAACCAAATGGCATGACTAACCATTCATACAATCCTTCGTTGGTCTTGAAGGCTATCTTCCACTCATCACCTTCTCTCATGCGAATCTGGTGATATCCGCTTTTCAAATCTATCTCTGAAAAATACTTTGCCCCACTTAGGCAATCCATCAAATCATCCATTCTCGACAGTGGAAATCTGTATCTAATGGTTATCTTTTTTATCGCTCTCGAGTCGGTACACATCCTCCAGCCTCCATCCTTCTTTGTACTGAGTATTGTCGGAACAGCACATGGGCTCAAGCTCTCCCTGACCAATCCTTTGTCCACTAACTCCTAGACCTACCTCTTAACTTCCTCATTTTCTTGCGGCGTCAACCTGTATGCAGCTTTGTTCGGAAAACTAGCTCCTGGTATGAGGTCTATGTGATGGCTCACACTCCTCATCAGTGGCAACGAACGAGGTAATTCGTCCACTATGATGTCAGCGAACTCTTCCAGTAGTTCCTGAATCTCATCTAGTAGATCATCCACTCTGGTGCTAGTCAAAACAATCCTCGGTTTTCTGACCACAAACAATTGTGGATCTTCCTTCTTCTCCATCTCTGTAAGAAGTTCCTTCCCACTCATGAGAAGTATTGTGTTGCTCACTTCCGTCTTCGCTTCTTTATCCTTTATCGAAAGCAACCTGTGTGTCCTCCCATCCTTCTCTAAAGTATATGTGTTCATTCTCCCATCATGAACCACATTTCTGTCATATTGCCATGGTCTACCCAGTAATAAATGACACACATCCATAGGAATGACAGCACAGAGTACTTTATCATTATATCCACCTATCTTGAATTCAACTAAACACTGTTTAGTGACACTCACCTGATGTCCTTTCTGTAGCCATAAAACTTTGTATGGACTCGGGTGATCAGTTGTCTCCAGCTCTAACTTTTCTACCATCTCGGTTGAAACGAGATTATCTGTGCTACCATTGTCCATGATAACCTTGCATACCCATTCCTTGGTTTTGCAAGTTGTTCTGAAAAGTTTGTTCCTTTGAGCTAAGTCCTCCACCTCTTTCCCAGGTGTTAAGAGATATTTATGCATCATCAACGACCTTCCACCTTCTACGTCCTCGATCTCAACATCCCGCCTCTGCGCCTTGGTGATGTGAGCTTCTCCAATGTCATTCTTTTTCTATGGACACTCGAATGACCTGTGCCCATTCTTCCCACATGTGAAGCATGTGATCACTCCACCTCGGCCTCTTCCTCTACCTCTGGTACGAGGAAAAGTGTTCGCGTCAGCATAATCTCCTCTCTGCTCTATATGTTGCCCTCTCTGTTCAACATGTTGGCGTTGCTGCGAACTTGCACCCCTCTCAAATTTACCCTAAGGTTTCTTCCATTCCTCCTTGGGCTTCTGGTATTTGTCTTGGGCAACAACTTTGCCTCTGGGCTGACTTCTGCCTCGCCCTTGCTAGCATTTCTTACGACTCAACTTCTCTTCTGCTTTCAGAGCCATATGATAAGCATCCTCCACCGTCCTGATGGTAATCATGCTTAATTAATCCTGAATGTAGTATCTCAGACCATTCAGATATCTGGAAACCTTCTCATCATCCCTCTCCCGATGACCTGCTCTGATGTTCAGTCGATAGAATTCCTCAGTGTATTCTTTCACTGTCATCATCTTCTGTCTTAGGTTCTGCATCCTCTTGAATAGAGTAATTTGATAGTCTTTGGGGATGAATTTTTCCTTCATCTTCGCGATCATTCGATCCCAACTCTTGATCTTCTGCTTGCCTTTGCAGCGTCTATCTGCTTGAAGCTCGTCCCACCATAATGCTGCATGTCCCTTCAAACATGTGACAGCATGTCTGACCTTCTTATCCTCTTCGATATCCTCATAATCGAAGTAGGTTTCAACAGCTCTAATCCAGTCTAACAGCTCCTCTGCATCTAGATTCCCCTCATAGACTAGAATGTCAATCTTCGCCCTTGCGCCCATCCTGGAAATGGATTTAATCAATCTCTCAGTTGATGCATATTCGGCTGCGACTTCCTCCTCACGTTCAGCCTCAACCTCACCATCGGAATCACTGAGATCCCCTGCACTAGATGTGTGTCTTTGCGCTATCTCCATCTCCTCGAGTCTTGCTCGGAGATCTCTCATCTGTCCCTCCATTTCTGGATTTCCTGCTGGCCTGCCTCTTCTTCGCACCTCCCTGTCCTCTGGATCAGGTGACTGTCTTTCTCTCCTGGGCGGCATGGTGAATCCTCTTCTCTGTTATAGAAATCAAAGAACTTCCCGCTCTGATACCAAACCTGACGCAACCACACTCCTCAGATCACGCCCGCTCTCTCAGGATCTTCTTCTCCTCAGCTCAAAGAACTCTAAGGTCCTTCTATTTCCCTATCGGGAAATCTGCACCCACAGATTCTCTTCTGCATGACTTCCCTTTGTTCGCTTATCGGGAAATCAGAAATCGTGACTTCGCAAGTTCTCGGTTGCTCGCTGGGCTCTAGAAATCCTGAGACCCGATGGCTAGTCAAATCGCTGACTTTTCCCTTGTCGGAACTTCGCTCTATCGCGACTTTGCTACTCATGGTATCGCACCCGTAGGTTCATCCCCCGATACCCGATGCGCCAAAATGCCGATGCACACGTGAGTTGACCTTTCAATGGTCCCTTATCTTGTCGGGGCTTCGGAATTCGCGGGATCACGAATCCTAACACTCAATATTAGGGACTTCCTGTGGCAAGATCCCGATGACTTCGTGCCACCTGTACTCCACTCCTCCGACTCTCTGTGGTCCACAATGTCTATGCAACCGTCGAGTTATCGTGTCTCGCGACTTCGCGATTCCTGTTGCCAAATCTTCGACACTTTTCTCATGAGATCCCGATAGGCGATCTCACGAACAATCCAACGGCCCTGGCTGGCTTGGATCACCGCTCTGCCCTTCCTGAGCTCTGAACCTTCAGACGTTCGCGCCATAATCTCCTTGCACCTCCGCAAGATCCAACGACCCACGAAACTTCACGAAATCTCCACGAAGGATTTTGATCATCCGTTCTTCCTTGTGCAATCCACAAATTTGACGAAGTGTCCCCCTATGAGACTCGTTTGCCTGCTCACCAACCTGCAACGCTTCCTCTCAGACTTCCCACGATAACTTCCCTGCACTTACCCTTCAGTGAATTCGAAGGCCTATTCCTCCTGAACTTCCCTGCAATTCTCAATTACTTAGAAGGAACTTTTCACGCACTCCTTGCGGCAAATCTTCAACCTTGTCTAAGTGTTGAAGTCGCTCAACTCTGCGCACTCCTGCAGCAGCAGTCTTTCAAAGATTTTCTCATTTTCGCAACCTTGAGGCTTTTCCTTGGCCTACGCACTCCTTGCACGGCACTTGTGCCTAACTGCACCTTTGAGGAAATGAGAACAAAGGTTATCTCTAATTGAACCCTTCTGTCAACGCACTCCTTGCGGACACTTCAACTGCACTCCTTGCAGGAATTCTCTGGCTCAATTAGAGAAACAATTGAAACTCATTCACTCACCCTCTCAGATTTCAATTTAACCATGAAATCACATACACAGCATATAAAAGAAAATGTATAATAGGAAGCAAATATTCATGAGAAAAACATCAATACACAGAGAAACAACACAGACCATGAAATTGAATCAAAGATTTATTTTTATTAATTCAATATATGTACATGGGTGTTCTTCATACAAAGCTCTCTGCTTGCTCTTCTGCTTCTTGCTTCAATAATCAAGGGTTATGTTATAATGTACAAGTGAGGGTGTCTCTATCCGTTTTCCCTCTTGGACTCTAAAGCTATCAAATCTACAATTAAACTCCTATCTACCAGCATTAACTATATTAAATGTCGTCTATCTACCTAAGGATGAGAGCTATCCGCTTAAGGTCCATTACGATATACAAGTGCACCTCCTTCATAAATGACTTCATTAAATATTGGCGCAACATTTCCAAAGCATTTTTCAAAAATGTGGGCTGGCTTATCCAGCTGTCTTCTGCTTGATGTGTTGGCTCGCTTGATGTGTTGGTGATGCTCCTGCATCATATCTTTAGCTTGCTCGACCTAGGGTTCATATCTGTTGGTGTTCCAACAAATCCTCTAAAACTATCGGCCCTCCTGGTAAACCAGAAGGCAACGCAACGCATAGATTTCATTACGAAGTCTCACCTGAGATAGTCTTAATGGGTGAAGGTAATACTCAAGTGTTTGCAGTCCAGGATTGAGTGGAAGTTTGAGAATTGTGCATTGATCACTCCATGTAACTTATTAAATTAATAACTATCATGCATGGAATATAATCAACTCATTCATTTAGCATACTAATATCTACTTAGAAACATTAAGGAAACACATGAATTCAATCACATAACACAGGTCTTACTGTGGTTTACCCCCTCCTGGGATACATCCACAAAGATATGGCTCTTAAGTTATTCTATTATAGCAGTTCCCAAAACTACAGCATCATGCGCTTTACAACTCTTCTCTGGTGGGTCGAGATATATTATGAGTCAGACTAGATTGAACTAGGCTCCTCAACCGGTGATCTAACCCTCGAGATCTACCCACCTGACGCCTCCCCAGCTCAACAACTTACAAAATTAGGTCATATATCAAAATATTACAACTCAATACACTATATTTGTCTCTATCTCTCTCTCTTGTTCTCATCTTCTTAACTTCTCCCTCTATGAGTCCTAGATATCTATATTTATACATTTTTGGCTCACCATCCATTACAGTGTATTACAAAAAACCCTAACCCTAGCATCGTTAGGTCTTCCATGCATGCGTGCGTGTTGTTCTTCCTTCCAACTGTCCCTTTCCTCATGCATGCCTTCTCTCCGAAAATAGCCTTTCTTTCCACTTTGGCCTACTTCCAACAACTAATATAGGTGTTGTCACCATCTTTTCCTTTAAAGTGTCCAATCCTTGCTAACAGTCCTCATTCCACTAAAATCTGGTGTCCTTCTTTAACAATTTTTCCATTGGTGCAGTAATCTGTGCATACCCATTTATAAACTTCATGTAATAGCTTGTATGTCCCAATGTTGCTCTTAACTAGTGCACTAACTTTGGTGGTGGTAAATTTACAATGACTGCAATCTTAGCAAAGTCAACTAGTAAACCTTGTTTACACACTATTTGTCCAAACAATATCCCAAAAGGTGTACCAACAATGCATTTCTTGATGTTTTATGATATTTGACATTGCTTTCATCTTTCCAAGATTAGTCTTAACACTTCTACAGGGTCCTTTAACATACTATATACAGTCCAGTCGTCCATATATACTTCTAGAAACTTATGTCTGAATTACTTGAAATAAGCTATGAATACTCTTGAAAAATGGTCGGTGCATTCTTCAATACAAATGGCATGACTTTATATTGGTAGGATCCCCATTCTATAGAGAAAGTATTCTTATACCTTTCTTCTGGAGCTATTAATATATGATGGTAATCTGAGAATCTATCTGTAAATGAATATGTTTCCTGGCCTCCCACATTTTCTAAGACTTCATTTGTAAAAGGGGTAGGGAAAGGGTCATGTAAGAAAGCATCATTGAATTTTTTTAGATATACACAAATCCTTATCCCCCCTTTCTTCTTTTCTTGTACTACCATAGGATTGATCCATTCAGATTCCTCTATTGGTTCTATGATACCAACTTCCAACATTTTTTCAATTTCATCTTTCACTTTCTTCTTATCCACTGGATTTAGTATGTAAGGTCTTTTTCTAACAGGTCTAGCCTTAGGTTTGAGGGGTATCTTCATCTCACCTAGCTCCCCTTCTATGCATTTCATCTTTGTAAAGGTTTTTGTAAACATGTCACTGTATTCATGCAATAATTCTGTTATTATTTTTATTTTTTGCTCAACCCAATAGTCTCCAATACTTTCCATTTTAGGATTGTCATTCATCCCAATGTTGACTTTCTTAACCTTGATTGGTGCAACAAATAATTCTGACTCTAGAGATGGACCTTCCACCTCTCTCTCTCCTTCAATCTCTGTAATTTGTATGTTGCATGAGTCATCATCATCTGGTACTTCCTCTTCAACATGATAGCAAGAGAGTAAGTCTTTAATTGTCTGTGTGTTCTGTTGTTGATATTATGTCATGATTTCAACCTCTAGTTCATCAATAAATATCAATAAATATTCTATCATGATTTCAACCTCTGGTTCATCATTTTCAAATGAGAAGGTTACTACAAAATTTTGTTGTAATCTTATCCATTATGTAGTGCCTTTGCGCATCTCCTGGTCTATGTACTAGTTCCTTGGGGTCCCTTCTAATGTATGGATAAAATTATGAGGCAAATACTCTAGTGGTGTCATTCTCCACTATGTTCTGCACTTCTCCAAGTGTTCCATTGGTGCGCCTTTCCCATCATACTTCTGGACTCTATTGCTCTCTAGTCCTGTGCCAAATATAATGTGAATTAGTCATTTACATTGATACCAGTCCTAAATTGTTTCTTTGTGCACACCCCACCATCTTGCAGGTGTTTCCTTGAGTGCAATATCTAGGGATAAGAGCCTCTGATTTTATAATACTTCCTCTTCATATTTTTTCAATAATTCCTCTAAGTCATTTATCCCATGAAAAATGGGAGGTTCTCTTATCTTTGTACCAACCCATCTTACTGCGTGATCTATTCTTGTGCACCTCCTTCCGGAATCTTCATGTAATCCTTATTTCCAATTCTCCAAACCTGTGTCTGAGTTAGAAGAACATGATGCAATTCTTCTCCAGCTTAGTACCCCATCTATATTTGTGTTAACATAATACTCTTCTCGCGCGGTGGTTCTGTACAATTGGTTTATTTCTTCCAGATCCAAAACAAGTGGCCTCTACAAACCTCTCTCCTTATGAAGGATCCAATGGTGCAATGACTCTATATTCTCCTAATTCAAAATTCATGTTTCTTGTCTTCAGGTTGATTATAGTCTGGTTATGAAATTCCCAATCCAATCCAAGCAATGTTGGGTAAGGTGTTGTGCCTTTGCCCTAGTTTGGAACTTCTGTTGTCTTAATGGGTATTTCAAGTGTGGTAATAATGAGCTCACAAATAAGTGCCTATTTTGCATGTTAGTAATTTCATATTTCAACTTACCTTCTAGACATTTGAACCTCTGATCAATCTCCCAAACAATCTCACATGGTTTTTTCCTGATTTCATTCATTTCATTCATGTATTGTTCTTCTAATCTTTGCTTCTGAAATTCATTTACCAGTAGTTTTTTTCACGTTTGCGATATTCTTTGGTACTCCTTGTCAACTGTTTACATCTAGGCTCATGTACAAGTCTAGTGAGCAGTCTCTTGGTGTGATAGCTAATTGTGTGAGATTTGTATCCTCATTTGTTATCTTCCTTTCTTCCTAGATCTTCTCATGGATGAATAAGTGTTTTTCAGGGTCCTTTGATGTTTTTCCCAAAAATTTTGGTAATCAGATCGTGGGATCATGTCCTGCCATTTTGAACTATGTTGAACTATTGCCTCCATGTGGTGTAGACACTTGACTATTACTTTCTGAACTGGCTCCCTCATTTGATTCTCCTTGATTGTATCCTTGTCCTTTCTTCCACTAAAACTAGGTTGTCTAAATGTTGGTGTTCTTTCTGGTGTATTAGTCGCACATGGGGTTGTAGGTTCCACACTGATGGTGATCCAAAGTGGAGTTTTTCCTTTTGTTCCTAACCCTGGACCTCATGTTTTCCTTCCATACATTGCATGCAAGATTTATTCAATCTTCTCCACAGACCGAAGATCCTCTACCTCTTCTTCATCGCTTGCAAATCCCTCTCTGTCGGTTATGGCTCACTTCTTATTATTCATTTTATATTGGTAGGGTACTCCACTGCGCATCTTTCTAGTTTTTTCCATTATCTTCTTTTTCTTATATTATTCCATCATGATTAGGTCCATTTCCTCCTTCTTATTTCCCTTATCCATCTCCTCTTCCATATATCAACTTCATGTCAGTGCTTCTCCCCTTCCCCCATGCACACAGGGAATTTTAGGTGTTTGATTCAATGGTAATCACACCATTGTCATATAATAAATTATTGATTGAAGTATATAGTGATTTGATGTACCTACCTTTGGGTCATTTTAGAAAATCTTTCTCTGTTGCAGTGTAAGACTTCATGGAACCTACTGCAAATTCATTGAAAAACCCTGCAACAATATTATCTAACCAGAAATCTATTGTGCGCAAATTTGTTATTAACTTATTGTAATTGTACGATCTCCACATGATTCCACTCCATTTTCCTAATTCTATTTGTAGGGTGTTTTTCTATTAACCTCAATAACCACTCCTGCAACAAATTTGGGAAATCACAGAAAAATACCTCATGAAATTTGTTTAACACGTATTTGTTGAGATATTTGCACAGTGTTAACTCAGGGTTTTTTTTGTCCTTTTGTGCAAACTCAGGTTCCTTTTTTTTCAACCATATTTCAATCTTAGCCTTCGTTGGATTCCATGGCCTAAACATTCCCTTATATACTTTCATTCTCTGTGCATTTCTTCCATGGATCCCTTCCAATCAATCCAATGCAGTTCTAGTCAGCAATGGAACCATTTGTTAGTTTTACTCTCTTCTTCTTGGACTAACCTAGGTTCATATATTAACATGTTTCAAACAAAACCCTAAAAAAATATCGACCCTCCTTGTAAACCAGAAGGAAACATTGTGCACAGGGTTCATAGTGTAGTCTCACCCGAGATAGCTTTTATGGGTGATTGCAATACTCAGGTGTTTGCAATCTAGGAATGAGTGGGGATCTGTGGTTGTGGTCTTTCTTCTTTATGAATTATCCTTGTTAACCATTCAATTACTTCTATAATTTATTCATCCTCAAACATATGCATGCATGTTGATAAATCTAGTCTAAACAATCATTCTTAAGATAAATACCAACATAAATTAAATCATTCATTAACAATCATACATAGCACAAGGTTTAGCATGGTTCACCCCCTCCTGGGGCTACATCCACAAATATTTGGCTTCTCTACTCTTTTATTTCTTCTGTTGTAAAATCTTACATTGCGTGCATTACATATTTAGTAATACAATCAAGATTGGGGGTAAGAACCCTCTATGAGGTGGACTCTATCACACCAAGCTCATCATCCTATGACCTAACCCTCATAGACTAACTTATTCGATTCTTCTACAAGACCTATTACAATCAACAACCCACAAAATTATAGTAATCAACTCTCTCTATTATGATCTCTCTAAATGACATCCTCTATTTTCCCACTCCTTCCTAGACCTCCTAGGTCCTTATTTATACTATTTTATCGGCTTATAGTCATTACAATATTGTCAAAAACCCTAACCCTATCATGGTTATGCTTCTCTATCTGTGCACCACGTTTCTTTTCCTCCTGCATGTTTCTTGTCCTTCTTTTTCTGCATGTTGCTTTCTTGCCACCTGTTGTGCGCACTCCAAAATTAGGTCTTCCTTTCCAAAAATAGGTATTTCCCAAAACAGATCCTTCTCCAAAAATAGGCATGTGAAACAAATAGACTTCCTTCTCAAAATAGGCATGTGCTAAAAACATACTTCCTTCTCAAAATAGGTCTGCACTCAACAGATGGTAAGAGGAGTTATGAGTCAATTGACTACCCAAATAAGAAACAAATTCAGTGCAAAAATTATTAGAGAAAATTATATCTCTATCACTTATAATAATATTGGGGTTTCCATGTAGCTTATGAATTGTTTCGATCAATGTTGTGGCTATTTTGTTTCCATAAATGTTGTGGCTACTGTACTTGATTTGAAAGGATGAGAAAGAGAGAAAAAATGGGCATACTTTGTGAGTCAATCCACTACCACCATGATACAATCCTTTCCTTTAAACTTTGGTATATACCTATGATAAAATCCATTGAGACCTCTTCCCAATGCTAACTTGGTATGGCTAAAAATAATAGAAGACCTTAGGTCTTTATTTTCTCTCCTTTGTTTTTCAAGCAAACCAAACATTCTACCACAAAGTTTTGAACATCGCTTTTAATACCTTCATAGAAAAATTCCTTATTGATTATGTGTTAAGATTTTAGAAACTTCGAATGTCCCCCTATAGGAAAAGTGTTCAATTCCAAAAGGACTTTATGTTTTAGTTGGGAGTTCTTACGTAAATATAGTCAATCCTAATACCAAAATGAATCATTGTTCCACACAAATTTATGTAATGCACTAGGGACCCCTTGTAGTTGTTGAATGAGCTTCCATGCCTTATGATTCTCTTTCCATTACATCCTCTAGCTTCTTCCACTTAATCATCTTGTAGAATGGAAAGAGAACAAAGTAAACCTTCAATGTTTTTTTCTTTCCTTGAAATTGCATATGTCGCCACATTTTGTTTCCCTTTTTTTGTAGATAATCTCAAATTCATAACTAGCATCTTTGTAACCCATTTTTTTTTCTCTTCTAAAGATAGTCATTTCTCCAAGAAATACTTTATACTATCATTATTTTTTTCAACCTTGAAGTGAATTTATATTAGGTTAGGGTGTCATTGATTAAATCCATGTATTATGGCCAAAATTTCCTTCTCCTGGATGGATTTGAGTGAGTTATTTCCTTTAAGTTGGTAGCTTTCAAATGCAACGAGACTTCCTTCTTGCATAAAAACTATGTCAATGTAATTCCCCAAGGCATCACACTCCACAATAAAGGTTTTTGTCAATTCAAACATAGCTAGGATAGGAGTTCTACGCATAACCTCCTTAATTTTGTCAAAATATTTGGTTGCTTCTTGAGTCCAAGGAATTGCATCCTTTTTCAATAATGTTGTTAGAGGTGTTGTTATTGACCATGTTTCTTGAAAAAATTGTAGTATTAGCTTGTCAATACTAAGAATCCTTAAATATTTTTCAAGGTTTTGGAAATTGATCATTCCATCATAGATTTCATTTTATTAGGGTCCACTTTGATTCTTTCATGAGACACGATATGACCCAAATATTCTACTTCTTACATCCCAAATGCACACTTGGAAGGCATTGCATATAATTGTTGCTACTCCAAAAAGTTTAGGACCATGTCCACATGTTGTACATGATCTTCCCAAAACTTGTTGTAGATTAGAATATCATCAAAAAAATACTAACACAATTTGTTTAGGAAGGGATTGAAAATAGAATTTTTCAAGCTTTGAAATGTGGAAGGTACATTAGTAATGTAAAATGGCATCAACAAAAACACATAATGACCTTCATGTCTTCTAAAGGATATTTTGGGAATGTGTTCTTCCCTCATTCTAATCTAATGAGAACAAAGATCCATATTAGTAAATAAAATCACTCCCTATATTCCATCTAGCAATTCATCAATGGCAGGAATAGAAAACATATATTCAATGGTGATCTTGTTGAGATCTCTATAATCCAAGAATTTACGCCATGAAAAATATTTTTTGTAAACCATCACCACTAGTGAAGATAAATCACTTTTGGCTAGGTCAAATTATGCCTATGTCTAACATTTCTTCAACCATATGCTTTGTTGGAAGATTGGTTGTTGTCATTGATGTCAACCCTAGCCATTGGCTTTTGGACCCCACAATTGATTGAAATAGATAGACATGAAGGAAATTACACATGCAGATAAAAAACACATGGATGGATAGTATAAGGCATGCCTCTTCCGGTGGTATGTGGCACATCACGTGGATCCTCACGATTGAGGAGAAATGAATTTTTGAAGATGACAATGTGAATTGAAGAAGAAACTACATGTCGGTCCTAATGTTAAAAGGAAGTGACATAAAGGGTATACATACATCTTAGTATACATTCATTTTTGAACACACAGAAGTTTATTAATGAACAAGGAGATATAAGTTGAAATTATGAGTAAATATGAAGTAAAGAAGGCTGAATTGCAAGGGAGGATGAATTTTTTTGGTGATGTGTTCTAAGGTATGTTATTTACAGGTCATCTTACCATTTTCGCTATAAATTTGTTTCTAGAACGATTCAGATGGTGAAATTCAAAGGCTATTGATAAGACATATCTAGGTACATGTGGTAAAAATTTCATCTCTTTATTCGCTATAATTTTGGAGATACACTCTGTGGAAGATAGGGTTTTTGACTAGTCCTGAAGCTAGTCATAAACAAGTGTTCCGGGTAAAACAAACATAATGTCTTCATAAAGAATACAAATGAAGTGAGACAAATTGCATTGGAAACAATACGGGATTTAGTTTCCTATGTACGAATTTCAAAATCTGATGTTAAATAATGAGTGTGGGCATGTTGTACAAGTTCGCTCTCCTGAATAAACCAGAATTTAATAAGGTCTACCATTTTCTCTATAACTCCTTTTCTAGGAGGATTAAAGGAGTGAAACTAGGAAGAGTTTCAAAGAATACATTGAGTAATATTATCTACAGGATCAAAGTATTCCAAGAATTGAATAATTTCAGAATTTTAAGAAGTCTCAGGAAGCATTATCAGGTTCTATGTGATGGTTGGTTGATGGTGATAATTTAATGTAAAGTTTTATTATCTCTCATATATTATTGTGTGGAAGGAAGGGGAAAGGATGGAGAGGTAAACCCTCTCTTGATATTGGAGGATTGTATCTTCATTTTGGAGGTTTATCCCTCCCTTTATATTTGGAAGTTGTAACTACCTTTGGAAGTCATTACTTCCTTTGAACAATAATACATTATTACTTCTTATATAATGTGCATGGTGTATTGGTGTATCTCTTATACTATTCTTCATTGTTCATTGGATAGTATTCATTTGTGATTGGATATAAATTGAATACATGATCTGGTTGAAGTAAAAGTTCAAAAATACTAATTTCTCTAAATATTGATTCGCCCCCTTCTCAGTATTTCCAACATTCTAAATCTCACTCTTTTGGGAATATAGGTATTTGTACGGTCTTATGTTAAGAGGACGGTTTCATGGTTGTAAGTGACTGACATGATGATTCTCTCAAGCATGTGGAAATCCTTTAGGAATATTTTCAAATGCCTTGGGATGCTTGTAGATAACTCTTTTGAGATCTAAGTGAACAAAGGTTTTAGATGTTTGAACCTCTAGTGAGCACAATTGTACAATTACACCATGGTGTCCCTTTTTAAACAATATTGTCATGTTGTTAGAGATTATTATTTTATATGGTTTCCCTTGGATACCTTTGAGTTAAATTTCCTTTCCTTTTGAGGAAGATATCATGAAGAGATCATTAAAATCAAATGACACTAATCCCAATGAATGTAACCATTGGATACCTAAGACCACATTAGCACCACCCATTTGGATTTCAATCATTGGGATATCCAAGAAATAATCCCCCATAGTGAGTTTAATACTATGGCACTTCTTTGAAAAATTCATGGTACCTTCATTTGCAATCATTACATGAAACTATAGTGTTGGATATACGAAGAAATTGAGCGATTTGTCCAATTTTCAATTAATGAACTTATGGATAGTACCATAAACAATCAACATTGTTACCTTATTCTTTATTATATATCCTTATATATTGAGAGTTTGAGGAGTGATAATTCTATCCAAAGCATGACAAGATATGTTTGGAGTAATCTCTTCTAGTTCTTGAGATGATTCCAATTATTTTTCTTCTTCCTCTTCACAATCTATGTATAATAATTTCTTCTCACTACTGTAACACCCATATTACCCCCAGCTTGTAATTTATCATTAATTATGACTACCATGCTATGGCATGTGTACAATGTAAATGTATTATTTTTTATATTTCCAATGACTAAATGCGGGGGTGAAGCCTTGAAGTACTAGCCATGATATCACTAGAGGAAAAGAGTGAGGAAATTGTGGAGAGGGTTCATTATGTCAAAATGACCCAAATTTATCCTTGTTGAAATAAAAAGCCTCATACTGATCCCAAGGAGAAATCAATTAATGAGAAAAGGACTGGTGGTTGAACATTCAACTAACCCAATGAATGGAAACATGGAGGGTCTGGTTGGGGAGACAGAAAATTGTCAACCCTATTGAGGAAAATATATGATTTATCTTACTCAAGCATTTTTGAATCCTTCCTGGCTAGGACAATATAGTCGGGAATATAACCTTATGTTTTATAGCCTCAAAAAAAAATATTTCCCAATCCACAAGTATTAATTACAAGGTCTTAGGCTGATTTTTTAAATGAAAAGATTGTTGAAAAATATGAAATTTTATATAATTTTCTTAAAATATACAGATTACATAAAGTAAATGTGGAGATCAAAAGAAAAAGTAACCAAGTCACAGATACACACAAATAAGACAGAATAGCAATCGCTTTATTTCCTTCCAAGAACTCAAAGTATCTTTCTCTTTACAAAATCCCTGTGAGGGCATGGACCAAAGTCTGATTTAGATATCCCCGATGGAAACCATACAAAAGGACTCTGACGAGAAATAAAAATTGAAATTTAAAATTTGGATCAGCTTGCCACAGACTGTTTCCAATTTGATTCTACACAATATCCTTTATCAGCTACGAAACTCAATCCATAAACAGACAAGTATACACAGACTATCAAAGATAGATCAACACCTCTGAAATAAACATCTGAATGATATGGTTCATCTTTGAACCTTGTTGTCTACAATAGGACCTTGTTGTCAAAAAGAGAATTAGGCCTCTAATGAACTCAATAATGAATTAAAAATGAACTATCTCATGAAAAAAAAAAAGAGAAAACCTTAGTATTGCTTTCTCCTTCTATTCTCCACTTGTTCTTCCTTCTCATTTGGCTTTTAAGCATTCCAAATTAGTTGAAGTAGTTCAATTACTTCCTTTAGTTAAGTTAATTAAACTTAACTAATTTTAGTTTAGGGGAAGTAATAATAACAAGAATAATAGTTAAGGGTATTTATTTAATAATAACTAAGTAGGTGGGACCCCTTGGGACTCCC
>ML795975.1:0-32532 GCA_009831015.1 Picea engelmannii
AACTGACGCTTTCTCCATTATTTCCAAGTCTCCCCCTTAATGGAGAATGGATTGACTTCTACACCTAACATCTCCCTAAACAGTTCAAACTTAATCTTTCCAAGAGGCTTAGTGAAAATATCAGCAGCATTTTCACTAGTATTGTACAATACATAAGAGTTATTTCATTTGACTGCAACTTTTCTCGAACAAAATGATACTGAGCTTCAACATGCTTTGTCCTTGCATGAAAAATCAGATTCTTTGCAATATTGATTGAACTTTGGTTATCACATCTGATCATTGTAGGTTCCTTTCGTTCTTCTCCAACATCTTGAAGAAGTCTCCTTAACCAAACAACTTCACAAGTTGTTGCACACAAGGTTTTACATTCTACTTCAGTAGAAGACAAAGATACAGTAGGTTGCTTTTCACTGCTCCATGAAACAACCCCGGATCCAATGCTAAATGGATATCCAGTTGTTGATATTTGATCATCCAGATTGCCAGCCCAATCAGAATCTAAATAACCTATCAACTCAACATCATATGCATCAGTATATTTAATACCATAATCAAGTGTACCTTTTAGATACCTGAGTACTGTCTTTGTTGCATTCCAATGGCTTTCATGAGGTTTCTCCATGAACTGACTTAACACACTCACAGAATATGAAATATCATGTGCGATTGTGGTGAGATAATTCAGACTACCCACCATTTGTCTATATACAGTTCCATTCACCTCCTTCGAACCATAATCACAAGAAAGTTTCACATTCTGTTGCATGGGAACAGTAGAAGACTTACACTGATCCATTTTAAATCTCTTAAGTATTTCTCTAATATACTTACATTGACAAACAAAAGTTTGGCTTGCATTTCTCCAAACTTCAAGACCTAGGCAGTAATGTAACTCACCAAGCTCCTTCATTTAAAATACCTTTGATAACTGCTCCTTGATTTCATCAATTAACTTCTCTGCATTTCCTGTAATTATTAAATCATCAACATATAACGAAATCAATACTATATACCCATGTTCATCAAATTTGGTATACATATTTGGATCACTTTTTCTCCTCATAAACCCTATTGAAGAAAGAAAGAGTCTATCTTTTCATAACATGACCTAGGTGCATGTTTTAGTCCATACAATGCTTTTTTTAACTTACACACTAAGTGTTCTTGCCCCTTTTCAACAAACCCTTCAGGTTGAGTAAGGTAAACCTCTTCCTTTAACTCACCATTCAAAAATGTAGATTTAACATCTCACTGATGCAACTTCCAATGGTACTTTGTAGCTAAAGCAATTAACATTCTGATAGTATTCAATTTAGCTACTGTTGCAAATATTTCAGCATAATCAATACCTTTTGTTTGTGAATACTCCTTTGCCACCAGTCTAGTCTTATACTTATCTATACTACCATCTGATTTAAACTTGGTTTTGTATATCCATTTGCATCCAATGGGCTTCTTATGTTTAGGCAATTCAGTCAATTCCCAAGTATTGTTTTTCATTATAGATTCATATTCTTCCTCCATTACATTTCGCCATTCATCATGTTCATTAGCTTCATTAAAACTCATGGGTTCTATGACATTTGAAATGCTACTCATTAGGGCATAGTCTTTATACCTCTCAGGAAGCCAAATCTGTCTTGAAGTTCTTCTCAACTGATTATCTTCCTCCCCACTTTGTGAAAATCCGTCTTCACCTCTAGGTGAACTGTGACTGCTTGAATTGTCCATATCACTAAGTCCTTCTTGTTGTTGTTGTTGCTATCGCTGTGGGGATGGTTGTTGTTTCGGGGATGGCTGCTATTGTGTGGGTTGTTGCTGCTGCTTCTCTTCTTTAACTCCTTCATCAAGAAGTCTCTGCCATTCCTCGTGACTGTTGTCATCATGATTTCCTGCTTCTTGCTCCTGGAAAAGTACATCTCTACTTGCAAATACTTTGTGAGTAGCAGGATCAAACAGTTTGTATGCTTTAAATTCAGAACAGTACCCAATGAAAATACATTTAGTGGCTTTAGCATCCAATTTCCTCCTATTCTCTTTTGGAATATGTGTAAAAGCCTTACACCCAAATACTTTCAAATTATGAACTGCAGGTTTGGAACCATTCAAGGCTTTGAAAGGAGTAACATTATCAAGACACCTTGTTGGACTTCTATTCTTTAAATAAACTGCAGTATTTATGGCTTCAACCCAAAATACATTTGAGAGATTCTTACCTTTCATCATACTGCGTGCACACTCTACCAGAGTTCTGTTTTTCCTTTCAGCGACTCTGTTTTGTTGTGGAGTGTGAGGTACTGTAAACTGTTGTACTATTCCATTATCTTTGCAATATTTGTTGAAGTCCCCTGATTTATACTCTCCCCCTTGATCCAAAAGAGGATTTTGATGGATTTTCCTGTCTTCTTTTCCACCATGGTTCTGAATTCCTTAAAGTACTCGAAAACATCACTTTTTCGTCTAAGGAAGTAAACCCATGTGTATCTCGTGCAATCATCAATAAAAAACAAAAAGTAAAATGCACCTCCTAAAGACCTAGTCTGCATAGGCCCACAAACATCAGTATGCACAACATCTAACACATCTCTCTTTTTCTTATCAAGATTAGAGGGGAATTCATCTCTGTGCATCTTTCCTAATGCACATTCATCACAAACAACCTTCTCATTCTTTAACATGGGAACTCCTTCAACCATATTATTTTTTTGTAATAACAATAAATCATGATGATTGATGTGTCCATACCTTTGATGCCAAAGAATCTCTGTTGGCATAGTTGCAGAAGTCAGTGCATGATGTGCTTTGCTGGTAACATCAAGTTTGTATAGACCTCCTGCTCTGACTCCCGTTGCAACAGTTTGGAAGTGGTCCAATAAATCCTTCACTATGCAATAATTCTTGAAGAATTCAACCTTCCAGTTCTGATCTGTAATGGTGGACACAGAGATCAAATTTTTCTTTATTCCTGGCACATACACCACATTGAGAATGTGATGAACAATACCATTCGGCAATGTCACAGGAATGTCTCCATATCCCTTGATCTGATGAGCGTGGTCATCTCCAAGATATATGTTGGCACCATTATGTGTTTCTTTAAAATTAGCATACCAATTTTTATTACAAGTCATATGTACTGATGCTCCAGAATCCACAAACCAGGCATCAGAATCATCTATTTCAGCAGATAAAGCAGCGTTAGACACAAACAGCCTAAGATCTCGTGAGTCAAAATTCGGGGGTTCATCAATATCATCACTAGCAATAAATAATCTAAGATCTTGATTTGAAGATTTTTCTGCATAATGACCTGAATGTGTTATAGGTTTATTCCTAGCCTCATTACTTTTCTTCTTATGACAGTCTTTAACCATATGTCCAGGTCAACCACAATAAAAACAACTCTTAGACTCATTCCTGTCAAATTGCATACCTTAATTTGGAGATTGTCTTCTCTACAATGAACTGCCTCTCTGCCATGAACCGCCTCTCTACCATGAACTGCCTCCTCTTCCTCTTACTCCTGATCTCCCTCTCACAGATCTATTATTTGACCACAGTGCCAAATCTTTACTCTGAGGCTTCAGATTCCTGCGCCTCTCTTCCTCTTGAAGCAAAATACCTGTCAGTTCTTCAAACATAGGAGGTTTCTCCCTTGCTGCGAGACCTGTTATGAACATATGATAATCTTCTAGCATACCATTTAAGGTAATAGTCACTAGATCAGTGTTGGAAACAGTTTCCCCTATATTTACTAGCTTGTCTTTCACCTCTTTAATGCGACCCAAAAATGAACTAACAGATTCATTTCCATCCATCTTAATGCCTAGCAATTTAGTTTTCAGAAACAAAATGCGATTTGTGTTGCTAGTTTCATACAATGCTTTAAGAGATGTCCATGTTGCAGTAGAAGTTGTAGCATCTCTAATATGTGGAATTATGCTATCTTTAACTGACATGCGCAACAATACATTTTCCTTGTTTTCGCTCTTCTCCCAATCTTGGATCTGTGTTGTTGTCGCACCAACAGCCGCATCAGGTTTCAATTTAGTTCCCTTCGCAATGTTCCAGACACCATAGCCCTCCATGGGCGTCTGCATCTTGAATTTCCAGTTAATGAAGTTCGAGCCATCTAACTTGTTGGTTTCGTTGAGGTAGGTCTCTGCCAAAGGATTCGCCATCTCTGCTAATGGATCTTTGTATCACCAAGAATATCAAACTTTGGTCAAGTGTTGAGCAGTCTGTCGCTCTGCCTTCGGATCCACTGATCCAAATCTACCTCTATTCTTAGCTTAAATCATGCATGCAGCCACTTTTAAATCATAACACCACCTCACATGCATATATCAACCTTTAAATCAAGCATGCACCTTAATATCCAAAATATCCTACTTTTTTTAAACTTTAATATCCCACATTAAGTTTAAAATTCACACATGCATCCACTTTTAATACACGTGCATAAACTTATAACTCCCTCTTCACCTTTTTATATAAAAGACACCCACTTTAAATAATAAAAACTCCACCTTTATGAAAGTATCATAAAGTTCCTTTAATAAACTTTATAAATCCACCTCACTATTCAAAAAATGATCAAATAGTGGCACCAATTTTAAATGCTCCACATGCAAATCTTCACTATTTAATAACTCCACTTGAAAATGCAAATCATATGCAAACTAAACCTTCACTATTTAATAAATAAACTCATGCATTAACTCTTCATGCAAATACTCATGCACATGCTTTCAACGCTCCATTCAAACTCCATGCATGCATTCAAAATCCACTTTTTCAAACTCACGATCTGTTTGATACACAGAAAAACTCACGAATTTGCTCACTCTTCCATGCGATTTCAACCTCCACGAGCTCACGTGGCATAGTAGTCTTCACGCAACCCATGCAACTCAAATCCACGCGGCTCTTCTTATCTAGCCTGCGAACCAACAAATATTTTTGCACCTCACTCTCGTGGCTCTGATACCAAGATAAAATATGCCAAACAACCACACGGTGAGGCTATGCTCACTTCTGTATTATTCAATGAAGACAGATTACATCTTTATATAGGAAAAGACTCTCCTGATTCGGTTACATGCAAACCAAAGACAACTAGACTCTTAACTAAGAACTGACTCTTAACATGCCTACAACTGACTCTCACAACTGAAGCTTATAACTGGTGCTTACAACTAGCGCTTACAACTGGCGCTTTCTCCATTATTTCCAAGTTAATTATGCTAATTTTTGAATTAGTATATATAAAAAATAACTCTAAATCTATTTAAAAATATATTTGTTTATTTAAAAACATATCTAAACAAAGTCATAATGGTTCTCAACCTTATTTCTAAACTTTTAGATGATTTGTCTATTAAATAAATATCATATACAATATTCCATAAAACTAACAATAATTTCTGACATTTTGAATTTAGGTTTATATGGTTACATTTGATTTTTACATATTAATTGTTTTTCAATCTTATAAATAAATTTATTTTTTATTTTTTTAATTTATTGTTTTCTTAAATATAATATTAACCCCTTTTTTTTTTAAGAAAAATAATAATAAGAATTTTTTTTTTCTTAAATAAATTATTGTTTTCTCAAAATTACATTAAACAAAGTCCTGGTGTACTCCTTAGTACTATACCACAAAGTGTTGCAATAATTGAAAAAACCTTATATGTTATGAGTGAGGTGGCAGTGGTATGTGAAAAACCAAAACGTTGCTTCTTAAATAAATTTATACTAGTGTAGTGGCATTGCAATCTTTAATAGTTAATGAACATTAATATTTAAACTAAACTAAATTAAAATTATTTATACTAGTGTAGTGGCATTACAGGTGGCATTGCAGTCTTTAATAGTTAATGAACATTAATATTTAAACTAAATTAAATTAAAATTATGTGCAAACCATCTTAGCATTCTATGTTTCGCCTAAATCCTCCATTCAACTTTTCTTCCTAACATGCCTCTCCTACCCTTTGACTTTCATTGCTAAATCAACTCAATCAAGTTAAAGCACATGTAGTTACACAACATCTCCCATGAATTTATATACAAATTCATCACGATCTTTAAAATGATTATGATATCACTCTCCCTCATTGAAATTCTCCTCTCTTTCCCTCTTTGTTCTCATGAGCTTATGTTCTTAACAATTGGTTTTCACCCTCTCTTGAGTACTAGCCTAATGCTTATGTAATGTTTTCAAATATCTTTAATAATCAACCTCTAATAATCAACATCATCAACGTTAGTCTTAAGGCCTAGAGTGGCATTAATAGTTCCTTCTTACTTCGATACCCACTCCATATTATTGTCATATCATAGATTTCATTGTTACATATCCTGCTTTATATTATCTTTTGTTTTTGCAATTTACTTACAAGATTCCCCGCACCCAAGGTACCTATCATGCGACTTCATCATGTCTTAGAGGGAACATCATACTCTCGTGTCTAGGTTTCCTACCAATTCACTTATATTGGTGTGAATGTTGACTTCCAGATCAAAACAAGTTTTTGTTGAAAGACACTACCTCATAGAGGTTGAAGTGATTCTTGGTTGGTGTCTCTTCTAAACTCAACTCCTCTTTCCACCTCCTCTTTCTCCTCGAATTTTTCTTTCTTCCATGAAATTAGAGGGCCATTGAAATCAAACTAAGTTATATTCTTAACCTACAAAATTATATAGACCAAGGAATTTACCACTAGAAAGAACATATGGAAACCTAAGCATTTGTGAACAAATTTTTGGACATATTGTAGGAAGCATAATAAATCACCCATTGTTGTTCCCTTGATATCAAATTCTACCATGAATCCATCCATGTAAAAAAAAAAAAGAATAATAAGACCTCGTATCTCTTGCGCAATGGCAATTCCAAAAGATGTTGTCAAAATCATCTTCAACAAATGCACACATGGGGAAATCAAAGGTACCTTGGTTGTTCCACCTTACTATATTTTTCGCTATTACTTATCTCCATGTTAAGATAAAAACACTCATCTTGGGTAGCGCATAATTCCACCATGCCCACTTTTAGTGGATTTCATAACTTCATCATCTAAATTGGATGATACATACCTCGATAAAAACTCCTTTATAGTAAGTTGTGTATGTTTCCCTTATCATCTGAGTCCTTTTTACCAGACAAATTTTAGTTCATGTCTTGGAATTATGTGTTTTCTTGGATTTTTGTTTAAGAATCCTTGTATCCTTGAAAGTAACCTCTAGAATTATTCCATCCACCAATTCCAAAAAGTTCATTGTATTACCCCAATTTGTTTCATTATAATTTAGTCTTTTATCTCCGTTGAAAAAATTATTCTTCCAAATCTCCTTAACTTTTCAATTCTTTCCACCCTATCTAACGATTCTTCCAAATCTCCTCAACTTTTTAATTCTTTCCACCCTATCTAGTGGCTCTATGATTGATCCCCATCACTTGATTGTCAAAAAATGGACTCCACTTGAAAAAATAGGTCTAAGGTTGACAAAGAGGTTTAGCACTACCTCAGGCCAAGCCCCTTTCATTAACTTTGGAAGAGCCCAAGTGTTAAAATAATTAAAAAGTACCTAGGCAAGTGTTTCTCATCACCTAGGCGCCTAGGGGGTGGGAAAATGCCTAATGTGGACCGTAGTCATTTAATTTATGAGATATAAATTAAAAGGTGACTTTATGACTTAAGTGAAGGGGGTGAGTGAATGGACATTCAATCTCAACCACTCATCTAATCCAATCTCAACCGTTGGATTATGAAACTCCTCATATTCCCTCATTGAGTCGACTAGGGTAAGGAGGGCACACCCATTTCTCACTTCTTCATGAGTTTTGAGGAGAAAAAGAGAAAAGAGAGCGTCAAGCTAGAGGAGGAGAGAAATTTGCACGTAAGGACATGTTTACCAAGGCAAAATCACAACACAACATTGAATGGGGTGACCAAAAAATGGGTTGTTTTTGTTGAGGGCATTGTGGCAAGGGAGAATCTTCCCAAGTGGGAATGTCTTTGGGACCATTTTGTTCATGAGGAAACCTGGAGAGGGTATGTACATGGAAGTTCATCTACTGGTAATGATGAGTGTTGAGGAAAAGATATGAAATGATCTTACTCAAGCATTTTCAGATCTTGCTTGGCTAAAGCAAGATAGACGGAAATATCACCCTATGTTTATAGCCATCAAAATTTGTATCCTAATTCACAAGTATTGATTACAAGTGATTAGGATGTTTTTTTCATAAATGAAAGCTTGCTGAAAAATTCATTATGTATGTAATTTTCTGAATATAACAGATACTTGAAATAAATATAGATACAGAAGTAAAGACACCAAGTCAATAATCAAAACAGATGAGACATAAAGAAATTGTTTATTTCATTTCAATTCGTCAAAAGAATCGTTCTCTTTACAAAATTCCCATAGTAAGTTTTGGACCAAAATCAAACTTAGATGTCCCTGTTGAATCATACAAAAGGACTTCTGACAGAAAGTAAAAAACTGAACTTTAAAAGCTGGATCATCTTGCCACAGATTGTTGCCTACTCGACTCTGCCCAATAGCTTTTATCGGTCATGAAATTTAATTAAAAAACAGACAAATCTACACAGACTATCAAAGATAGATCAACACCTCTGAAAAACAAGTGTCTGAATGATGTAATTCAAACCTGAATCTTGTTGTATACAATAGGACTCTACTATCATAAAAGAGAATTAGGCTTCCAATGACTTAAAGAATGAATGAAAACTGAATTATCTCAACAAAAACTCAAAGAGAAGAACTTAGTATGCTTCTTCTTCTCTTCCTCTCTTGTTCCTCCTTTTCCTTTTTCCTTTGACAAAATTAGAATTAGTTGAAGTAGTTGAACTACTTCTTTAGTTAAGTTAACTAAAACTCAACCAACTTTTTAGTTAAGGGGGAAAAGTAATAAAATCATAATAAGGGTTTTTAATAAATAATAACTAGTAGGTGGGACCTCTTGTGACTCCTTTTAGTTCTTTAACAATCATAACACAACTAGTTAATAAAAAAAAACATCCCTCCTTGTGACTCCCATCATCACTTTCATATTTTGACAATTTATATCAATGATAATTGAAATTAATTCCAAAAATATATTACCCATATATCCAAAAAATAGTGTGTTGTCCATAATTTCAAAAGTCAACTGTTCTCAACAATCAATAAATAAAAACACTTAAAACCCATATTTTCTACTCTGGGAGGAAATATTTCCCTTGTTGTTGTTGTCAAATTTTGATCTCTCTGAATTCGCCTTAGGCTGTGTGGAGCCTTTAGGCCTAATCTCACCGATCACATGAGATCAATAATCTCTTCAATGCATGCGGGAGGACATGGATTTGGCAGAGTCATTTGAGGGTGAGGAGGGGGAAGCAGTGGCTTTTCCTTTGTTAGGAGCATGGTGGGCCTTGGTTTTTAACCCTTTTCTTGGATGAGAAGATTGTACTGGTGAGTGGATAGGGGCAACTTAGACAATTTGATTAACGGGTGGAGGGGTGGGTAGAGATAAGTTAGGCCAGCCACAATGTTGGGAGACTGTCGGGTGGAAAATCTCCTGCCATTCGTCATTTTCAGGGACTTCATATTGTAGTGAGACATGAGGAGGCACTGGGATACCAGGGACATGTGGGGCTTGGAAGGGAGGCCTTTTAGGCCTAGGTTGGACCACTCCTTGCCCAATTCAGTTAAAAAATCCATCTTGAAATAGTTGGCCTAACTCTTGTGAGTCTGCATCAAAGTGTATAGAGAATATTGGCCTTCTAGGGCCTCTGTTCCAATTTCCTCTTCCTTAGTTACCCTGACCATGGATACCTCTGCTGAAAACGCTCATTCCTTTATGCATTATTGATTAGCAAATAGTTTCTTTAACAACCATACATGACAACTCTTTTAAATATGAAATAAAATTTGGCTCAGCAACATATGAGACTCATGCAATCCAATCCATACAAATCGTTTAATAGTTGTCAATGAGCAGGGGG
The DNA here is from genome assembly GCA_009831015.1 of Picea engelmannii. Taxonomy (NCBI): domain Eukaryota; kingdom Viridiplantae; phylum Streptophyta; class Pinopsida; order Pinales; family Pinaceae; genus Picea; species Picea engelmannii. The sequence goes on from ML795975.1 coordinate 10,026, forward strand.
TGAACAAGGGTTCTGGGATATGTGAGGGGTTGTATTGAGCGAAAAATGTTAAAATGAGGTGGAAAATATCATGATTACTGCTCACAGACATCAAACAATAAACTATATTGTAAACCAAAAGAATATATCACTGTAATTCATCCCTGAGATCCTTTAATTGTCATAATACAAAATTTATCTTAACTATAATTAAATTTTAGGAATAGGGAGTGAATAGTGAATATGGGAAGGCGAGGGGATTGTAATGTGTGAAAAGTGAAATAATGGTGGGGAAAAGAGCAAATATTGTTCGTAAAATCAATTAAGTAATCTATAAAACAATTATGTATTTAATGCAAATGATCCAACACCAATTAAACAATTATTGTGTGTTAAAACTTGTACATTGTCCCACATTTAAATCTTCAACCCTTTTTATTAACACAGTGTATCATCATACTCATAATCACTATGCCTTTCAAACTTCCTATTAATAGAATTATGTTTCTTTTGATTTCCTTCCATTTTATATTTAAAACAAAATCCAAAGGAACACACAGTCATATTTCTTCAACTCTGTTAAACATATAAAAATATCAACCACTGCCAATAATTTGTAATTTCGCAAATCAAACATAGACACAGGTCTTTTCCTGAGTTGAACAAACCCTTTTAAAAACTTGACCGATTTCATTCTTTTGAAAATATTAACAATTAAATTTGAAATGAAACCATACTACAAAACCCGTGCTTCATTTATGACGATACAATAACACAAATGATGCATGATGTCTTCATAAATCATACATAGTAAAAAACCAAGTCTCAGTAATCAATTTTCCAATTTGCAATAATCTCGATCGGGACAAATTAAACACACAGTATCCACCAACTTCAATTGATACCACGTTGTAGGAACACACAGACCAACGCATAATAGAAAGAGGCATCATTGTGAATGTACATTACCGTTTACTCCCAATCAACCAATTTAATAAAAAAAACAAGTTGGGTTATCAATTCAACTGTCACAACAAAAGGAGGCAGCAATTGTATACCAATTCTCATTTCCAATTACAACTTTTCAACAACCTTATCAAATAGAGACGAGACGATAGTCAAAGCCAATGTCAAACCACTTAACCAACGTATGATAGTCAACAAGATACTCGACAAGAGTATGATTGGTTGGTTTTATCCAAATAAGGCTATGTAACCATGAACACAAGAAATAATCAAGGGTTCGCTCAATCACCAAAACACAGGGAGACTGGAGGTCGACCATATCCACAGTAGGTGAGAAACCTTTAAGGCAAGCACGGTGGAACCACAAGCCTTATAACCCTTAGCTTTGTAAAATAGGGTGACAGTTCAACACCAGGTAGGGTAGGCAATGATGTAGAGGAGCAACGATTTCTCATTGGACAATAACAAATACCAAGAACGCACAGAGGCATAACCCTCGTGCTTTTCAAGAGTCGAACCAATTTATAACAGTGATGATGGAAAAGAAGACCCCAGGTATTACCAATAAACCCTAAAGCATACTTCTTGGCATAATGGACACCCCATAACCAATTGTGTTGAGGCCAATACCACAAAATAATCCCACGACTAGGTGAAAAACCCACAAACATGGCTCTGGAGGATACATAGTGACCAAAAGGGGTTCGAAAAATACACAACAATGCCATAACAACCGAATATAACCAGGCATGGTCACCATTAATTGTGAGGAGGTGAAAAACAAGGCTAAACAGAGTGAAACCCTTCCAACAAAATACCCATAACTACTGAAATTGAATAGTGAGTCATCACAGTTTCCACCACACAGAAAAACCAACGAAATCCCAACTTTAATTATCAATTTCTTCATTTGCAAACGAATAACACACAATCATTCCAGAGAAAACACCCACGCATTTACACAGTTGCCAATCTCAGGAAAACACAAACCAACAAATTACCGAGCCAACGTTCAATTTATATACAGAGAGAATTCATGGATGGGCAAAAATAACCATACATGTAACCAATGGCTTTAAAAATGTGAGTCGGTCGAGCAGTTTCGTCCACACCTGAATCTCGTAGCTTAACCATAGCAAAACCAAATGAACAATAACCATGCTAGGGTGACGGTCGAGTGGGATAAGTATGGAGTGGCGTGCATTTACTGCATGTCGCTTCCATCCTCCACTCCATTCAGTTTCGTAGTACACACAAACCAGGCAAAACAATACCATTAATCACATGCCATTAATTCTATGCATCGAAACTTGCACATATTGCTTGCCATTTGCGCCACCCCAATCCATTTTAACCATTGCCAAAAATATACCATAACATATATCAAATGCGCCCAATATAACTCAATATAAAACATATAGCCACTAACATTGCTAGTTAGGACTAACACTAATTCGTTTTTATTTCAGTTGCACATAGTATAACATAGTATAGTATAGTTCCCTTTCTTGGATTTTTTTCATAAGTCCCTTTCCATTGCTCTTATTTCTTGTTGTTACTAAAATGTGTCTTATGCAAGTGTAACAGGTAATGAATCATGGTGCCAATGGAAAATGTAATAACAATCAATATAATCCATTCATAACATGGAATTTAGAGATTAGAATAATGAAATCAACACATAAAATGCATTATCCATCTGCCATTATGTCGCAACAAAACCATTATTTCATCATCAATCATGTAGAACCCTATAAGCAACATCGAAACAATAACATAAAATGTGTGATAAGACTATCTATGATCCTCTAGTCTACAAGGGGGTCCCACCTACTAGTATTATATATCATTAGCATAGTTTAAATAATAGGCTTAAGCAATACTTTGTCGGAGATATTCCTCATTGCAATTTTAATTGTCAACAAACTAGCGAGTCCACAGGAAAATATGTTTCCAATAGATTAATAAATCATAATGTATGGTTTCGCAAACCAAAAACAACAGTAAATCAAGAAGGTATAACCAAAATGATTATGCAACAGGGGGAAGTGAGCGGATTTAATGGAAAAATGACCGGGAATTTGGGAATAACTCATGAAAAATGTTAAGTATGAGGGGTTTTATCCCCGTATGCATAATCATTCAACCAAAATTTTCTCTTGACTTCAAGGAAAAAAAACAATTATGGAATTGCTCTTTTAACTCTCAAATGGATGAAGAAATGGAAAGAAAAAGCGAGAGATAATCAATTCTTTATTAGACAATAGTGCAAGAAGATAACAAATTCAATTATGCTTTCAAGGGGAACATTGTAACAACGGTGTAAGCTTGATTGTTATTGAATAACAATACCTGGCAGGAGTGTCACTGTGACAGAACTAATCCAACATCTTATTCTTGACCAAAATTAAACTAAAAAGATGAAAAACAATAAAATTCATGACAGAAATAGGACTGCAAAAAATAAAAAAACAACAGAAATAAAATGACAATTGTAAAAGCAGCAGGAAATCTTATTAAAAGGAAAGAAGAATTAAACTACTGTAAAAGAAGAATTAAAAAGAAATGGCGGAAAAAGAAAATAGAACTAGATTATTGATATACAAAAAATCCAAACAATGTTAAAAAATTTCAAGTTGGTTCCACGTAGTGTTTTAAGTGAGGACCGTTAGTGTTGTAGGAAAACAATCGCTCTTGTAAATATTTTAGAATGTAAGAGTTAGTACCCAGGACAAAAGTGATCTTAAAAGGACCCAACCATAATTCTTGAAACTTTGAGACAATTGATAGCCCTTTAAAGTACACAATTAGATCATCAATATAGACATGAATAATCTTACCGATCAAATCATCGAAAGTTATTTGCATAGGTATTTTAAAAGTGGTAATCGCATTAGATAAGCCAGAAGGCATATGTTTGTAAGTCAAGGTACCTCAATGAGTAATAAAGGTGGTTTTGTATTTATCCACCTCTTTTACCTTGATTTGATTGTAACTCGAAAAACCGTCAAGTAGGGGCATCATTTGTGACCCTGCAACCTGCTGTAGAATCATTTCCATGTTAGAGAGAGGAAAGTGATATTTTATAATAGCCCGATTAAATGCACGAAAATCAACGCAAAATCTTATATGATCAATGGCTTTCCGAACATGAGCCAAATTTTAAACCCATTCAGAATACTTGACCGGAAAGATGATTCGAGCCTTCAAGAATTTTTCCAACTCCTTTCGAATAGTTTCTTCCAGTGCAAGGTTGATAGGTATTTGTTTTTTCCTAACTGGTTTTATGCCTTCCTTTATGGGAATGTCATGTTGTATAAGATCAGGATCAAAACCACAAATATCCTCATAAGACCAAGAAAAAACATCTTGAAATTCACCAAGTAGCTTGGAAAACTTCATTTTCTCTTCATCATAACATTGGGCACCTATTTTAACATTCTTTGGAGACTCGGGTGTTCCAATGTTCAAGGAGATGGTTTCACCCACCTTCCTTTTTGACTCCTCTTCTTTTTGTTTCTCTTTATTTTCTACATCACTCGATGAAAACGAACTCTCTAGAGGAGTCAAGCACTTAGGAATCTTATTATCTTATATGGATATAATTTCCTTGGGCTTATAAGGTTCATTTTGAATGAAATAACATATGCTCTCATCTCTAGGGAAGACTTGTCAAGATTCTATATTGTCAAGGATATGTGGACAATACAGAGATTGAAAAGTACAATCAGGTCCATGTGGCAGAAGTTGTCGATTAGGAGAGGCTGCAAAAACAACTAATCGATCAACCATTGAGTTCAATTCCCTGTTAACATGAGTAATGTTGAAAGATAATAGGTTCAAGATAAGTGCCCAAAAATTTTGGGTGTATCGTTTCATCAACTTGTTGCTAGGAGATTATATCTTATGTACAAGGTTCACAACAAGCTCGAAATCTCCAAAAACTAAAAGGTGACCACAACCAAGATTATAGGCATTTTCAATGCCTAATAATAAAGCTTCGAATTTAGTGACATTGTTTGTACAAGAAAACTCCAACCTATAATAAAAGTTATGGATTTTTCGTACAGGAGAAATCAAGATAATGCAAGTTACATTGCCTTCACTAGAGCATGAACCATCAAAGTACATGTGCCACATACCATCATCTAAATCAATTTGTTCCAAGGGAATGTTATCCTCTTCGGAAAATATGGAATACACCCCTAGGTCCTTTTCGATATAATTCACATTAGGTTGTGGAACAGTTTCTATGTAAGGTGAAATCCTTCCCTCTCTAAACTATAATTGTTTTACCATTCCGAGAAACAGATAAATGTGTCCCATCGAGTGAGAGGTATCCACCCATCAAAGCTTGCCAATATCTTCCCAAGATGATTGAGTAATTTCTTACTCGAATATCAATTACCTGAATACTAAGGGTTGCCCTTATTTCAGGGTGTGCGCACAAAACTAAGGTCACATATTCAATCTCACCTATGGTCATTTGTTGTAGACTATTATAAGAGAGTATTCTTTTAGCGTTTTCATTTGTACAAGACAATCCTATCTCTTCCATAATAATCTTCAACATTACACTTGGGCCCGAACCTCCATCAATGAGGTAAAAATGGGCAATATTATCCATAATCTTTACATAAATACAAAAAGGGGGGATTTTTTTATAGGGTATCTAAAGTTATGTACACCTACTTTATTTACAGATGAATCCTCTTCATTTACCTCTTCAGAGAGGTTGGCTACAATGAAATTTTTTCCTTACATGAATTGTTTTAGTTGCCTATGTTGTTCAGGGATGACAACCATGTCCAGAAGGGTTGCATCTACTTTGATGTTGGCCAACTGATTTAGGATATTGTATTTGGTGTAAACCACAACAGACAGAATGACTGCAGAAATCAACTCTAATCCCAAGTATGATATATAAATGTAAATGCCAACAAGAAAAGATAAATATCCTACCTCTTCTAGATGTTCAATGAAGACTATTGTTGAGCACGCAACTCAAAGCTTTATACCTACAACTTGTACTCAACAATTAAGATACACAAGCATATGGTGATGATATATAAATTTAGCACATACAATACCATAATCCATTAACATTCATAACAAATACGCCCATGGAATAACAATTCAAATATTTTCAAGATATCAATTGGATGAGAAAAGACTATTTCTATTAAAATATGATCAAAAGAAGTATACAAGTGACAAAATTTTGTGTCGACACGTCTCAAAACTTAGAAAATAAGTCCCTTCCAGTTGGGCCTCCACCACTTCAATCCTCCAACAAAGGCAAGCTCATATAAGAGAGACAATGAGGTTCTCTATCAAAGAGGGAAGATCCTGGGGGCTGAATAATGTGTTCAGACTTTAAAGGACAAAGGGATGTAGACTCAATGTGAAGTGAAAATTTCTCCAGAGTAGCTTTTCTCTCAAAAGTTGAATTCTCTCCTCTTCCACGGTTTGGATATGGCCCATTTTATAGCCTTCAAATGGAACTGAAGGGACGAGTCAGAATGTTTCCAGTATATGGAAGGTCAAGGATTATGGATCTCATGATGTGACATGGAAACCTGACACAATTTTTAATTTTGAGCACCAAACCTAATGTATGCAGACTGTATTGGTGCAACTTGCGTATACACATGTTGTATAACTGGTAGGGTGCGTATATGTGGAAAAATATGATTTTTTTTTTATCTTTGGGAAGTGCAAAAGGGGACTTCAAGTCTGCATAGGGAAATGGAAAAGGCCTTCTGAGCAAGTTGCATGGGGTGAGGAAAAATCTTGCTATAACAATGTTTCTTGTTCCGAGAAGGTACAAAAGTTTCCTTGCAACTTATCTTCTCCTTCCTAGACATAGACCAAATAACAGGTGATAAAGATAGGGGGCAATAAGCTTGGATATTTCTTGTTATTCTATCCCTTGAGGTCACCAAGGAACTCATTTTTGGTGTACCTCTTCCATCACTAAAATGAAGGAAGATTCTACGTAGGTGACAATGGTAGTTTCTTCCATAGTTACAAAATATTTGGGGATATTGTGGAGGGATTTGCACAAGTACAAATCTTGTGATAACAATGATGATGAAATATTCAGTCGATCTCACTCTTGTTCTGGAGATTGATGCATCTCTGGACCATGTTGTTTCACAGTATATTCAACCAATGTTTGAGGAAGTGATCGTGTCAATGAAATCTTCAGTCAATACCACTCTTCTCTTGGAGAGTGACGAGTCTACCAAAGTGATTGCGCAGATGAAATTTTTGGCTAATCACACTCTTATTTTGGGGAGTGATGTGACTATGTGTTTAACATTTCTAGTTTAATATCTTTTGAATAATGGGGCATTCCACTCTCTTTGAGCATTCTCCCTCCGAGTCCTAGGATGGTTTCCTTTGATTGGAATGATCTTGTTGAGCCTCACCTTCCTTCTTATGCACCCTTTCAATAATGGTTAATGCTAATTCAAAAGGAATTTTCCAATGTATTGTATATAACGGATCTTCTACAAGTATTTTATCCTCCTATGCTTCAAAAGCTTTAGGTTTTCCCTAGCTTGTGTCAGCTACCAGTGATTTGTTGGCTTTTGACAGAAAATCTAGGGAATATTTGGGGATTCTTCCTCAATTTCCTATTATGTTAGGTGGGAATATTTTCTTTTTCGATATGATAGTGATGCTAAACCCTTTATATTTCAATATTCTTATTGGGCGTGATTATGTATATGCTATGAAATTTTTGGTGTCTACGTGCTTTCGGGTGATGCATTTCCGTAACAATAGAAGCATTGTCACTATTGATAAACTTGCATCTAATAATCACCATCCTAATTTGACTTTATCTCAAGTTTCCCCTTTGTATGTCCCTAGTATTTGAATAGACGCTTCCCCACCACGGGTGAATTATGTGGCATCTTATCCTTGATGTTCAGTTACTTTTGAGATGGGATCTTTACAGTCATGGTTTTCATCTCGAGACAAGGTCTTGGAAATTGATCAGGTGTTGTATCCAATGGGGGACATGAGCCCTTACTTTCCCCTTTTGTCCTGAGTAATATGACATTTCCTTTTTAGTCTAATATTATTGTTTGTAAGAACCCGAGCCCTGGTATTTGTGCATTGTTGAGTCCTAATTTTCTGGATGTCGAGTTGCCTTTGGATAAGGATATCCTTAAAGATGTGGTTATGGATTTTACACCTCTTCCTGAACTGAAAACTTGACAGGTTGATTATGGAAGAGACCCTTATCCTGAGCCTAGCAATGGGCTCATCCTGGACAAGTACTATGCATAAGTCACAAGGTCGTGTGATACTTTGTACATATTGTACTTTTAAGATTTCGTGTTTTCAATTTTTGTATTCCATATCACATGTTATTATCAAAGGTTTATATATTGGATTTATTAGATTCTAGGTGATTGTTTTTGGTTATATATGTTGGGTATGTGTTATATTCTTTGCATGTGTGTGTGTGGGCACGTCAGATTCGACAACTACGTATGAAGATCCCTCTAGTAGTGCTCTTTGTGTCATTTGCGTCGGGCTCTTCCTAGGGTGGTCCCAGGGGGGCCAGGAATGGCCCCCTCTAGTTATGCGCAGTGTTCGGGGCAGCGCCTCGAAATTGTTTTTTCAACGTTTTTTCTATTTTAGCGGATTTTGCTATTTTTAGCGGTTTTCTAAATTAATACTGGATTAAGGGATTAGGTTTTTGGTATCTACGAAATACCTAAAAACATTGTGTATATATTGTATGGTGAATGGTGAAATTAATACAATGAAGCGTTGAAAGGTTTTCTCCTAGTTAAGGGTTTCCGGTATAAATCTTTCTGTACTATGTGTATGACCCATTGATTAATTTATGTTTTTCTTAAGAATATATATGCATTTCTTTACTTCATAGGTTTAAAACTTACATGTGGTATCAGATCTCATTTTTTACTTCAAAGGGATGCCTTTGTTACTGAGGGTTTGGCTCGATCTTGATAGATCAAGTTTATCTTGGGTCTGTGATAAACCTGGGTTTAGTGGGATCTTTTGCAGTGTTTATTCGAGTGTAGAATGAAGAATGGCGAGCTCTTCTAGAATCAAGATAGAGAAGTTCAACGGTAAAAAATTTGAGCTATGGAAGCTCAAGATGGAGGACCTTCTTGAAGACAAAAAACAATGGATCGTTGTGGATCCTGGTACACAACCTACTAGTACACAGTCGATTGATACACAACCTACTGGTATGTCAAAGGAATATTGGGAGAAGTTGGATAGAAGATCAAGGAGTACTATTTGACTCTGCCTGGCAGATTCGGTGTTGTTGAACTTCTCGGGAGAATCTACAACCAAGGAACTATGGGATAAGTTAGGGAATTTGTATCAATCAAATTCCATGGTAAACGAGTTGTTTCTTTGAAAGAAGTTGTATCATCTTATGATGGAATATGGAGATTATGTGACAAAACATCTAAATTCCTTTAATACTCTGGTAAGTCAACTTGTCTCTATTAATATTAAGATTGTAGAAGAAGATAAGTGTATTACTTTGTTATGTTCTTTGCCAGACTCTTGGGATAATCTGGTTGTAGCAATTGGTAGTACCACTCAATCTACATTAAAGTATGAGGATGTAGTTGCATCCTTGTTATCTAAAGAGATGAGGCGGAAAATCATGGATGGTCATAGCACAAATGCTTTATTTGTAAGAGGTCATACCCAGGACAAGAATCTCGGTAAGCCTTCGGGGGGGAGATCTAAATATACAGGTAGATCTAAGTCTCCAAAAAAATATTTGAGGAAATGTTGAAAGTGTGGTAAAACAAGGCATTATAAGAAAGATTTCAAGTCTAAGAAGGTTGATAAACCAATGGGATTTGATAGTACCTCTTCCATAGAGGCGAAAACCTCCATTGAAGAAGGAGGTGATGTTTACCTGGAATCTATAGGTACACATGCAAACTGTGATGTATGGTTGATCGAATCAGGTGCATCATACCATATGAATCCTCATAGGGATTGGTTCTCTGAATATGAAAAATACGATGGTGGTGATGTATTCCTAGGAGATGACTCGACATCCAAAATCATAGGACGTGGAAGGGTTAAGTTGTTGCTAAAATATGGAAGGATTAGAACTCTCCCTGGGGTTCTGCACATTCCAAAACTATCCAGGAGCCTAATATCTATAAGCAAGTTGGATGATGCCAGGGTGGATACTGTATTGGGAGAGGGAACTTGCAAGATGGTACAAGGATCAATGGTGTTGATGAGGGGAGTTCAGTGTGGAAATATGTACAAGTTATTGGGAAGAACTTATACTAATGGGTGTAATAGTTATGTTGTCCCTAAGTATACATATAAAGAAGACAATACCAATATTGTCCCTGGAAAGAAGACCATGTTGTGGCATCAAAGACTGGGGCATATTGGAGAAAAGGGCCTTCAAACACTACACGGTAAAGGTATGGTTGAAGGTATGTATAATTGCAATCTGTATTTTGATTTTTGTGAACATTTCATATATGGTAAACATAATCGAGTAACATTCCCATCTTGTGCTACAAGAGAAAAGGGGATCTTAGAGTTGATACACAGTGATGTGTTTGGACCTGTGCTTGTTCCATCACTAGGTAAATATGTGTATTACATTTCATTCATAGATGATTTCTCAAGGAACACATGGATTTATTTTCTTAGAAAGAAATCTGAGGTATTTGATAAATTTAAAGAGTTTAAGGCTCTAGTAGAAAATCAGACAGAAAAGAAAATAAAGGTATTGAGGACAGATAATGGTGGAGAATTCTGTGGAAATGAATTTGAATATTTCTATAAGAAGTGTGGTATAAAAAGGAAGAAGAATACTCCATACACAACTCAACAGAATGGAGTTGTAGAAAGGATGAATAGAACATTAATGGAAAAAGCAAGGAGCATGCTCAACGGTGTCGAGTTAGGACAAGAATTCTGGGCAGAGGCAGTGGGTGAAACATGTTACCTGGTCAATCGATCACCCTCATCAACATTGGATGATCAAACTCCACATGAGGTATGGATTGGAAAGAAACCCTCTCTTGAACATCTTAGAGTGTTTGGTTGTGATGCTTATGTACATGTTCCAAAGGAAAATAGGAGTGAGATGGATAAAAAAGATGAAAAGTGTAACTTTATTGGTTATAATGATGGTGTGAAAGGTTATAAGCTTTGGAACCTAGAAACCAAGAAGAATTTTTACAATTGAGATGTTGTTTTCAGAGAGGTAAAAGATGTTTCCAAATAGGAATTCCTACCAAGGACAGAAGAACCTGAGAAAATAGAGTTGGAGTTGGATGATGCAAAATATGAATCATCTGAAGAAGATGAAGCAGAAGGAGAAGAACCTCATACCCCAGTATTGAGGAGATTAGTGAGGGAAAGAAGGCAACTAGAAAGGTATAGTCCACCTGATTTCCATTCCAATTGTGCTTTATCTATTATTGATGATGATCCCAAAACTGTCAGGGAAGAAGTGAATTCAGAGGACAGTAAACTCTAGAAGAAGGCCATGGTTGAAGATATGGATACCTTGGATAAGAATGAGGCATGGGATACATTTGAGTTTCCAGCTGGAAGAAAATTTGTTGTTAGAAAATCGTGGTTTAAGAAGAAGTTTAATGCAGAAGGAAAACTGGAGAAATACAAAGATCGGTTAGTAGCAAAAGGTTATTCCCAGGTAGAGGGAATTGACTTTGGTGAAATTTTTTCTCCTATTGCTAAGTTAAATTCTATTAGATTTCTTTTATCTATTGTTGTTTCTTTTTATCTTGAAGTGGAACAGATGGATGTGAAGACATCATTCCTACATGGGGATATGGAAGAAGAAATTTACATGAAGCAACTAGAAGGATTTGTAGTGAAGGGAAAGAAAGATTCGTTCTGTAAGCCAAAGAAGTCACTATATGGTCTAAAGCAATCACCTAGGATGTGGTACCGAAATTTTGACACATACATCCTTGGATTAGGATTTGTGAGAAGCAGGGTTGATCATTGTCTATATTCCAAGCAGGTTGGTAATCACTTCATTTATGTAGTGTTGTATGTTGATGACATGTTGCTGGTAGGAAATAACATGGATTTTATCGAGGTGAAATCACAGTTATCCTCCAAATTTGACATGAATGATATCGGTGTTGCTAACTTCATTATGGGAATGGAGATTAAAAGAGATCATGCAAACATGAAACTATCGTTGAATCAGAGAAAATATGTTGAGACGATATTACAGAGGTTTAATATGCATGGAAGTAAACCAATCAAGGTTCCTATTCATATAGGTGTAAATTTATCTATAGATCAGTTTACCAAGACACAAGAGGAAGAACAGGGCATGCCCCATGTTCTATATGCTAGTGCAATTGGCAGTTTGATGTATGCAATGGTTTGTACTAGACCAGACATTTCACATGCAGTGGGAGTTTTGAGCAGGTATATATCAAAACTAGGGAAGGATCATTGGACAATAGTAAAGAGGGTCTTTAGGTATCTTTGTGGCACTACCAGTTATGGATTGTGCTACCAAGGAAGACCGGGATTGGACAAAGTGGTGAACATACATGGATTTGTTGATGCAGACTAGGCTAGAGATTTGGATCGCAGAAGATCTACAAGTGGGTATGTGTTTAACCTATTTGTAGGATCAATCAGTTGGATGAGAAAAATATAGGTTGTAATGGCACTCTCAACTATAGAAGTTGAATACATGGCAGCCACTCATGCAATCAAGGAAGCAATATGGTTATAGAGATTGTGTTCAAGTATTGGGTTGGTACAACAAGCAATAATATTAGATTGTGATAGTCAGAGTGCAATGTTCTTGGTAAAGAACCCAACTTATTATTCGAAGACAAAGCATATTTATGTTCAGTATCACTTTTTGAGAGACATGGTTGAAGAAAATATGGTGTTGTTGGAATAGGTTGAAACTTTGAAGAATGTTGCAGATTCATTGACAAAGTATGTGAGCACATAAAATTTCTCCTGGTGTAGAGTAACATGGGCATTGCTGCCTTGAATTGTTGACTATATAATCCCGTGGACACTTGGATGCAAAGAAAACAAGTGGGGAAATGTTGGGTAGGTGTTATATTCTTTGCATGTGTGTGTGTGGGCGCATCTGATTCAACAACTGCATCTGATAATCCCTCTAGCAATGACATTTGTGTTTTGTGCGCCAGGCGATTCCTAGGGGGTTCCCAGGGGGGCTAGGTATGGACCCCCTGGTTATGCGCAACGTTCGGGGTAGCACCCTAAATTTGTTTTTTCGATGTTTTTTCTATTTTTACGGATTTTTCTATTTTAGCGGTTTTCTAAATTAATCTCGGAATAAGGGATTATGGTTTTGGTATCTATGGAATACATAAAAACATTGCATATATATTGTATGGTGAATGGTGAAATTAATACATTGAAGCGTTGAAAGGTTTTCTCCCAGTTAAGGGTTTTCGATATAATCCCTATGTACTATGTGTACGAGCCATTGATTAATTTATGTTTTTCTTAAGAATATATATGAATTTATTTACTTCACAAGTTTAAAACTTACAATATATATAGGACTTCAAAGACATTTCTCTTTGGTACCTTTTAATCATGTCGATTTGTTCTAAGAGGTAATGATCTCAAAATAGGCATATAGGTTATATTTTTCCCTCCTTGCATTTTTTCATTATTTGTTTCTTGGTTCATTTTTCCTTAGGATCGATCCCCCTGAGTTGCAACATAAAATCTCGTTTATTGTTTAGAAGTGTTGTAATTCACTTGTTATAACCTACCACTCATGATTTCCCTAGTTAGAACCTTTTTCATAGTTTGGCACCCATGCAGGGTGTGTACACCTTTATTTGGCTCAAGCAAATCATAATTTGTGTATTTTTGGGCGGGGTTTATGGGTTCCCTTGGTTCATGATCCTCTATTTCCTGTATACAATTGTTTGTAACCACTTCAACCACTTGGAGTGGGTATAAAATGAGCCTAAGGCTAGAGGAGATAAAGAATCATACTTGAAGCATAATAATGCTAGAATTTTCTTGCCGCATCTGCAAGCCCATTTTCCCTTGTTGTTGATTTATTCCCTCAGACCTATAATGTCTTGTTTCCATACTTCCTTGCTCCACATATCTTTTCAATAAGAATCCATTCATCTTCTTTGGAATTGCATGAGAATTTGACTCGAAAGTAATATCTATGGCTAGTTTCCTGGGTGGATGGACCTAAAGTCCAATTTTGGAATAGTTTCACAGTAGATAAAGGTGGTAACTACCTTTTTCTTGTTGTTCATTACTAAAGAGACCTCTTTCCCGTCAATTATTTGTGTTTGGATGCATGATGTTTATGTTTAAGTATTCAAATTATTAGAACGCTAATTGTTTTACTTTCAATCATTTTTATGAGAGTTAATTATCATATAACTACCCCTTTGTAGTTTTCAACATGATTATTTTCATGTGATCAAAGGGACCGTTGGGAAGGAACGCATGACGGAAAGGTTTCAACCATGGGATTTTCATCGAACATAGGGAACTTGGTATTCTTCCCTCTTCCTTACTAATAGTGAGTTAGCCAAGTTAGTTATAAGATCTATTGATTAGAATTATGGGATTGAGTTCACTATTTAAATTTCCTTGCTCTATTGTGGATTTAACCTATAACCATAGGATAATTTATCTATAACAATGTGCAAAAGAGAAGTGCACCCTAGAGAAGTGTTCCATCTTCTCCCAAAATAGTAATATAATGCACGCATTCCTTGGAAAATCACTCAATAAAGAACCCTAATCCTCCTCCAAATAAACCACTCAAAGTGTGAAAGGATACTAAATGAAGTAGGGTGCTTCACCAATAGAGTCAAGTAACCACTAGAATGATTAAATCATCCTCAACATGTGTGCACAAAGGATAATGTTCTAGTATAACCATAGTCTACATCCAAATAATCACTAGATTATTAAATCACCATGAACATGTGTTCCAATGAGGGATTGCACTCCATAAATGTGTTATACCTTGTAAATAAAATTCATATATCTCTAGCAAAACCCCACCATGATTACAAAAAAATAAAACCTCAACCTACACTTTAACCTTGGGAACACCACAATCAATGGAATAACATATCGTATACATCATCCAACCTTAGGAAAAGAATAGATCATCAAGGGAAAATGCAGTACCCCCCCACCCCTTCTAAATCAAAATTAGGAAAAAGTACACCAACAAAAGCACTAACATCATCAAACACATTCCCTTTGGGTGATGTATAATATCACAATGTTATATCACCTAGAAAAACAACACCAAGGAAACAAGTATCATTCCACCGCATTAACATCATAAGAGAAGGGAACATTAGATAGTTATAACTCCATCAAATAATCAAGTATGCTCCCCATCACACATCCAACATAAGAGGACCATGCAGAACACCCCATCCTAGTGACAAGACAACATCATAACATCATCATACAAAGTCACTGAAATGCTCCAAGAATAAGATGAAACATGGAATGCCAAGCATACACGTGTTAATAGATTCATCCAAAACCATGCAAGTATCATCCACAACCATAAGGATACCATCAACCATGACCATTCACCAAGGAAGAGTGATCCCTCTCCAACCTAGAACAACTTAACCAAGAAGTACCATCTCGAAGCAAAGAAAGAGAGTGTGTACCCCCTTCCAAACATCTCCAACAACAAACTCCATCAATGTGATGAAAATCACAATGTGGAACCTCAAAATATATGAGGTATAACACTACTTAGGTTCTTTGAAATATCAATTAAATAGGGACAATAATTCTCCCTTTATACTTATAGGGCATTTACGTTATCAGTTAAATAGGGATAACCATTCCCTTTTTCTACTTGTAGGGCATTGTCATAGCATCATTTGACACCACATATGCTCATGATGACACATTGGCTACTATTTAGAGAGTCTCTTTCGTGTGTTATTCCATCTGGTACACACCAAAGTCATACCTCAGTTTGGTCCTTTCAATCTTTTTTTCCGAGTCCTTCCAAATATTTGACCTTCTACTACTCCTCATGTTGGATGATGAAGGATGCCTTAATTTCTTCCTTCCAGTGGATCTCTTCCTATTGAATTTAACACATCATGATTTGGGCCAATGATCCAGAGTCATTTTTAGTACCTTCGGGCTTGCAGTGATCAGTGGCAGGTTCCCTCGCTATTGAAAATGGGAATAGATAAATGCCCCCTACTCGATAGATTCTATCAGGTGTTTGACATCATCTCCTTTATTCACACTTGTTAAATTGTACTAGGTACCTTGATGACCATTATCATTATTAGTGGTTTGTCTCGCATTTGTTAACAACATACATCAATAATTGGTAATAAAACAATGTCTCACTATTTTCTACTTGAACACATATATTCACATAATGTATAGTCATACCATGATGAGTTGTTTTGAAAACCTCGAGTGAAGTACGAGAATCGCATCTTTTTTTCTCCTAACTGACTTGTATTGATTGTACCACCCTCTTCGACATTGGTACTTGCAAAGGATCAATTTGTTCACTCCATTGGTTCCAGATATCCTCTATTTGATTCTAAGACATAGCTCCATTATGTATCAATTTGTGGCTATGATCTACATTTTTTCATGGATCCACTATGTATTTTCTTATGGCCATGATTGTTTCTTCTATATATTACATGGATCCAATGTGTACTCTTTTTGTGGCCATGGACATCATTTATGCTTTCATTATTCATGGATCCTTAGTGTACTTGATTTGGTGGCCATGATTACACCAAAATCAAGCATGGGAATTCCTAAATTGAGAAGAGACTATCTTACTTACAGTTTACGTTTTAAGTATTTTCCTTGGATTGGTCTTGAACTACTCCTACCCAATGGCCCCTCCACAATCTCATGAATACTTTATAATGCATTTCTACCATTAGTTGATCTTCTTACCTCACACATTAGGGGGGCATATGTTATAGCATAATTTGACACCACATATGCTCATGATGACTCATTAGCCTCAGTTACATCCCTTTCTCTACTTGCAGGGCCAAAATCCCCCTTTTCCTCCTAAAAAACACTTAAAAAAAAAACATTTTTCTTGATGTACGTGACTCTCCGTAATGACACTCACATACATATATGCCTTTCTAGTTAGAAGCTTGTGTACATGTTAAATTATCTCAAAAAATATTAAATCCTGACATTTTAGGTGGAGTTGATGGGTTCCCTAGGTTCTTGGCCTCCTGTACCATGTTCATAACTACTCCAACTGTCAAAAGGTAGTATAAATTAGAGCCTTGGGGTGGAGGAAAAACAAAACAAAGAAATGCATCCTTATGCTAGCATTTTCCTTATAGCCCTGCAAGTCCACTTTTCCCCTTGCATCTGAGATTGTCCTTTCCCTCTGAAAACCCTTCTTTTCAGAATTTGTGTTCTCCCTATCTTGTCAGGAAGAAATCCTTTTCCTTCCTTGGACTTGTTAGAATGCAAAGATTTCAAGGTTTTTCTTTTGATCTCTATCCTTGGGTGGAGGAACTTGGAGCCCGATTTTGGGACTGTGTCGCAGTGGTTACAGGTTATAATCAACTTATATGTTGTTAATAATTAAATATCTCTCGTTCTCATCTAGATCTAATTGTTGATTCATGCTTTTAATGAGATGATCTATATCTTGTTTTGAATCTATTATGCAAATTGAAATGCTCATGTCTAGTTAGTTAGGAGATAATTACCTATTTGCAGTTTCTTGTCTCTTTGTTTGCATGAGTTTTCAGAGGATCGTTGTGAAAGTGTCCTAGAGAGAAAGTCCTTGAGCGGAATCGACTTCAAATGTTGGATTCCAGGTTTGTTCTCTTTGCTACCCTTTGAAAGTTAGTTATTGAAAAGTAGTTACTTTTAATTAACTGTCTGATTTGAGTCTAAGAGTGGTATTTTAGAGTACCGCTCTATTGTGACCCTGACCCATAGTCATAGGACTTAGTTTTCCATAACAAGAATTTAAGTTATTAGGTAAATAGAGAACCATTTGTGTCATTTGTTCATGTCATTTAGTAGTTTTTGGTGCTTTAATGTATTAATAATTTTTTATTAACTAAAAATAAGTGTTATATTGTCATTTTTAATACTTTGAAATTATTTTGAATTGAACGAGTGTAGATGCATTTTTATGGAAATAATTTTTGGGCGGCACACACAATCAAGATTCATACACTCAATATTTGAAGTCTTCATGAGATTCAAAATAAAGTGCATAACTTATTATTTAACATTTAAATGTTGCAATCTCTATGGTTTTTCCATCCAAAAGCCACATTTGAAATTACGAAGTATGTTTATTATTAGTTTTTATTGCAAATACAATTATATTCCATAATTGGTTCATTTTCAACATTGTAAAAAATTAAAGGGCAAGATTTTATTTAGCATTTTTTTTAATGAAGTGTGTACTTGTTGACACTTGTCAATTCAAGACAACTATTTTTGGAATTTTTCATCATGGAAGGAATGGATGGATATACCCCTTTAAATTGAAATTATGATAAACTCTTCAAATTTGATCATTGGTGGTGGGAAAGGTAAGGTAAAAGTAGCTATGACACAAGGTGTCTAAACAATAATCACCATGGTACTTTTGGATATTGTGATGGAACCAATTAACCCTTGTGCAATGAATTCATTCAAAAAGAGCTCAAACGCGGGAACTTGGGACATTCGTTTAGGTTCCCAAACTCAATTCCAACTACTTGTGGATAGGGGTAGTTAACCAAAATTCAAGTCTAAGGCATTCATAAAGGTGCTCACATCATTTGTAGAAATTCAACTCGTGGAGTTATAGCTAGTCATGGGCACTATGGGTTGGATTGAACTTAATGAAAAGTACATGTGGATATTGGTAAATAAAAAAATGTTAGATCGAGGAATTTAACAAATTATTGGTGTTATTGGTCGAAATTCAACCCACAAATTTGTATGTAGAGTTGTAGCAATGCACAAGCACCAGGGGAGAGATGGAACTCAAAACAAACTACTTGTCAATATGGATCCTTAGGAAAAATGGTAAATCGAAGAAGATATCAAGGTATCCATGTCATTGGTAGAAATTCAACCCATGGAGTTGTATATGGAATTTTAGTGATGCACGAGCATTGCAAGGGGGAATGAACTCAAACAATTGCATGTGGATATGGATCATTAACCATTGAGACATTCAACACGGTACCAATATCATTGGTATACATTCAACAAATGATGTTGTATGTTAAGTTATAGATATGCACAAGCACCATGAGGGTGATCAAACTCAAGACCAATTTCTTATGGATATGGATCCTTAACCAAAATATTGAACTACACTATTTAGCAAGGTACCCACGTCATTGATAGTAAATCAATCCATGGTGTTCTATGTGGAGTTATAACGATTCACAAACATTGTGGGGTGATCAAATGCAAGACCAACTACCTCGGGATATGGGTTCTTAACTAAAATCCCAAACTGAAGTTTTTACTATGGTGCCCACATCATTGGTAGAAATTCAACCCATGGAGATGTATCTGGAGTTGCAAGGATCCACGAGCACCATGGAGGGATGACCTAGCCCTTATGGATATGGCTCATGTTAACCAAAATCCCAGACTAGGCATTCGACAAGGTATCTATGTCATTTGTTGAAATTCACCCATCAAGTTGTATGTGGAGTTGTAGAAACACACGAGCACCATAGGGGGATCAAACTCAAGGGTGGATATGGATTCTGAACGAAAATAAAAAACAAAGCATTCAACAAGCTACCCGCATCATTTGTAGAAATTCAACCCATGGAATTGTATGTGGAATTGTAGCAATGCAAGAGAAGCATAAAAGGATCAAACTCAAAACCAACTACTTGATCAAAATTTCAAATTGATGCATTAAAAAGATACAATTACCATTAATAAAAATTCAACCAAAAAAATATATATAAAGTTTAATAATAATACATAACACTTTAAAGAATTGATCTCTCCAAAAAAAAAATCAAATTCAAAATCACAAGTCAAAATCAACTATATATATATATAATTTTTTAACCAAAATGTTGTTAAAAAAAAACTTAAAGAAGATATAAATTTTTAACCAAAATGTTAAAAAAACCTTAAATAACACCGTATGATTAAAACAAGAAATCCACATTAATGTAACTAAGACACTATGATAAGAGGAGGACCAAAACCAAGGAGCATGTAAGAAGCC
Organism: Picea engelmannii; assembly: GCA_009831015.1. Lineage (NCBI taxonomy): Eukaryota > Viridiplantae > Streptophyta > Pinopsida > Pinales > Pinaceae > Picea > Picea engelmannii. Next base: position 30,241 of record ML795975.1, read on the forward strand.
TTGATAGGGATAAGATTGAGTTGGGAAGCCATGGGCGGAGCATAGGGAAGGCACGCCCATTTTACCCAACAAAATATACAATAAACGGTGTGAGATTGTTTTCATTTGAATTGACTTATGAGCTGTCGGCCCATCTTTATCCAAAATGATAAATTTGAAGCTATGAGTATTTATTTATAGAGCGGTCCAATGTCTCTAATCGCTTACATGACATTCATGTTATTTCGAAGATAACGCTGGGTGTAGCGAAGGAAGGGTGTACAAATAATTTTATTCTATCTATTGCCTCGGGATTTGCCAAAGCTTTCAAAATTTTCACTTCGTTTCTGTTCCTTCAGAGGTTGTTAACCTTTTTCGATGGAAGAAAAAGGTATAGGCAGAGGTGGTGACCGAAGATTTTCCATGCCTGAAAGTGGTGGTGGGCGAAAATTTTCCATGTCAGAAAGTGTTTCCGCGAATAAGGATGAAGAAAAAGTAAAATCCAAGTCCAGCAAAGTCAGAGTTTATGATAAAGTCTCCCAGCCGGGCAAAATCTCCCCGCTTTTCAGAATTGCAGCATTGGAAAAAGCAATTAACAACCTCCTTCAACCTACCATTGAAGGAGTCCAACAACATTCAGATTTAATTCAGTACAAGTTAACAGAACTATCTCTTAAAAAACAGAATGAAATGCTACAAGAGGAGTTAGACAGTACCAAGTGCTTGCTTGAAAAACAAAATCAGAGAGCTGAGGAATCGATTGCTGAAAATGTTAGACTTAACAAGCAAGTTGAAGAGTTGTCCAAAACATTTGGACAGTTGCAGGAAACCCATGTCAAAATATTGCAGGAAAAGAAAAGACAGGATGAAATTCGAATCACTAAATGCTGATTTACAGGATCAAGTTTCATCAGTTGTTGCTGCAAAAATGTTTCTGGAAGAGGAAACGAACTCCTTACAAAGTGAAATGGATAGAAGAACATTAGTTTCAGAAGAAGAAAAGGTAAATCTTAAGGGCACATTAAGGGAGTTGGAAACAACTCTGGATTCTGTCAAAAAGGATCTGGAATCCTCGAGAGGCATGGAAGAGAAGAAAGAGGGCCAGATTGTTGAATTGCGACATCAGTTACTTGATTTACGACATGAGCTTCTAGATAATGCAGATGCAAAAACGTGCCTTGAGCAGAAAAAAAATTGTTTGATCAGTGAAATGAACAAATGTAGAGAAGAAAATGCCCTTCTTCAAGGCAGAATAAGGGAGTTGGAGAGTGCCCTGAATTGCGTGAAGAAGGATCTCGAATCCAAAGATGTTGGGCTCCGAGAGATGACAGAATGTGAAACTTTGCAAGTGAAGTCAGCGAAGAGTGTGCATCAAAGTGAAAATGGAAAAGAAAATGACGTGAATGGAAAGCCAACGATTGAGAGGAAAACAGCAGCAAAGGCAGCGGGTGAAGGCAAAACGAACGCCAAAGCAAGTGGTTAAGGAGCGAACAGCAAAGCAAACACCAAATTCTGGGCCGCAAATACCATGGCGGTGAAGACGGCTTAACGACCATTCTTCATAAATTGTTTTCAGACTTGTGATCGTAACGTCCAGTTATTTGTGGGGTTCTTTCAGACTTGTGACCATAACGTTCAGTTATTTGTGGGATTCTTTGGAAGTTTTCTACGTTTATTTTTATTCAATTTTTTTTGAAAATATATTTAGGAATATATTTTTTTTATAGTTTTGGAGATATTTTCGAGATGTTTGTTTAAAATTTCGTTAATTGTTGTTAGAGTGATTATTTTTGTATAACTTGATTTAGGAGTTTTTCAGTATGATGAATTTATTTTTACATTCAAAAATAAATTTTAAACAACAAATTATAAGAATTTGTATGTATAGTTTAAATATAATAGCATAATGAGAAACTTAGATCAGAAATTATTGTTAGAGTGATTATTTTTCTATGTTGCACGGGGACCCGTCCCCCCAAAAAAAGCCTACGTACCCGCCGTTCCCGCTTACCGGGGACTTGGGGACCCTTAGGAAACTTACCCAAATTGTTGGGGACTTCATTGGGGACTCGGGGACTTGCTGGCCGTCCCCAAGACGTTCCCAACATATTTCAGGGACGTTACGAACAGATTTCAAGGATGTTCTAGGCAAATTTTAGGGATTTTTTTAGGCAGATTTTGGGGATATTTAGGGCATATATCTTCAGTCTTGACAATCATGAAAATTGATGATTGGACAATAAGATCTTTTTTCCCATCCATTAATTTTGTATTGCATTGAATCTAAATCTGTTGTAAAAGTTGTAGCTCAAA
>ML795975.1:33608-54318 GCA_009831015.1 Picea engelmannii
AAAAAAAAACATTTCCTAAAACAATTAGAAAACATCTTATTTTTAATTCAAACTATTTTTTTACATAAAAGTTTATTGGTAATAATAGTTTAATAGAAACCTAAATTCTTAAAAATCTAAGCTTTAAAAATCAAATCTTTGTTCGTTCAATCATTCGTAATCTACTTATACCATCCTTATATAATTGACTTATATAATTGATGAATTTTGAAAATTTATTTGTTAATAATTAAAGATTAACCAAGTCAAAATGCTAGTTCATAGCATTTATTCTATTACATGAAAAATAAAATTTGAAAAAAGAGAGGTTTGAACTTCTATACTCAAATAAAATGAAATGTTTGAACTTCTATGCTCGAACAAAATTGAGATACCATCCATACGAAGAGATGTTTGAACTTCTATACTCAAATAAAATTGAGATACCATCCATATGCATATATTCATAGATACTCAAATAAAATTGAGATACCATCCATATGCATATATTCATTGCTAAATAAAGCCAGGACGGTTATCAACTTTATCTTGAAAATGAAACTTTTCAATGATTTGTCTATTAAAAAACATTATATACAATATTACTCAAAACCAATTAACAATAACTTTTCCTCAAAATCAACTAACAATAACTTTTGGCAACTTGAACTTACGTTTTAATAGCTACATTTGTTATAGTTACAAATAATGTTTTTTTATAATTTTTTCCAATTGTGCAAACATTGTTTTCTTAGATGTAACACTAACATTTCTTCTTCTTACAATAAGATTACTTTCTTTTCTTAAACAAATATTTGTCTTTAAAATTTATTAAAAATATTATTGTTTTCCTAAAATAAAATATTCATATGTAATAATATTATTTTATTTAATATAACAATAATATTTTTTTAATATGATAATAACATTACATTACTTCGTGATAAATAATAAAATAAATCAAATGCAATATTTTACATTTTACATTAAATATTTTAATTTTAAAAGTTAATTACAATTTACAACTTTCTACTATAAAGAAGTAAATTTTCCTCATTAAAAATAAGTAAATTTTCCTCATTAAAAATAATCATGTAATTAACTTATACATAAAAGGTAACGCTGGTTAGATTTCATGTTTATTCTTTAAAAATGAAAGATGATAGTCAATGCACTATTTTGAGTTAATTAATTGATGAAGGCAAGAGTCTTAATTTACATTAAAATTATTAATTGAAAAATAATGTTTGTTTTTTTAATTTTCATATATATATTTTAACTTAAATGCTCTTGGCATATTGTATAGATTTACATCGCAAGTAATGGTTACATAAAAAGGTACCTCCTAATGCAAAAATTATAAGTAAAAGAAATGTAATTGTATGCTATGCTATGATGGTTTTTTTTAAGTAGATGATAAATCTTCATTGAAAATGTATAAACCATTTGAATAAATATGAAAGATTTATACTTTATAAAATTTCATGAACAAATTGAAGTACAATGAAAATACTCCATTGCAATGGAATTTTTGTATTAGAAAGGCTAACATCAAATTCCATTCCTAATTACAATAATTGAAATTGAGTGCAAAATGATGTAAATGAAATTGCATACAAAATGGTGCAAATAATCTTACGCCCAAAATTGTGTAAATAATACAAATAAATTTGCATGGAATAGCGTTGATGTTTGTAGGAGAGGATAGGTACTTTCACATAGATCTAAGTGTCTAGATGTGTCGAAGTCATCCAAAGCCTTCAACCTTAGTGATTTACTTTAATTTTAAATCAATTATTAAAGTAAAGTGTTTTTATTAATTAATTGAATTTAATGAAATGAAATGCTAAAGCTATTATCATTAGTGAATTAAATGAATCTTACACATTGATCTCAAGTGGGGTGACATATGACCACTTTTAAGGGGGCGCGCGACAGGAAAAAGGGCTAAGCCCTATATTATTGTAGAAAGTGGGTTTTTATGCTATGGTTTTGGATTTTTAATTGATTTTTGGCGTGTTAATAGAGGATTTTGCTCATTATTGGGGGATATTGAGCCATTTTTTAGGCCAATTTTTGGGAGGAAGTTGGGGAATGATAACCAACTTCAGATCTATATAAACCAAGCCTTCTTGAGGCCATGAGGGGAGAGTCAGAGCATAGTTATGCTTAAGGAAAGCTAAGCCAAAGCCATTTTTATGCAAGGAAGTTGTTGAGGAGCACACCTTTGTGGGTCATTTCTGGGAGCTTCGGTCATCCATTTTGAGTGTTGTTTCTTTTGTTGGGTTCTTGAGATCTTGGAGAACAAGACCAGATCAATCTTGTATCCTTTTGGCACTACTGCGATGTGCTTATTGAGATTTGAAAATAAATAAAGAAGCCTCACCCACTAAGACAAAGGCTCGAAGACGTAGGCGAGATTACCGAACTCCATTATCACTTCTCTTGTTATGGTTTTTTGTTCTTCATGCTTATGTTCAGATCTGTATATTTTTTTATGACTGCGATATATTCTCATATCTTCTTCCTCCTTAAAGCTTCTTAATTGGTTTATATATACATTCATAATAACTCAACCACAGTCACTTAAAAGATCATTTTGGATCAAGTATCAACCTGCAATAGAAAAACTAATTCTATACTACAACAAGGTAGTTATATATTCAAATCATACATATAATTTGCAAATATTCAAGTATATGAAAGAAACTAGCATATATCAATAAATTGAAATCAATTTACACATGTATAGAGGAAAGAGAAACTATTTTATTGAAAAAAATAAAAATGAGTGGTTACAACCTGACTCAAACCACCGACACTGCCTCGAAGCCAACCGCCCAGGTTCCTCCAATGTTCCTTGAAGCATAAACTCAGCATAATGGCCCTTCTTCATATGACCCAAAAGGGATAGGAACACACTCTATGGGCATATAATGGAGAAGAAGGATAATTGGAAAGCAAGTTCCAAAGCAAGGGGATGCTACTCAAATGATGAAGGGATATATGGAAGCTTGAAAATTCAACAAGATAACTTTGCACCTTGGTTGTCCCCCTCATCCATGCCAAAAAAGGTGGTTTTATACCATCCTCAAAGAGTTGAGCAGGTTGAATTCTGTTGTGTACAGGCTCAGGGGAGCTTAGGAATGAGCCCAACCGAAAACCCCACCCCAAAATGTGGAATTATTTTATTTTTCACATTTTTTGAGAGAATCTGTGAGTTGCACACTAGCAAAGCATGAACATTAGCGGTTTGCACACTGATGACCCGTAGATGGTAATAAAATTGTTGTTTTTTAGATGAGTCTGATGAAGGAGGATGGGATTTATATTTGCAATCTAGGGAAAAGGACTAAGCCATCCCACAAATGGAATGATGTGGAAAATTGTGGTATAACAGATGCCTCCTAATGTGTGAGGTCGGAAGGGTAACTGATGGATGAAATACATTATAAACATGAGAGGTGAAGATGAAATGAATTAGAGCCAATGAAAGTTCCTCAACAAATGATCCAAGAAAAACAACTTCCAGCAAAGATTAAGTAAGAGTATTCTCTTCCCAAGTCGGGCATACCCATGATCGGGAGTAATGTAATCATGGTCACCAAATCAGGTACATTGCAGATCCATATCATATATATAAGTATGATTGATATCAATGGCCATGAACAATACATGGTGGATCCATGTGATATATAAAGTAGAAATCATGGCCATAAGGAATACAGAGTGGATCCATGCAAAAATAGATCATAGCCACAAATAGATACATATTGGAGCTATGTCTCAAAATCAAAATCAAAGGATATCTAGAGTCAACGTAGTGAACAAGTTGATCCTCTGAAAGTACCAATGTCTGAGGGGTGGTACAATATTTTGGTAGGAGCATAAGAGATGTGATGCTTGTACTTCACCATAAGTCTTCAAAATGATCCATCGTGGTACATGTTTATACCATGAGAAAAGATGTGTTGCGGTCGAACACAGTGAGACACCATTTGATTACCGGTCATTGATGTATACCATTAACAAACACGGGACAACCTGCTGATGATGATAATGGGATTCAATGTACCATGGTACAATCTAACAAGTGTGAATAAATGAGCTGGTGTTGAACACTTAGTAGAATCTATCGATCAATGAACATTGATGTATTCCCACTATCAATATCAAGGGAACCTGCCACTTATGATTGCAAGACCCAAGGTACCACTAATAACTCTAGATCCTTGTCCTAGAAAAGGATGTGTTGTAGTCAATAAGAGGAGATCCACTAGAAGGAATTAAGGAATTCTCCATCATCCAACATGAGGGGTAATAGAAGGCCAAAGATTTGGAAGGACTCAAACGAATAGATTGTAAGGAACACACTGAGGTACGACTCCGACATGCACCATATGGAATAGCGCATGGCAGAGACTCTCTGAATAGTAGCCAATAATAAATACTTCTAACAAAGATGAGAAATCCACCAATGGGGTTAGATGGAAACCAAGGTACCACATGAATCCCTATGTGTGATGATTGTTGTTGACGTTGAACATAAGGTAAACTTCCCAATCAACAACGAATGATGGTTTTTCATCTACGGAATGCAAGGTCACCTATCAATGATGGAAATAGGCCTTGGGTGCAACTCTAGGTCATACTCTCAAAGAAATGTGTCAGAGTCAATAAGAGTAGAACCACGAGTAAGAAGTCAATGAGGACCTTTTATACTAGCATGGGTGAGATACAAAGATACTTGTGATGATGAGATGCAATTGAATAACATGGGAAGGTTGAATTGAAAGGTTAGAGACTTTATGCAGAATGGTCGACTCAGGCTGAAACTTCCCTTGAACAAAATCATGACACATTATGTGATTAAGGAAGAATGGATTATAAACTAGGATACATTGATGATACACGAGGCACCAAAAAGTGTTCCATATTGTTGGAAGAATAACCAACCGAGAGAGATTATGCTCCAAAATGAGAAAAAGTATCCCAATTCCATACGAAACCCCAAAATATTGAGACACTAACTCAAATTTTCTTTGTTCAAGAGAAACAAGGCTATTGCCAACAAAAGAGATAGCCACTTTCCCCCGTACTTTTTATTTATTTTTTTATTTTTTTGTCTTTTTCATATTATTAAATCCTAAAAAATAATAAAATAATGTTATGGTATAGTGGAGGGAATGAGTGTCGAGGGAAAGCAATACTTGTTCCAAATCACAAGGCACATACCTATGCTCAATGTAAGGAAGCATGTGCAAGATAAGGACACTCAGGGAATGTTTCCTCCAAGGTTAAGGTGTCGAGTCGCAAAGGCATAAATTGCAAGGCTATCAACTTGTAGGATTGCGTAATAAAATTGTTCAAAAATAACAAGATGAAATTGGCATTAGGCCTAGAAGCACGAGTGATTAATATGCAATGCAATTACAACTCAACAAAATTTTGGAAGCCTCATTAGTGAATTAGCCAGAAATAGATTGAGAAGAAGTTACAAGGATTCAACGCAAAGACATGTTAGGACTACATTGGTCTTCGGAGCCTATGGAAAAGACTGCAACATGGGTGTCAAAAGGCCAATGATGTAATAACTAGGACACCCATGAAGAGTTAAGCTCTACCATTTGTAAATGACACCTTTAAAGCAATTGGAAGATATGATGCCATGAATAGATTGGGTGGACCCTATGGTAGATATGTGAATGATATAGATAAATGCATCATGCAGGAGGAATTGAACCTACACTATATGTCAGTAAATAACACAATACTTGTTGAAGAATTTTAAAAGTGTTGACATAAGTAGCAACATACATTAGAGGGAGTCCCATAGGTAATGGCCAGAAAATAATTGAGAATAATATATGAGGCTTCAATGAAAATTCATGGAGGGACTAAATAGGACTCTCGAGCCTAATAGTAAACTTGCAACGTGGGTGCCAAAATGAAAAGGGGGTATAATCTAGGAATCCCATGGAAGGTTCTACATCACGACTCAGTGGGGTTGATCCTAAGGAAAAATGAAATAGGAAACATATAACACAAAAATGTATGGAGGGGAAATCTAAACTATATTCTAGTTTCGATATCATTACTTGTCAAAACAGATCAACATGAAGAAAGGTACCAAAAAAATTTGTCTTCAAATTCTTGTATATAAGACCAAAAACACTTACCTAGACGTTAATAAGTCCAATATAGAAACCTATGATAAAAACATGTGCTAAGGGATACAAAATGTGAAAACGTGAAACCTTAAAATTACAATATGTACAAAGGATCACACAACCTTGAGTCTTATGCATAGTATTTCTCCATGTAGATCCCATTGCTAGGCTTAGGCCAAGGGATTATTTGGAAAACAACTTGTAAATCTTCCAGCTCAAGAGGAGGTTGAAGATCCATAATCATAGCTTCGAGGATAGCCTCATATGAAGGAAACTCAACATCCATGAAACCGGGGCTCGACATCACACAAATACCAAGGATTGAGGTATTACAAATAGTAATATAATAATCAAAAGGAAACACTAGATTACTCAGAACAAGAGGGGAAAGCAAAGTCTTACATGCCCCCATTGGATAAAAAACTTGATCTATTTTTGAGACCTTGTCTCAAGAAGGTGAACATAATTGTAAATATCCTTTCTAAGAAGTAAGAACATTAAAGAAAAGATGCCACAAAATTAACCAGCAGTGGAGAAGAGTCTAATCGAACAATAGGAACACACAAAGGGGAAACCTGAGCTAAAATAGAACTAGGATGGCGATTATTAGATGGAAGTTGATCAATAGTGACAATGCTTCCAATGTGAGGGAAATGCATCAGACGAAAGAATGTAGACACCAAAACCTTCATCACATAACCATAATCACGCCTAAGAATCATATTGAAGTCTAAAGAGCATGGAACCACTAACATATCGATTAGAAAATTCTTCCCACCTAAGGTGATAGGAAACTGAGGAAGAATCCCCAAATATTTACTCGGTCTTATGTCAAAATACAACAGCTCAGTGGCAGCTGACACAAGCTTGGGAGAACCCAATTCTTGCAAAGATGAGTAGGATAAAATAATTTCATATGATCCTTCATCTATAATACATCGATGAACACCTTTCAACATAGATTCAACTAGAACCGTTATTTGGAAAGGTTCAAAAGAAGGAAGGCAAGGCTCTACAAGATCACTCCAATCAAAGGAAACCATTCTAGGACTTAAAGGGAGCATAGTTAAAGAGAGTTAAATTCCCCCTTGTTTAGAAGTTACTGAATTGTAAATTCTAAAGACATAGTCGAAAGATGCATCACTATGGGAAAGAGGAGAGGGATCGACCAAAGATTGCATCGAATCAACCACTTTGGAATATTGATCACTCTCCAAGAGAAGAGTGGGATCAATTGAAGATTGCATCAGTGTGACCACTTCCTCAACCACTGGTTGAAAAGGATGTGAGACAACATGGTCAAGAGATGCATCACCCCCCAAAATGAGAGTGGTGTCAGCCAAATATTGCATTGGCATGACTACTTCATTAACTGATGATTGAATAGAATGTTGGGAAATCGAACATGACACACAACTAGAAGGGCCTTTAGAAAAGGACCACCCTCTTTGTACCATTGAATAACAAGGCAAAAAAGAGTAAGGTGGTCTCCTTTGAAAATATTACAAGGGAACTTGGGATTATGACCTACATGTGTAGGCTTCTCAACCATATCAATTCCCCAACATGACTTGCGGTGGTTGGTGGGTTACCCCAGCATGACTTGTAGTGGCTAGGTTTTTATATCCAATATGACTTGCAGAGGTTGGTGATGTTTTTCTAGTATGACCACCAGTGAATAGAATTTCACTCCCAACATGACTTTCATAGGTTTCTGACCTATCTCCAACGTGACTCGCAAAATTTGGTGAACTAATGCCAATATGACTTGTAGTGACTAGACTCGTGCTTCCAACATGGATCACAACAACTGGTTTCTTTCCCGTGGCATGAGTAGTAGAGGCTGGTGACAGGTCTCCAACATGACTAGCAATGGTTGGTGACTTTTTCTTCTTACTCTTCCTCTTCCTATTCCTTTTACACTTTTTGTTACTATTAGAAAGACTTTCACTAGAAGAGGGGGGAGGATAAGGATTAACCATCGCGGATGTAGAAGGCAAAGGATAAAAATATGTATGATTCCCCTGACATAAGGCACTTATCTGAGAAGCATCAAGTGAATTCAGGACATTCGAAGTGGTGCACAACCAAATCAATAGTCCTACATTCAAACCAGGAATGTTCAAATTGGCCATCAAGGGGGAACCAATGCTTCCAAATAAAGGAAAAGCACAAAAATCCCCTTAGGAAGGGGTTCCTTGGTCGACATCCTTAAGAACTTTGTCCATAACTTTCTTATGAATGGTTTCATCCCTCTAGGAATTGTCCATGTCCACAAAAGTATCACGCACTAATTCTGGAAAACTAGTGTTATAAAAAAACAAACCTTCTAAGAGGTGGCTCCACACTTTCAAGAGAAAGACCAGGGGTCCTTCCTGACTAGCAGAGAGGTTGGTTGACCACCATGAATAAATGATCCAAAATAATTGATACTGAAACAAACTAAGGCCAAATATACAAAGAAGCAATCCACTAAAAATTCCTAATAGAAACATCACAAGTAAACAAGTTTTCCAAATATTCAACCCAGGTGGATGAGGTCTTGAGTCCAAATCAATGAAAAATTGGAAAGGGTCCTTCTGGAAAAAGGCACGAGTTGATTAATTCCCATAGACCAATGAATTAAGGAATGATAAGTAGTTATCCCAACGTCCACTGACCAGTCTTATCCGGTGCAAGCACCCACTTTTCGTGGAAAACCCTCTAAAAGTACTAAAATGTGTGATATGAAATTTGTGCCAGGTACCATGACAAACCCCCATAGTAACCTATAAGAGCCCTTTGAAAATCAACTAAGGTCACCAAATCATAGTCAACATCCATGGGGTATAGTCGAAATTTAGGATCGAATGTATGGGTAGGGTAACTAAGCCCAAAAATATTCCATAGGAATGATGTTGGATGGGTCAGTATCACTTCAGGAAAATCCCCCAATATACGATCTCTCCACTACACTTAGTTAATATTTGTAAGCGATATCTCCTTGGCTCTTCTTTGTGTGACCTCATGTTTGAATTATGTGTTAGATGAGCTTCCCATCTATACTTATATGACAGTTGGATTTGAGACTCTCCCTAGCTCAGACTCCTATGTTTATTTTCTGGCCTTAACCCTAAACTTGTTTTTGATCCCTAGAAACAAAGTCTAGTACATTTTAAGTTTAGCATTCGTTTTAGCGGTTATTTTTACTCAAAGGGTATGGAGTGAAATTGATGTTTTTTGAGACTCTTTCAAAAAATGAAACTTACAAGAACATTGAAAAATAAAAAATTTACACTAATTCTTCAAATGAAAAAGAGTTTCAAAAATAAAATGCATGAACAATCCTTTAAACCTCAAAATGAATTTTTTTCCCCTTCTATGTAAAATGCACAATGCAACCTTTTGAGAAAAGAAAAGGAAGAAAACAAAAGGATGTTGTTTTTAATTTTTCCTTTGAAATTATTTCAAGATGAGAAGAAACAAAAATTCTATTCTAACATCTTTTTCTTTTTCAAATAACAATGCAAAACAATGCAAAGAAAGAAAGAGACCTAACTAGCAAAAAAACTAGGTTTTATGTTTTCCTTTTCTTTTTACGAAATAAAAACTAACAAAAGGTGATAAAAGAAAGATTTTTTTTCTAGTTTTAGGTTTTAAAAATCCAAGGAAAACACAAAATAAAAGTATCTAACTCAAATATAAACTCAGGTTTCAAGGATGACCACAACAGTGACCAAAAAACTGAGATCTTGAGAACAAGACTAGTCTTATAGTCATGCAATCGAAGGGATGAAAGGGAGAGAAATATGGATCAAAAAAAAAAAAATTCCATTCAAATTTAAGGCCTTATTAACCTTCTAAGTTCTATATTCCACAAAATGTTTCGGGACCAAACTCCCCAGAAAAGACCGCCAAACTAGCTGAAACAAGGCTCCAAAAAGGTTGAAAAACAAGCAAAAAGGTCACTTTTTGGAGGCATCTGTAGGTCAGCCCACTACAACTGGAATATATAATATTATGTACGTGGGTTATATCACTATAGTAGGTGCATATGGATTTTATCTGTGGTTTTTCCTTTCACAAAACACAGATATTTGCGATTTGGCCTTGTACAAAGCACAAATATGACCAACAATTACATGTTTTTGGGCACAAAAATCCACACTTCATCCTTATATAAGGGTATCATATGTACATGGTTTATGTGAAAGAAAAAAGTGTATACAATTAGAAAATATTGGAAAAAGGGTATAAATACCAAAACTCAAAATGTAGCAAAGAGATGAACAGTAAGCCAAAAACATTGGGAAACCAAGAGCAATAAATTTTAAATAATTGGAGAGTTTTCTAAGGATTTACAAAGAAAATAAATAAAACACAAACCCATGAGGTTTAACTTATGTTGAAGGACCAACCTAGACCCTCGAGTTCTGAGAGAAAAGCTCACAAAATAAAAACTCTTACACATATCCATGACTGTGTACACTAAGACTCGCGGACATCCATGGGTCATACAAAGGAAAATCATGGATATTCGTGACTCATAAAGGGAAAAATAATGTATGGATCGGTTATATTTGAAAAATAAAAAAATTCAATTCAAAAGGAGGCTTCCAAAAAAATTAGGAAAAGTTTCTAGATGGAAAATGCTTTGAAAATAAAATCTAGAAAACAACAAAAGATAGACCATATACAAAAGATAGAACCTACCCTCACATACAAAACCTGCAATGAAATAAATACCTAAGAATCGAGGATAAATAATGTCACACCTTGTATCCAATTAGTTGATTTTGTTCCTTTCTCTTGAACCGTGATCCACTCCTGATCTCTTCCTGAACTAATTTGCAGAAAGAGATCAAGAAAATCTTGCAACAAGGTAGTTATAGGATCAAAGTATACATGCAATATATAGATAAATTAAAATATGTGAATCAAATTGACTCACATAAGTAAATTGAATAATATCACACAAGTATGGAGGGAAAGATAACTATTTTATTAGAAACGATAGAAATTAGTGGTTACAACCTGATTCCAACCGCTACCACTGCCTCAAAGCCAATCACCTAGGTTCCTCCAATGGTCCTTCAAGAATCAACTCAATAGGATTTACCTTCCTTAGATGACTCAATAGGGATAGGAGCACACCCTATAGACACATAGAAGAGATAAAGGAGCATTGGAAAGAAAGTTCTAGAATCGAGGGGATGTTATTCGAAGGATAGGGGAGATAGAGAAACTTGCAAATTCTTCAGCATAACTTTACACTTTGGTTGTCCTCCACATCCATGCCCCCAAAGGTTCTTTTATACCATCCTTAAGGTGTTGACGAGGTTGGATTTCATTGTGTACAATATTAGGGGAGGTTAGGAATGATCCCAACCGAAAACCTTGCCTGAAAATGTGGAATTATTTTATTTTTCATTTTTTTGGGGGGCATCCGTTTGCACACTAGCAAAGTGCAGACATCCGCAGTTTTCATAATGATGACTCGTGGATGGAAACAAAATTGTTGTTTTTTAGATGAGTCTAATGCAAGAGGATGGGATTTATATTTTCAAGCTAGCGAAAATAATTAATCCATCCCATAAATGCAATGATGTGGCTAATTGTGGCATAACAATTATTTGAATGAAAGTTGATTTTTAAGGGTCAAATTTTATGTGTGTTGTGTGAAGTTTGGTTTCCAATTTTTACTTTTGTTTTTCTATTTCCATCAATATATTTTATTCTGTGTCTTGTAATTTTATTATAAGAAAGGAAACACACAAGGTAATAATCTATCTAGGTGTTGGGAATTGAGTTTTCAACATGGTATGAGAGCTTGCACTCTGAGAGGGAGACAAATTTCAGATACACAACAGTTTGTTCAACATATTTTTTTATATATGAAAGGAGATCTATGTATATCTATAAACCAACAATGAAATTCTTTTGGGTGTTTGAATGAATAAGAACACGACAATTGTTTTTGTTTATATATACAAATGACAATAATTATTCTCAGGTTTGAAGACCGGTTGGATGGAGCATCTAAATTCATTCCCTGGAAGGTGAGGGTAACCTTGTTTTTGAAGGAGCATGACTTGTGGGAGATTGTAAAAAAAAAAATCCCTTCACCAACAAATGAAACTCAATTGGTGGCACGTGAGAAGAATAACATCAAATCCTAGAGAGTGATCATGGATGTGGTGAAGGATCATTTGATCCCTTGTGTGGAAGAGAAGCAATCATCCAAAGATATGTTCAAGGCTCTAGTGGATTTGTTCCAGAGTGACAACTTGAACAAGAATAGGATATTGAGAAACAATATTAGATCCATCAAGGTGTCAATATATGACAATGTCACCAATTACTTCATGAGGATCTCCTAGACACATGATCAAATTACAACCTTTGGGGAGAAAGTGGATGATGTAGAACTCGTGAATGTGGCATTGAATGGTTTCACCAAGTCATGGGTGCCATTTTTCAAGGGATTTTATGCTCAGGAGAAAATTCCCAATTAGGAAAGGCTTTGGGATGATTTAATCTAGGAAGAGACTCTAAAGGATTCTAAAGACAATAGGAAAAGACATGGAGAGGAGAACTTATCCCTGGTCAATCAGGCATAGAAGGGAAAAGTAAATGGTTCCAAGGGTAATAGTGAGGGGGAAACCTCATAGCCTAGTAAGAAGAAGGACTTGAGAAATATCAAGTGTTTCATGTTCCACAAGAGTGGTAATTATGCATCTCCATGTCCATAGAAGAAGAAGGGTAAGGATAAATTATAACAGGTAGAAGCATCACCAGAAACTCAGTTATATGAGTTAGAAGTGGAGTTTGATAAATTCACGCTAATTACCTGCCTCTCTACCAACACATTCATAAGGAGTGCATGGAACTTGGACAATGGTGAATCATGTCATATGATAGAAGAATGAGAGTTATTTAGTATTTTGATAGAGAAGGACTCAGGTTTCCATGTGGAGCTTATTGATGATTCCAAGTATGAAATGAAGGGAGAGGGAAAAAATTTGTTCTAGCTTGAATCCTATGGTTTATTTGAGGCTCGGGATATGCTATATGTACCAGGATTGAATTAGAATGTGCTCTCAGTATCAATTATGGATGAAAGGGTTTTTTTTGTCATGTTCAAGAAAGGGAAATTACTCATACATCGAGAGGGAGCTATCCCTGACCCAATAGTGAGAATTGGGGTTAGAGATGGAAATGTATATAGGTTGAAGGGTAAGCATGTTTAGGAGGCCTTGGTACATGACAGTGACAACTTGTGTGAGTTATGGAATAGGGATATGGGACACCTGGATTATAGGGCATTGTTGATTCTGAGGGAGATTGTCACTAGCCTTTCAAATTTCAGTGTTGAGAAGCATGGCGTGTGCAGAGGGTGTGCACTTGGAAAGAATATCAAGGTTTATTTTCCAAGCAATGAGAGTAGGTCCAAGGGTATATTGGATACTATACATTCATGTGAGTGGACCGATGTTAGTGGAATCAATGTGTTAGCTTTGAAAGTCACCCTCAGATTGTGGGAGGATAATCCTAGTACCCATCAGAGGTTTTTGGTGGATGTTGGTTTTTTATGAGTGGAGGTCAATGGACAAAACTACATATATAAATGATGTTCAACATAGAACTAGACAAGAAATGCACAGGGAAGTGAGGGCCACAACTAACTTCAGTTAGTGAATTGAGTTTAAGTGTGAGCATAGAGAAGACTTAGTGAGAAAGGTGAAGAAGACTGCTATGAGCATCAGGCTTTCAAGCAGCTTGGAGAAGAAAAATGTAGACTCAAGATCACTCTTAATCTCAAGATTTAGACACTGAAATATGTCCGAACAACACAATCACAACATCACAATGATCAAAACTAAATCACCATGCAGCTACAACAACTCGACTGGATCCTCCATGCCTGAGCCATTCAGTGTAAGAGGGGAAAAGATCACAAGGAAGCTGACCAAAACTGGTCACGATACCACTACAATCAAACCTACATTACAATAGCATAACAAACCTCGACTGGATCCTCTATGCCTGAGTGTTTTAGCACAGGGTTTACAAAGAGATGAAAAGAGGTTGACTTCTATTAATATGAATGTATCAAATCCGATACATAAGCAGAGAATAGTTCTAGCATCAAAACATTACAAAATAGGGAGCTCTTCTCAACCAGCTTACGACCTTAACAAAATATCAAAACTAATTATTTATACTCAAAACAACTCACCACCACCAGGAGTGTGACTTGGCCATTACAATCAAATATTTATGTCTGTGTCTTCTTCTGTCAGTCTGCACATGTATCTTTCTATCAGATGCGAACTTAGATCAATATGGGTTTTGCAGGAAAATTTTCCCACAGGAGTACCACAGGCTGACAGCTCAATCCCCTCGGCCAAACCTTCCATTTAAGGAGTGAAATGAGGTTTCAAAAACCTCCCCCACCTTCATTAACTACTTTGATTTGGATCGGGATGAGGCCTAACACCCCTGAAATTTCCAGGTGATCTTCATGATTTCTTCGAGTCAATATTGGCGTCTCGAAGCCACCCAGATCCTTTTCTATGACCAATGCAGGCACTTTCGGCCTTTGACGCAACTCCCTTCCATCGCTCCCTCCAACCTCAAGTTGTGACCATGGGCCTAACTCTTGCGAGCTTCATGATTTTTTGTTTCACGAACCTACATCGCTCTCTATGAAAAAACCCTCGAGTCATGAATTCACGACTTCTCGGGTCAAGTGCCACGCGCCCGTTTGAATCGGATGACCCAAATAAATATCAACATTTCGAAATTTTGGGGCTTGGGAAATTTGTGCCTCCCTCACTTGAGTTTTTTCAAAATGACACTCTCTACAGTTTGGATCTAATGCCATGCATCCTACTGGATTGAATGGCTCCTACTGATTTCAGGTTTCGGGAGTTCGGATCTTTGACGAACAATTTTAACAATGTTTTGAACTCCCAATTCCCACGATTATTATTCACCATTGATCTCTCATAACAATATCTATGGCCCAGATTAAATATTTTCTTGACCTTAGATCTTGGGCCTTTTCCCCAACATTAAACTTCAGACAACTTTCAGATTCCAAATACCCGTGAACCATCGGTCTGAACTCCACCCTGGATCCTAGCCACTGAAAATTGATCTTGCTCACTCGCTTGATTAGAGTCCATATCAGACCGATATAAGTGATGTGCTTCATGTTCAAGGCTGCGGCCTGTGGCCATTGACAACTTAATGTGATAACACAATGTACTGAGCACTATCTTATGTGACATTCATTAGTGAATTTTCCAGGAAAACCTATATCATTTTTATGAATACCAAGGATGAAGTCTTTACTCAGTTTCGAGAGTTCAAGGCCTAGGTGGAGAACCATATAGGGAATAATATCAATTTATTGAGGTCGTATAATGGAGGAGAGTACACCACCAATGACTTCAAGGATTTCTATAAGGAGGCACATATCAAGATGGAGTTGACAGTCTTGTACAACCCTCAGCAGAATGAGGTTGTAGAGACCAAGAATCAATCCATCATCGTTTCTACCAAGTCTATGATACATGAACAAGATTTTCCTATGTTTATTAGGGAAGAGGCATGAAACATGACAATATATCTGTAGAACAAGTGTCCTTAGAAGATTTTTGTGGAAAAAACTCTTAAACAAGCATTCACGTGAGTGAAGCCAAAGATAGGACATTTCAGGATATTTGGTTTTCTAGTACAGATCCATGTGAATATGGAGAAGAGGACAGAGTTGTATCCTTCAAGAGAGAAGAACATATTTTTTGGGTACAATGAGACCTCAAAATATTGCAAGATATTCATACCAGTGTAGAGGAAGAAAATTGTGAGAAGATATATTAAGTTCAAGGAGAACTTAACATATAGGAAGTATCGTGAATTACCACAAGTGGAAGAGGATGAGGAGCAAGAGGATTTGAAGGGAGAATCGAATTCTAAGGATCTAGTTCAAGCATTCTTTTGAAATGGATACTTGACACTGAGAGGGGGGGGTTGAATTAGTGTCAAAAAAACTTTGGACAATTTTCCCCTTTTCACAAACTAACTGAACAACAAATATTTATTTCATTTTCTCAATCAATATATATAAAAGAATAAATTATTTATTTATTTATTTATTTAACTTGAATGAATACATACGATCAATATTTGAATTTCATCTTCAAACAATTATGAGAGACCCAACTTGTAGTTCTCAGATCCAACTAAGAAATGAGGAATCCAACTCTCATAACAAGTCCCATCTTATTGATCTCAGATCCAACTGAGATGTGAGGAATCCAATCCCCATACAAGACCCAGCTTTTAAATAGGCATGAACTTGATAGAACGAACCTTCATTCCATCCATTATATATAAATATATATACTTCAACAAATTCAACTACACTTTCTTCTCACCATTCTTTCTTGTTTATATAGTCTTCCAACTGGTGTGAATTTGAATTATTGTGTCTTTTGATATTTGAACCATTGTACCTTTTCATTTAAATGATAATATTAATCTTTAAATAATATTATTTTTCCTTTTTATCCTTTATTCATAATGCTCATGATTTAACTCTCTTAATCATGATTGTGTGTCGGTTCTCTTGTCTTCATGAGTTGATCACAAACATGGATCGACTCATTATATCGTTCCCATCCTTCTGTTGTGTTCTCAGTTTCACCAACAGATCATATTTGATATTTATCGATTCTCTGTATTGTTCTAGTGTTAACTCTCTGTCAAATTAAATTTGTATGAGGAGCTTCCTTCAAACCATTTACATATGACCAAATGCACAAAACCACGGGGTTAATTATTTGAGCGTTGCCTCTTCCTTTTCCCTTTGTTTCTTTGTTAAGCCCTAAATAGTGGCTCATTACCCCTTAATTGGGGCATATTACATTAGTAATGTTATTTTATTTATGTCGGCTTTAGTCCATTAGTTTTAATTATACCTCCTAGTCTCCTATATATACAAGGAGACATTTTCATTTGGAATCATATTGTAATTGGAGATTTATGTGGGAATAAGGAGGTTTCCCCCTCAAAGAGGCTTATTATCCGAATTTATCTCTTTTTCAAGGCATTGAGTACCTATTTTGAGGTTTTTCTATGCTATAATGATATTTGGTTCTTAACATATGGTATCAGAGCTCAAGGTCTTGGGGTTTCGCTGCTACATCTGAGACACCTTGGAATTTTAGCTATAAAGTTTTTTCTACAATGTTTCAGAAGGAATGACTTGGAGGATATTTAGTAGATGGATCAAGGTACATTGGGTTAAAATTTCATCTCCTGAGGCCATACACTTTCGTAGATACAACCTGTGTAAGACAGGGTTCTAGAATCATCCTGAACTGAGTCATTGCGAAATTTTCCATATAACAATTTTTCTGTAAAATTTCAGAATCTGAACTCTAAAGAATATTTACCGAAATTTGTAATGTATATTTGGTAAAAATTGCAACTTCTGTTTCATGTTACATTTGTATATACACCTTGTGGAAGATAGGGTATCTAACTAGTCCTATTGACTAGTCTCAAACAAGTGTTCCAGGTAAAACAATCAAAACTTATTCCTAGAGTATCCAAATTGAGTGAGACTAGTTGCATTGGATAGACACATGAAAGTGAAAATGTGTCCCATGAAATTCATGATGAGGACACAAGGAATATGAATCAATAATGGAGAAACTCCAACTTTGGGTTAAAGACCAACCACGTTCCTAAGATCGATATGAGGAAGTTTGATGTCAAGGACCCAATCACATGGATACTTCAGATGGAGCAATTCTTTGATCTACATAATGTTCCACATGCACAAAAGGTACAGATTGCTTCTTTATATTTAGAACCCAGTCAATTTGTATGGTATCGATGGATTTTTTCTCGCAAATCACTCATCACTTGGACAATTTTCACGGAAGAAATGATAGCACACTATAAGGATATGAGGAGCAATACCTTCTTTATCCTATTGATAAATCTAAAGCAAAAGGTTTTAGTTATAGAGCACATTGAGAACTTCCAAAGATTGAATATAAATCTAACAGATATTCCAGATGAGCACTTGATTGATGTATTCATAGGAACTTTAAAGGATACGATTCAACATGAGGTTCGACTTTGGGAACCCAAATCATTGGAGAATGCATTCAAGGTGGAAAGAAATGTTGAAAGTAAAAATATGGCTATGGCTACTAGAAGGACCAATCCTAACATCTATAGAAAGAATAATGATCCTTCCTCTAAAACACCTCAACCTACAAGGTTGACACCTCAACAATTGGAGGAAAGAAAAGAAACAGGTTTATGGTTTAATTGTGACAACAAGTACAATAAAGGACATATGTGTGGTGAGAAGAAATTATTCTACATAGATTGTGAAGAGGAAGAAGAAAAAGAACCATCTCAAGATGAAAACGTAGAAGCAATTTCGTCTGAAGAGTTGACTCCCATGATATCATGTAATGAATTAGCTCGAATTAACACTCCTCAAACCCTCAAGATCGAAGGATATATCAAAAATAAAAAGGTAATAGTCCTAATTGATTCTGGTAGTACTCATAATTTCATTCACTATAAATTAGCCAAATCTCTCAATTGCTTTGTATATCCAATGCCAGAGTTTCAAGTAATGATTGTAGATGGAGGAACTATCAATTTCTCAGGAAAATGCAATAAGATCAATCTTAATATGGGGGAATATGTAATGAATAGTCCAATGATTTCTATAACCATGGGTGTTGTTGATGTTGTACTAGGAATCCAGTGGTTACAATCATTAGGAACAATGGCTTTTAATTTTCAAGAACTTTTCATGAAATTTTCATTGGAAGGAAAATAAATTGAGTTAAGAGGTATCACAGGGAAGCCTGGTAAGGTGATAAGCTCTAATGGCATGAAACATTTATTGAAAAGGGGCATCAAGGTGTTATTGCACAACTATGCTCACTATATGTTCAAACATCTAAGCTATCTATTCCTCTATATCTCCAAGGGATCATTGATAAGCATTCCAAAGTATTTGAAGATATTCCCAAAGGTCTTCCACCCACTCGAAATCATGATCATGATATTCACCTAATTCTTGGGAGTGTTCCTCTTAACATCAGGCCATACAAATACCCTTATGCCCAGAAGAGTGAATTGAGTGCATGGTTGAAGAAATGTTAGAAGCTGTCATTATTAGACCTAGCCAAAGTTTTTATTCTGCACCGGTGGTAATGGTATATAAGAAAGATGGCTCTTGGCATATGTGTCCAGGCTATAGAGAGATCAACAAGATCACTATTAAATATAAGTTTCCCATTCCCGTCATTGATGAATTGTTAGATGAACTACATGGAAAAATTTATTTCACAAAGTTGGATCTTTGTTCAGGGTATCATCAGATTAGAATGAAGGAAGAAGATATCCCAAAATCAACATTTCGAACTCATGAAATCCATTATGAATTTTTGGTCATGCCTTTTGGCCTTACAAATGCACCTTCCACATTCTAAGGGTTGATGAATTCCATTTTCAAACCCTTCCTTCGAAAATTTGTGTTAGTATTTTTTGATGATATACTAATATATAGCAAGTCTTGGGAGGATCATGTGCGACATGTTGACAAGGTTCTACAACTACTAAAGGAGAAACAACTATATGCCAAACCATCCAAATGTTTCTTTGGAGTGAAGGAGGTAGAGTATTTGGGTCATATTGTATCTCATGAAGGTGTCAAGGTAGACCCTAACAAGATTAAGGCTATGATGGACTGGCCAATTCCCAAAACATTGAATAATCTTAGAGGATTTTTGGGTTTGACAGGTTACTACCACAAGTTTATTCGGCACTATGGAAGAATAACATCACCTTTAATGACACTAACTAAGAAGGATGCATTTTCATGGACTCCAGAGGAAACTAAATCTTTTGAAAAACTTAAAGAGGTGATGTGTAAAGCTCATGTCTTGACCACTCCAGACTTCACAAAAACATTTATTGTAGAATGTGATGCCTTGGGAAATGTAATTGGTGTTGTCCTAATGTAAGAAGAAAGGCCCCTGGATTTTGAAAGTCGACCACTCAAGGGAAAGGACTTACACAAACCCATTTATGAGAAGGAAATGATGGCAATACTACATGCATTGAATAAATGGTGTCCTTACCTAATAGGTAGGCACTTTAAGCTCAAAATAGATCATGATAGTCTTAAATACTTCTTGGAAAAAAGACTATCTTCAAAAGAACAACAAAAATGGGTAACCAAGATATTGGGTTATTATTTTGAAATTGTCTATAAAAAAGGGAAGCAAAATGTTGTGGAAGATGCACTATCAAGAAAGGATGAATATTTTGAGGCCTTTCTCTGTGTTATCTCGATCATCCAGCTCAATTGGATAATAGAAGCAAGGGATAAATGGAAGAATGAAAAAAAAGTGTGGACTCTCATTCAAAGGTTGCAACAAGATTCTAGTGCATCAGATACATTTACATGGAAAAATGATTCACTATGGTACAAAGATCGCTTATATTTATGTAAGAACTCCCAACTCAAACAA
>ML795975.1:54368-71667 GCA_009831015.1 Picea engelmannii
AACAAGATTCTAGTGCATCAGATACATTTACATGGAAAAATGATTCACTATGGTACAAAGATCGCTTATATTTATGTAAGAACTCCCAACTCAAACAAAAGGTACTATTGGAATTGCACACCTCTCTAGTAGGAGGGCACTCATGAATTTTGAAAGCCTACCATACGGTCAAGAAGGAACTTTTTTGGGAGGGCCTTAAAACTGATGTTCAAAGGTTTGTGGCAGAATGCTTGGTTTTCCAACAAAATAAGGTGGAAACAATTAATACCCCAGGTATTTTACAACCATTAGTCATCCCAAGTCAGTGTTGGGAGGAGGTTTCCATGGATTTCATCGTAGGGTTACCGAAGTCTGAAGGAAAGAGTGTCATCATGGTGATTGTTGATAGAATGGCCAAGTACGCACACTTTTGTGCACTCTCTCATCCCTTCAAATCTAGTACAGTTGCCACCGCATTCATGGAGACAGTTCAAAAGCTACATGGAAGCCCAAATATTATTGTACGTGACAGAGATACCATCTTCACTGGACATTTTTTGACAGAATTATTTTATTGTTTGGGTACTCAATTGGCTCATAGCTCATCCTATCATCCTCAATCTGATGGAAAAAATGAGATAGTGAACAAATGTCTGGAAGGATACCTCCATTGCTTTGTCTCTAATAAACAAACACAATGGTTCAAATGATTACCATTGGCAGAATGGTGGTATAACACTTCCTTTCATACTGCAACAAAAATGACACCATTTATGGCACTTTATGGATACCACCCTCCTTCCATCACTTCTTCTCTAAAATAAAAATCTAAGGTTCAAGCAGTGGAAGATCACATCGAGCATCAACAACAAGTTCTCCAAATATTAAAGAAAAAACTGACCATGGCACAAAATTGCATGAAACAACAAGCAGATCAACATCATAGTGAAAGAAGTTTTGAAGTAGGGGATTGGGTGTTTTTAAGACTACAACCATAAAAAAATATGTCCCTCAAGAAAGCCAAGAAGGATAATAAATTATCACCAAAGTACTATGGCCCTTATAAGGTTTTTCAAAAGATTGGTACTATGACATACAAATTAGAGTTGTTTGCATCTTCACGAGTACACCCAGTGTTCCATGTTTCATGCTTAAAGAAGGTTATAGGTGACAAGATCCCAGTTCAAACTATATTGCCAAAACTTGACGAGGAAGGAAAAATCATATTCGAGCCTGAAGCCATCACTGACACAAGAATTCGCTAGCTAAGGAATAGATCCATTTCAGAGTATCTTATTAAATGGAGGAAACTATCGGTTGAAGATTCCACTTGGGAATATGAGTCTTTTATACAGAAGCATCCAGAGTTACTCAAGCGTTGTGGACAACACTTGTCTCAAGGGGAGGGGCATGCTAATCCATAAATAGTGGCTCATTACCCCTTGATTGGGGTATATTACATTAGTAATGTTATTTTATTTATGTTGGCTTTAGTCCATTAGTTGTAATTATACCTCCTAGTCTCTTATATATACCAAGGAGACATTTTCATTTGGAATCATCTTGTAATTGGACATTTATGTGGGCATAAGGAGGTTTTCCCCTCCAAGAGGCTTATTATCTGAATTTCTCTCTTTTTCAAGGCATTGAGTACCTATTTTGAGGTTTTTCTATGCTATATTGATATTTGGTTCTTAACATTATTTATTCCATACGACCGCAGGTGGTGAACAGGCGCTAACCCAAGTGAGTGATTGATCACTTATCAAAATCAACGGTCATGTTTTAATCTCCCAATGAGATGGACAATTGTCAGTACTTTGGGACTTTATCCTTCATGACTTCCAACCTCTATAATATTTCAAATCTCTTGAATCATATTTCTTCAAAGGAGATCGGATGGTCGATATATTATTTTCACAATGAACGATTATTGTTCGTTCGAAACTTTGGCTATGCGTGGCTCCTAAACTCTAGAGTAACAATTCCTCTGAAGTGATTGCCTACCGAATGAGTCATAAAGCGGTGGTGACCACTTGTTGTCGGTTAACACCTCTACTTATGTTATCATTCCATTGTACTTGATCAATGGTCGAGAATGCTCCCAAATTAGATCAATGATTAGAATTAACTTTGGCCTTCGACACTTCAGGTGATTTATGATGTTAGAAATTGGTTTCCCCCGAAGTGCATACTCCCGAAGTGACATAACTTGCTAATGTCACTTATGACTTGGCACTTGCTGAGTGGTTTCCATGTGTCACTTATATTAATGACTTATATGTACCTGAAATGTCAATTTCATCTTGACACTTGTCATCATCTAATTGTGCCACATGTCCTTGTTGACGTGGTCTAGTGACGTAGATCTCCTATCGTGACAAATATCCTCCTCTTGGGTCTAACAACTATGATCAGTTCTAGATCAATGGTCTAGATTCATTTCGGCCTTCCATAATTTGGGTTATCCATTCCCAATTCTCAATTCTCCCAAAGTGAAATTCCCTGAATAAAACTCAAGAAACTTGACTTCATCTAATGGTCCATCTTTGACAACATATCATGATCCATTTTTAACCAATCCAGCGGTCGTGAATTCTCTCGGAGTAGCTCAACGATCAAGGATGATTGTGGGGTCCCAAATTTCAAGATGTTTAAAACTATCGTCGAGTTCCACTATGGAAACTACTCGTTGGTAGTGGAACGGATGCCAACCATAGATCTATTGGCGGGTGACAATTGGCGGTCTAGACTAATTACGTGATTTGAATTAATGCATTATTTAATTCTCCCTCTGTTCTCCATAATCAATCCCTTCCCTTGATCTAGCGCTGGCGTATCCAACGGTCATGACTTGATCTAATCGTTGACTAGTCTTACAATGGATCGAATGGAATTTCAATGATCCTTCTCTTGTAACTCCCAGATCTGACAGTCGAGATATAAGTCTTCCAAAATATGACTTGACCTCGATCTAATGATATTTCTTCTGATATGTTCATCATTATTTCTTCTGAGATTTAGAGTGGATTCCTCTGCACCTCACGTTATCTCTTATGCGACTACTCTTTAAAACTATCTCAATGAACATGATTCTTTCTTGAATCCTTTGGAGTTTTCCTATGGTGATTTTGATCCCGATGGAATTTTTACAACGTGCTCTTCCTTCCGATCTTTGATTAATGTCCTTTCTTATGATCTTGAATCTATACATACTATTTGACATTTTCATTCTCTGCTAACTATTATACTGTTGACATCAATGAAATTATATTAAATACAATATGTTCAACGATCTCCCCCTTTGTCATTGAGGGAAACACACTAGCTTCATACTCAAACTTTCCCTATGATGATGATTTTCCCTATGAAGTTACTCTCCCCCTTTGACATCAATGGCAAAGCGTTGCTCCCCTTATGATCAACCTCTGGCTGTCTGCATTTTGTTGACCAAAATATGAACTTGGGTAACTCCCCCTGCGAATATGCTCTCTCTGTCTCTAACTAATCTCCCCCTTTGTTTCTGAAAGGGTATCTTTTTCTGACATGGTCTCTTCCCCTGTTAATTTACTAATTTCTTATCTCAGTTGATTAGGTTTTTTGTGTTCAAATAAGTAGTCTTCTTGATGCCAATTTTGTAGTGATACCCATTTGTAGTGATCAAGTCTTTCAAAACTTAATCTAATTACTTTCATATTTAATAACCAAAATACTCCTCCTGAGTTTTTACTGACTTTGTTTTATCAAATAGAATAAGAGTATGAATCTTACTGATCTTTTTTATCTACTTCTTATTCTTCTTTGATATTTTATAGGAATATCAATTGAGGAATTATACCAATTTATTTAAATACCAATTTTGTTATCAATTGATCTTTGTTGAATGATACTCCTTGAACTTCTCTTCCACCTTTCATTTTTTCCTCTTCTTGTATTCTACAACTAACCCTACCAATGATTTTTCTTTTGACCACTAATCTATAGATAGTCAAGATTTTCTATATGTTAATTTAAAAATTCTTTGGCATAATCCTTTGATTTTGTAAAAAACAATTTAAACTTATTTTTGTATTTTCTTTCTTTTGCTAACAACTTATGACATCATCGGACTTTGGTATTGTCCCATATTCCTTTATAAGTACTTCATTTTCTTGAGCTTGATTTATTTCATATTGAATTTCTCATTCTTTATTCGGACCTTCACCCATCATTTTCTTATTATTAATTTCTTCATTTTCAGGTGTAATAACATCTTTCTTGCTTTCTCCTTCAAATTTTCTTCTCCATATGTTTCTATGAGATATTATGATTTTTCAATATTCTCTTTCTAATTGTGTTTTTGGAGATTTGTCATCTCCTTTCTTCTTCCAACTTTTATTAGGTTTTGTCACTGACTTGAATGACTTATTCAAATATTGACTTTTTGTATTGTTTCAGTTTGGGATTTTTCCCCAAACCTATCACGGTTGTAACATCTCATTCTATGAAAAAAAATTGTTGTGTGCCCAACAAAATTACATATCCAACATCTAATTAAGTTTTTGTATTTTCTCGTATATCCTTCCTCTAGTTTCTTGCAGTCCATTGCTTTATGGCCAAAACTATGACAGGAAGAGAAATATCCATTGAAGGTGTTTCGATTCTTGATTTTATTTTGGATTGAGAGCTCTGTCATCTGATTTTCTTTCTTATTGTATACAACACCAATTTTGTCAACATTTGATCTTTGGATCTTCCAAATATTATCTAGGATAGCTGAGCTATTATGGAAATTGACAATCTTATTTGTATTTTCATTCATCTCTTTGAGATTAACTATTTCTAACTTTAGTATATGACATAATTCTTCCTTTTTAGTCAACTGAATCTTCAGGGCTTCTTCCACTTCTTTAGCATGTTCAAGATGAGTCTTTAGATTGATGACTATTTATTTTGTCTCATCCAATACTTCTTTGCATTTAATAGTTTTTTCATATGTCTTCAATTCTTCCATATCTTTTGTTAGATCAAAAACTTTAATTTTCAATTTTTTGATTTATTCCTCGTATTCTAGTTGAATCCTTTTGAGGTTGATGGATTCTAATTCAAAATTTTGGCATGATTCTTCCTTTTTAGTTATTTGTATCTTCTGAGCTTCTTCCTTTTTCTTAGCTTCTTCAATTTGAGTTATTATATCTGCATTATTACTTTCATTTATATTTTTGAAATTGATGATTTCCAATTACAACATGTGGTAATAATTTTCTTTCCTTGTTAACTAGATCCTTAGGTCTTCTTTACTTTCTTTAATTTCCTCAAGTTGAGTGTTTAGACTGTTAACTAATTCTTCTGATTCTTTTAGTGCTTCTTTTCTTTTATTTTCATGTGCCTTTAATTCTTCCATCTCTTATATTATATTAATAACTTCGGTTTTCAATCTTTTGATCTCCTTTTCTTTGTCTTCTAGTTGAACTCTCTGTTCAAACTTTTCATGGTTAGATTGATCTAACCATTGAAATAGCAACATATCCTTTTGTTGGAGTTTCTCCAACTCTTCTAGAGTGAACCTAGTTGTGGACTCAAGATGATCAAGAACATCCTTAGTAACTTCAATATATAGACCATTTCCTAGTTCCATGCTAATCATTCAAATGTAGTTATAACATCAGTCTTAAAATCTAATATTTTTTCTTTAGTGAATACTAAGGTATTCCTCAATTCCTTCATTAGGTTGTCTTCTTCATTGTTAACTGGGGTTTTCATCAAATCCTGCATTTCATTCTGATTAGAAATGAATTTCTTTGTATTATGTTCTTCAAATTGATTGCAATTTTTCTTTTCTTTATCTTCTTCCTTATCTTGATAAGAATTCTCTTCTTCTGAGTTTTGTTCATTATTTTGATAGGAATCCTCTTCATTAGAGTCATTTTCCTTATATTGACAGGAATCCTTTTTATCTGATTCTTGTTCCTCACTTTGATAGGATTTCTCTTCTTCTTGTGTTTCATTTTGATAACAATTCTCTAGTTGGAGCCATAATTCTTTAGCAGATTTGTAGTGTCTCATAATTTCTTTGACTTGGTCTGACGATCCATCCTGGATTGATTTTAAATCTACTATATTGTTTCTCCTAGATTCATTTTCATTTTTTGTTTTTCTCTTAGAAGTAGTTAAGTGCTAGGGCTTACTTACTATTGAATCCCAAACTCCAGATCCTCTTGAATTCAGATATATTTTCATATTTTCCCTCCATGATGAATAATTTGTTCCATCAAATAAGGGAGCTTCATTTGTGGAGATAACAATTTGTCCACCCATTTCTTTTGAATCTACCTTCAGTGTTTAAATTGTGTTGAATAAATATTTCTCTAATACCAATTGTTGAAATGGATACTTGACACTGAGAGGGGGGGGTGAATCAGTGTCAAAAACAATTTGGACAATTTGGACAATTTTCCACTTTTCACAAAATAACTGAACAACAAATATTTATTTCATTTTCTCAATCAATATATATATATATATATATATATAAAAGAATAAATATTTTATTTATTTATTTAACTTGAATGAACACATAAGATCAATATTTGAATTTTATCTTCAAACAATTATGAGAGACCCAACTCTTTGTTACAAGACCCAACTTGTAGTTCTCAGATCTAACTGAGAAATGAGGAATCCAACCCCCATAACAACTCCCAACTGGTTGATCTCATATCCAACTGAGATGTGAGGAATCCAATCCTCATACAAGACCCGGCTTGTAAACAAGAAAGAACCTGATAGAATGAACCTTCATTCAATCCATTATATATAAATATATACTGCAACAAATTCAACTACACTTTCTTCTCATCATTATTCCCTGTTTATATAGTCTTCCAACTGGTGTGAATTTGAATTATTGTGTCTTTTGATATTTGAACCATTGTACCTTTTCATTTAAATGATAATATTAATCTTTAAATAATATTATTTTTTCTTTTTATCCTTTACTCATAATGCTCATGATTTAACTCTCTTGATCATGACTGTGTGTCGGTTCTTTTGTCTTCATGAGTTTATCAAAGACATGGATCGACTCATCACATTGTTCTCATGTTTCTACTGTGTTCTTAGTTTCACCAACATATCATATTTGATCTTTTATCGATTCTCACTATTGTTCTAGTGTTAACTCTATGTCGAATTAAATTTGTACGAGGCTCTTCCTTCAAACCATTTACATATGACCATATATGCAAAACCACAAGATTATTGATTTGAGCGTTGTGTCTTCTTTTTCTCTTTGTTTGTTTATTCCATATGACCGTAGGTGGTGACCAAACGCTAACCCAAGCAAGTTCTTGATCACTTATCAAAATCAATGATCACATTTTAATCTCCTGGTGAGATGGATGACTGTCGATACTTCGAGACTTTTTCCTTCATGACTTCCAACCTCTATAATATTTCAAATATCCGAAAGCATATTTCTCCGAACAAGATCGAATGGTCGATATATTATTTTCACGATGAACAATTCTCATTCACTTCGGAACTTTAGCTATTCGTGGCTCCTGAACTCTAGAGTAACAATTCCTCCGAAATTATTACCTACCGAATGAGTCATAAAGAAGTGGTGACTGCTTGTTGTCGGTTAACACCTCTACTTATGCTATCCTTCCATTGTACTTGATCAATGATCGACAATTCTCCTGAATTAGATCAACAATTACCATTAACTTCAACCTTCGATACTTTGGGTGATTTCTGATGTTAGAAATCAGTTTCCCTTGAAGTACATACTCCTGAAGTAACGTAACTTATGACTTGGAACTGGCTGAGTGGTTTCCACATGTCACATATATTCGTGACTTATACATACCTGAAATACCAATTTCATATTGACACTTGTCACCATCTGATTGTGCCACATGTCCTTGCTAACGTGGTCTGTTGATGTAGATCTCATGTCGCGACACATATCCTCCTCCTGGATCTAACGACTGTGATCAGTTATATATCAATGGTCTAGATTCATTTCATCCTTTGAGAATTTGGGTTATCCATTCCCAATTCTCAATTCTCCCGAAGTGAGATTCCCCGAATAAAACTTGAGTAACTTGACTTCATCTAACGGTCCATCTTTGATGACATCTCATGATCCATTTTTAACCAATCCAACATTCAAGAATTCTCTCGGAGTAGATCAACAATCAGGGATGATTGCGGGGTCCCAACTTGCACGATTTTTAAAACTATCATCGAGTTCTGCAATGGAAAATCCTCGTTGGTAGTGGAACTGATGCCAACCGTAGATCTATTGGCAGGGGACGATTGACGGTCTAGACTAATTATGGGATTGGAATTAACACATTGTTTAATTATCCCTTCACGTTATGCAATCAATCCCTAACCTTGATCTGGCACTTGCATATACAATGATCACGACTTGATATGATCATTGACCAGTCTTCCAACAAATCAAACATAATTTCAACGGTCCTTCTCTTATAACTCCCAGATCCGATGGTCAAGATATAATTCTTACAAACTTTGGATTCACCTTGATCTAACGATCTTTCTTCTAGTCTATTCATCGTTATTTCTCCTGAGATTTAGAGTGGATTCCTCTACAGCTCGTGTTATGTATTTTGTGACTACTCTTTAAAACTTTCTCAATGAACAAGATTCTTTCTTGAATCCTTTGGAGTTTTCTTGTGGGGATTTCAATCTCGATGGAATTTCTACAATGTGCTCTTTCTTTCGAGCTTTGATTAATGTCCTTGTTTCTGAGATTGAATCTTTTCATACTATTTGACATTTTCATTCTTTGCTAACTATTATACTATTGACATCAATGATAATATATTAAAGATAATATGTCCAACAAACATTCAGGTTGGGAGGAGGAGTTGTCGCATTCCACTTATATCAGGAGACCTAGGTGGTTTGATGAGACATTGAAGAATGCTCAAGAGCATGTTGAGGCTCCTAGGAGCACTTTAAAGGAAATTAGGCCACCAAAGAAGTTTCCAAATTTCATGGAACTAATAAATAATGTCATTGAAGAAGCAACAAATCATACAATTTATCAAGATGTTATGGTGTAGTATGATGCGTGGGATATTGTGATAATATCAAAGGGACAACCAGTTCCAGGTGGTAGAAGTACTTTATTTTGTTAAATGGAATGTTGATATCTATAGCAATGGATAGGTACTTCTATGAAAGTCTATTCCTAGACATGTGGAAGTCGTCCAAAGCCTTCAATCTTCGTAATTTACTTTAATTAAATGAATTATTAAAGTAAAGTGATTTTAATAATTAATTGAGTTTAGTTTAATGAAATATTAAAGTTATTAGAATTAGTGAATAAAATCAATCTTATCCATTGATCTCAAGTGAGGTGAGATATAATATCAACCATCAATCACTTTGGATATTAGGGTTAGTTCATAACTCAAGATTATAAAAGCAAGCCTAGGGGAAGGGAGAGACCCATATTCAATACTGTATCTATTGGAGTCAATGACACATAGATAGATTGAAAAGAATGAATTTTTCTCAAGGATATCTTAGCAAGGATGAGTAAGGACTTTCACCTAGAGATCTAATTAGCCTAAAGGAGAAGAAAGAAAAAATAGACAGATATGGTAGAAATGATAGATATCGGCAAAAGAAGAGTAGTAGGTACAACCACGGACCAGGTATTACAGATCCATAGAAACAATGTATGTAATACCCCTAGGATGAACCCCAAATGTATATATAAATGTAAATGAACATATAGGCTAGTGAGTTGGGGATATTTTGGGTTAGGATGCCTTTGCAGTTATTAGGCCAGAGATCCTAGATGCTAAAGGCCACTGAGCCTATTTTTGTAATATGAAAACACTCATATTATTAATAAAGTAGATCATTGTTGTAGACCGACCTCACAAAAGATATGGGGTACTAAACTACACTAGAAAGGGAAAGGGAGGCTAATATTATAAGAAGGGGATAAGCTAGGGGGATTAATCTCAATGGAATATTATATTATTATTCCTTAAAGCTAAATAAATGGATAAGAATATATCCTAAGTTCTAAAGTAGGGACAAGGGAGTCCCTTGGGTGCCAAGTGTCTTAAAAAACACATTCATATATTTATTTGGGGACATAGTGGAAGGGGAAATTATTCATTTTTTGGTTGGATTATTCCTTAAGGGAGGTAGTGGTGAATCATACCCAATGGTATTGAAATATAACGAGGAACCTATACTTGTGTTGGTTAGCTTAGGAGATGTATTGAAGAAGCAAGTTGCTAGGTGCATCAAATTGAAGAAGTGATTTGTTAGGCCCATGGAATGGAAGAAGTGGGTTGGCAAGCCCATCAGATTGAAGAAGTGGGTTGTCAGGCCCATGGAATGGAAGAAGCAATTTGTTAGGCCCATGGGAATTCTCTCCATGTGATAGAACTAATGGTAATTGATTTATCAAGGCGCTAAACTATAGCTACAAGGCTATGAGACTTCATGTTCATCTTGTTGTTGAATACTTGGAAAGGAAGTGGGGAAGTCGAAGGACTGTTGAGCATAAAAGGGGCACACTTCTTGGGGTGGGATAGGCATGTGGTGAATGAGAGACTGTAGGATGTTAGTTTGAGTAGGCACCTTTATCTGAGTTTATATGTTGTTAAAGAGACCTTATCCTGTGTTAGAAAACCTTTACCCTGGTGGAATTTATCCCCAACTCAGGGGTGACCAATTGTTGAGAGTTATGAGTAGTTTGGTCTAAGGCTAGGAGGAAAGTGGAAGGTCTGCATGTAGTTGGTGTTTATTTCCTGAGATAAGTGTCATTCATGTGCTTATTTCAATTACTATGTGTGTGCAATTATGAGTTTTTTTCCATGGAATCTATGTTGTTAAATTCTATATATGAATTGTTATTGTTGCATGCATGTTGTTATCATTTCTTCTTAACTATGTTCAGATGCAGAATTCATTATTTAATGTAATGGAATCAAAATTTATGTTTATGCGTAGCATGGTCCAACTTGAGGCTGGAAATGTTACAAGATCATTTTTTTCGATTCCCTAATAAAGGGGACGTTAAAAATTGGTATCATAGAAAATCGTATTGAGCTGTTGGTAATGGGGACATTACAAAATGGTATCAAATCCCATGTTTCAATATTGAGCCTGCATGGGCCATGTAGCAAACACATAAGTGAAATTACATATTTTGCAAGCGAACTATTTGACGTAATGTTAGGAAGATTTCATTTGTAAATAGTTTGAAAAAACTGTTACAATGCTTATGTGATGAAATCGGGAGCAACCAGGTGAAATTGGGTCGAAGCCCCAATTCATGTTGTTAAATTCCTCAGGAATTTGGGAAATTTGGTCCAAGGATGAGTTTTTCCGGACTTTAATATCTGTCTGAGAAAATTTAGACCTGTATTTGGTAGAATTTGAAGTCAACTTAAGGCTATGGCTGACTGAATGAAATTGAATAAATTTAATGGTTTCAAAGTGATCATGGTGAAATTGAATGAAATTGGGCAAAAGCCCCAATTTTCCTGCAACTAAATAATGGAAAATTCGAAGTGAAAAAGTCGAATTTGAAAGAAACTTAAAAATGTATATGTATAGGTATTGAATTGGTTGTATTAAGTCACAAATATCTAATGATGTCCCAAGAAGGAATTCCATTTTTGGATGAATTTGAGCATTTTTGGAATTTTGGAAAATAGGTGAAATTGGAAAAATTTCAATATTTTTTCATATGATGACATCATCATGATGTGGGGAGGGGCCACGCATCAGCTGGCCTGGAAGAAGGTGACATTTAATGCCATAGTGGTAGGTACATGGAGGTAGGGAGATGAAAATAATCCAAGTGTTGGATCTATGCTTTCATGAGTCCGCAAGTCAGCAAGTCAATGAGCCCGCAAGTTCACAAAGACAAAAAATGGCAAAGTGTTGAGACTTATGATGAGTTTGTGAGTCTGCGAGTCTGAAGAGGTGGGAAAATGGCTAAGTGTTGAGACTTATTATGAGTCCATGAGTCTGCAAAGATAGAAAAATGGCTAAGTGTTGAGACTTATGATGAGTCCATGAGTCCACGAGTACAAAGAAGTGGAAAAATGGCTAAGTGTTGAGACTTATTATGATTTCTTGAGTCCATGAAGATGGAAAAATGACTAAGTGTTGAGACTTATGATGATTATGTGAGTCCGTGAGTGCGAAGAAGTGAAAAAATGGCTAAGTGTTGGGACTTATGATGAGTCTGTGAGTCCGCAAAGATGGAAAAATGGCTAAGTGTTGAGACTTATGATGAGTTTGTGAGTCCACGAAGATGGAAAAATGGCTAACTGTTGAGACTTATGATGAGTCAGTGAGTCTAAAGAAGTAGAAAAATGGCTAAGTGTTGGGACTTATTATGATTCGGCGAGTCTGCAAAGACGAAAAAATGGCTAAGTGTTGAGACTTATGATGATTTCGTGAGTCCGTGAAGATGGAAAAATGACTAAGTCTTGAGAATTATGATGAGTCCATGAGTCCGAAGAACTTGGAAAATGGATAAGTGTTGGGAATTTTGATGAGTCCACAAAGATGGAAAAATGGCTAAGTGTTGAGACTTATGGTGAGTCTGTGAGTCTGTGAAGACAGAAAAATCACTAAGTCTTGAGACTTATGATGAGTCAGTGAGTTCGAAGAAGTGGAAAAATGGATAAGTATTGGGATTTATTGGTGGCCACCCACCTATTCCACTTGGACCCCCACCATTGCTTCTTTCAGTTTTTCAGTTTCCGCATAGTTTACTATTTTTAGCAGTTTTTCGGGTCCTGAACTTCTGGAGCCGTTTTGAGGCCTTAAACGACGTTTTTTGGGAAAATTAGGAGCAACATGCATCATAAATCATGTTTTTCACCCAAAAGTTGTAGTCCTCGGATAGATCTTTCCAACGAGGTATATAATGTGTCAAACAAAGATCGTATGACAAAGTTACGTCCTCGGGAAGTTGATGTACCAACTTACCCAAACGGGGCCCATAGTCTTGGTGTTTCATCTCCTAGGGTTAGGTCTTTG
This sequence comes from Picea engelmannii, assembly GCA_009831015.1. NCBI lineage: Eukaryota > Viridiplantae > Streptophyta > Pinopsida > Pinales > Pinaceae > Picea > Picea engelmannii. The sequence continues at coordinate 67,389 of ML795975.1, forward strand.
GATTTTTAGGATTTTCCATTGTTTCTCAATAATAATAGGCCTTCGAGCCTCATTTTAACACATTTCAGAGGCTAGTAGCCACCACATCTCTTCTCAGAGATAAGCTACCAGTGCCCTAGCTAGTTTATTTCCATTCTGTCTGTAAGCATATTTCAGTCATTTGTTATTAATGAAATGAAGTCTTATTTCTGCTGCATCTCTGTGTTTATGTGTATTTCTGTATTTCATTGTGTTCCTACATAAATCTGGATCAGTGTTGGGACTTATGATGAGTCTGTGAGTCCGCAAAGATGGAAAAGTGGCTAAGTGTTGAGACTTATGATGAGTTTGTGAGTCCATGAAGATGAAAAAATGGCTAAGTGTTGAGACTTATGATGAGTCAGTGAGTCTGAAGAAGTAGAAAAATGGCTAAGTGTTGGGACTTATTATGATTCAACGAGTCTGCAAAGATGAAAAAATGGCTAAGTGTTGAGACTTATGATGATTTCGTGAGTCCGTGAAGATGGAAAAATGACTAAGTCTTGAGAATTATGATGATTCCATGGGTCCGAAGAACTTGGAAAATGGATAAGTGTTGGGAATTTTGATGAGTCCACAAAGATGGAAAAATGGCTAAGTGTTGAGACTTATGGTGAGTCTGTGAGTCTGCGAAGACAGAAAAATCACTAAGTGTTGAGACTTATGATGAGTCAGTGAGTTCGAAGAAGTGGAAAAATGGATAAGTATTGGGACTTATTATGATTCAACGAGTCTGAAAAGATGAAAAAATGGCTAAGTGTTGAAACTTATGATGATTCTATGAGTCCATGAAGATGGAAAAATGACTAAGTGTTGAGACTTATGACGAGTTTGTGAGTCTGAAGAAGTGGAAAAATGGCTAATTGTTGGGACTTATTATGAGTCTGTGAGTCTGCAAAGATGGAAAAATGGCTAGGTGTTGAGACATATGATGAGTCTGTGAGTCCAAGAGTCTGAAGAAGTGTAAAAATGGCTAAGTGTCGGGACTTATGATGAGTCTGTGAGTCCACAAAGATGGAAAAATGTCTAAGTGTTGAGACTTATTATGAGTCTGTGAGTCTGTGAAGACGGAAAAATGGCTAAGTGTTGGGATTTATTGCGAGTCTGTGAGTCCATAAGTCTGCGATTCTGAGAGTTCACAAGTCCCCTTAGATGAAAAATAATCTAAGTTTTGGAGTTATGTTTTTGTAAGTTCGCAAGGGTGAAAATGGTTAAGTATGGGTACACTTCAAACAAACTTATGAAAGGGAGAGGTATGCTTCCATGAGTCCATGAGTACGTGAGTTCGCGAGTCTTCATAGATGAAAATAATTGAAGTATTGAGAATTTTTGGGAGGATTCATGATAAATAATTATGATACATTATTGGAACAAAATCATATGAAATTTTATGTAATTGTAAATTATTAAGCCTAACAAATTATGTTGGTTGCACAGTTGGCAGAGTTAACAACATGATCAACACAAGGTTCAAAATCATGGAATATGCACAAGGGAATTCCAACCATGAAGATGAGATCAGAGGGATGTATGTTAATATGGGTAATGAAGTTACAAATTCAAATGGACGTGGAGAAGGTAAGGGAGATAGCATGAATTTGGTAGAGACTATAAAAAGTCTGCAAAAGGATTTCCAGAGTTATAAAGTTGATAATGAGAGCCTTATGAAATCCAAGGAGAAACATGAAGACTTCAACATCAAGTTAATGAAAATCTTGTATATAATAAAGAAAAATATGGGTAAGGAGACTGAGTCAAGCAGAACAGGGAATCATAGGGGAAGAACAAGAAGTGTTGGTAGGAATCACCATCATTATCCAAGGCATTCAGCTAAGAGAGAACACAAAAGTTCAATTCCATCTCATATTAGGAAGCATAAGAAAAGGTTTGGGGTGGATGAGATACAAGGGGAAATGGACAAAATAAAGACTCCTACAATTGATGGTGAGAACAAAAAGTATGAGAATGAAAAGACATGGATGTTAGGCATGATGAAGTATTTCCAATTACATAAATACTCTTCACAAGAAGAAGGAAGAATTGTCATTTATCAACTCAAGGGAAAAACATCAATGTGGTAGGATCAATTTGTGCAGGTACAACAAATTGATGAGAAGAAGGTAACTTCAAGGGAATTCAAGAGGTATTTCAAAAATAAATACTTGGCTAAGCAATACTATGATAAGAAAATGAAAGATTTTTTTGAAATCAAGCTTGGGAATATGATCATAAATGAATATGAAATGAGATTTTTAGAGTTGTTGAAGTACATTTATTTCATCGAGAACATGCAACTTAAGATTCAGAGGTATTTGAGTGGGATGCCATCATTTATCAACGATAAGATACAATATGATGATCCCAAGACACTAGAGGAAACTTTAAGAAGGGATAATTTCCTTTATGATTAGTTTAAAGAAAAAGAAACTTACCAAAAATCTTGGGAAGACAAAAAGAAAAGAAAGATGGAACATAGGAAGAAGGGAACTAAGCCACCATTCCTCAGAAATAATACTCAGGGACAGATAACTTCTAAAGAACCCATAATGACCGAAACATTGGGGCAAATAACAAGGCAACCATCTATTCAATGTTGGAGGGTTGTAAGGGAGATTATATGTATTGAGATTTCCCTCACAAAGGTGAAAACGTGAGAATTTTTCACAATGTATCACAATTTGATACAGTGGGGGACATGGGCAAAAATATACCTAGGATCTACACATCCTTAGATAACAAGCAATCTAAGTTCTAGTCACATATGGTTGAAGTGAAATGTAAGATTAACAACCAACCCATTTATATCTTAATTGATTCAATATATAGTCACAATTATCTAGATCCTAAGATAGTGGAAAGATTTCATTTTCTAAGAAGAAATATTGGAGCATATTGGTTGGTACAGTTGACCACAGGAGCTAAAAGCAAAATTATTGAGATGATTAAGGGATGCCCAATGGACATGAATGGATTGAGCAGTTTGGCATGTGTGATGAAAATAAGTGAGTTACCCAGTGATTCACCACATTTATAAATCAACTCTCACATCCTTGGAGCCTTGGATGATGGATAAACGGGCTTGGTTTGAGTATATTGCACCATGATGGCACACATATGGGCTAGAATCCCACATGTTGGGCAGGGTATCCCAACTCTTATTATCCATTGTATTGAAGATGTTTCAACAACATACAACCAAATATCACTTAGAGATGACATGCAACCTCATTTTCCCTAGAGGCTGTAACGACCCTTCTTAAATAGATGTATAGGTTTATTAATTATAATTAATTTGATAATCTGATTGTCCTAAAAGTTAGCTAAACAATAATTATTTCTTAAATAATATTAACTAATTAATTATTATTAATTACTTGTTCATGTATGTCAAGGATTAATTAATTATTAATTAACTCATTAATTAATTGAGTAAAGAATTAAAGGGGTTAATAAGTTTAATTTGTTAAAGACTTACATATTTGGGAAGGGATAGGACATTAAATATAAGGATAAGATATTAATAAGGGATAAGATAAGATAATAAATACGAGGGGATAAGATAATAAATAAATGGATAAGGAAATTAATGAAAGGGGAAGAGTCGGTGAAGGGGGAATATGACGGGAAGAGCCTTACGGTGGAAGGCATTCTTTTGGGGAGGAAGCAATTTGGGAGGAGGATTTTGGTGAGGGAATTTTGGTGGAGATGGCTAGTGTGAGGAGTTTGGCTTTGGGGGCACCGATTTGCTGGGGGTTTTGGGCATGGGGGCCAGGATTCCTTTCGGTTTCCTGGATCTAGGGAGATGGACAGGATGCTCCTAGCTGGATGGGAGGATAGTCAGTTTGGGCAGAGTTGGTCAGTGTAGCAAGGCAGCAGCAGGAAGGACAATAAGACTAGCGGGAGTTAGCATCAGATCAAGGCAACAACAGGCTGGACAACCAGGTCAGCGAAGAAGTTAGCATCAGGAAGAGGTAAATTTGTATTATTCTATTAAGTAATTCTTAGTCTATTATGAAATTGTTGTTCATTAATTAATTTAACATGCTTATATGTTGAATTGAAAGAAGTTACTGAGTTTTCTGCGCAGAAGTAGAAGTTTATTGTTTTAAATTTATGGATTTAATAGAATTGAGTTAATTAGGTCTCTACACATGGTATCAGAGCTTCAGTTTGAAGAACTGGAGCCTTAAGCGCCTACCTACAACTGAATTTTATTTCATTATATATCTATATATATATATATATATATATATATATATAT
>ML795975.1:80900-115583 GCA_009831015.1 Picea engelmannii
TCTTAAATAATATTAACTAATTAATTATTATTAATTATTTGTTCATGTCTGTCAAGGATTAATTAATTATTAATTGACTCATTAATTAATTGAGTAAAGAATTAAAGGGGTTAATAAGTTTAATTTGTTAAAGACTTACGTATTCGGGAAAGGATAGGACATTAAATATAAGGATAAGATATTAATAAGGGATAAGATAAGATAATAAATACGAGGGGATAAGATAATAAATAAATGGATAAGGAAATTAATGAAAGGGGGAGGATCAGTGAAGGGGGAATATGACAGGAAGAGCCTTACGGTGGAAGGAATTCTTTTGGGGAGGAAGCAATTTGGGAGGAGGATTTTGGTGAGGGAATTTGGGTGGAGATGGCTAGTGCGAGGAGTTTGGCTTGGGGGGGCTTTCGGTGAGTCAGAAGTAGGGGGCACCGGTTTGCTAGGGGTTTTGGGCACGGGGGCCAGGATTCCTTTCGGTTTCCTAGAGCTAGGGAGCCGGGCAGGCTACTCCCAGCTGGACGGGAGGATAGTCGGTTTGGGCAGAGTTGGTCAGTGTAGCAAGGCAGCAGCAGGAAGGAAAACAAGACTAGCGGTAGTTAGCATCAGACCAAGGCAGCAGCAGGCTGGACAACCGGGTCAGCAGAGAAGTTAGCATCAGGAAGAGGTAAATTTGTATTATTCTGTTAAGTAATTCTTAGTCTATTATGAAATTGTTGTTCATTAATTAATATAACATGCTTATATGTTGAATTGAAAGAAATTACTGAGTTTTCTGCGTAGAAGTAGAAGTTTATTGTTTTAAATTTATGGATTTAATAGAATTGAGTTAATTAGGTCTCTACAGAGGCTCCACCCTAGATCCTTGACATTGGCCCTCTCTTGATGATGAAATCATATTTTAGGGTTTCATGATGTTAGGTTTTGATAAAAAATTGGGGTACCAATGATGAGTTGGCATGATTATGGTGAGGAGACACATCATTACCATTTAATCCACCATGGGATGCTACAACATGGCCTTTGGAGGCCTCCTTCTAGCCTAAGAGGGCTTGATGTCATACATATGTGGCCATTTATGATGTAAATTTCATTTTACCATTTTGTAAAGGACAAATGAGGGGTCATACCCACTTCAAATGAATGGATGCTATGTTATGTGAAGAAATTTGCTAGGCTAGCCTCTTATAAGAAGGCTAGTACTATCCTTTCTTTTCTCATCATCACTTCCTCACCTTTGTGGGTAACACTTCTACATTTTCGCTATTTCAGCCATTCCTAGTCTTTTATCTTATGTGATATGCTTGAAGGAGGTTCTCTTGTGGATGCTTTTCTCATTTTCGATGGATATTTTTACAGTTAGGGTTTTATGCTCTTGGTTTCTTGGATAAGGTATGTAATGTTTTACAATTCCATTCTCTTTTGTTGATGTAAATGATGAAATTGCTATTTTGTTGCAAGAATTCTTGTTTTTTTGAAACCCTAAGAGGAATACATAAGTACATATCTTCCTCACAAAGTTTTATTTTTCCAAATTTGTGAGACGTCCTTGCTAGGGTTAGAATCCTAAATCCCAAAAGTGCTTGCACTTTAGGATTTCATCCCTAGATATTTGATCCTTAACCTAAATGAAGCTACAATGAAGGGAAAAACAATATTTAGGTGTTGGTGCAGGCCATTTTGGGGAAACGAACGGTAATTAATGAAGGCAGTTAGGAAATGGACCAAAGAAGGAGCACACGCTAGAAAACAGGGAAAAGAAGCACGAGGATACCATCAAAGTCAAAGAAAGGATGAAATATGTGGATCAAGGGGGGAAATGGTTGGATTTTGGACCATCCACGAACATGGAGTTAGAAAGTGGACAAACCTAATCCACCTAGGGTTAGTGGGTTAGGGTCTTGGTAATTTTTGTAATGGGTAATTTACCCCTTTTTGTAATATAAATATATGTTGTGAGATATCGGATAAGAGATTGTTATGTGATAGATTGATACATGTATGAGAGGTGATAGAGATATGATGAGATAGACACAAATAGACAAAAAAATATATGCATTGTAATCGAGGGTAAGGTTATTATCTATGGAGCTTAGTATGATATTTTCAACCTCAAATGTAATGTGCGCAACTCTATAACCTTGATGCAGAATAATAAAAGAGATAATAAATCCATATCTTTGTGGACGTAGCCGAGGGGGGGTGAACCATAGTAAATTTGTGTCTCTGTGTGGAACATTTGTCTTATTTCTTGTGATGTTTTAGTTATGAAGAATGAATTAATCTGTTAATAGTAAAATGTAGTGCAAAATAGAGTGACATGATAATTACTGCAGAATAAACCCTAATGAATGTATCTGATTACTGATTGGTAGATATGAGATATAATGATTTTATAATGTAATAGAATAATAGATATAATATGTTTTGAGGTAGAAAGAATGTCTCCCATCCCCAAAAAAATATTCCTTCGAATATTGCAGACATCTGGGTCCTGCAGTAACCCATAAGACATCTTGGGTGAGACTGCATTGTGCACTCAGTGCACAATGTTTCCTTATGGTCTCTAGAAGGGTCGATGGTTTGCAAGTTTTTTGTTGGAAACCTAAATTAGAACCTGAGTCAACCCAGAAATGTCCAATGCTAGGGCACAAATGTTCTTTCATCCTAGATATCATTTTCCTCAAAGTCTAAATCCTAAGGCCCAAGCATGATTGCAACTTAGGGTTTACACTCTACCTCTTGGTTTCAATTAGATCAATCTTCAAGTTTAATGCATTTGAGACTCCATAGGCCCTAGAATGAAAATTAAATTGATATAGAAGTAATATTGTGGTGAAATAATTTGTTAAAATCAATTTTCTTACTCTCTCGTGTATTCTACTAAAATTTCTAACCCTAATTCTATCAAACTCACAATATTTATTGTTGTTACAAAAGTTTGCTAGAACCACTAAAAAAAATCTTAATTAGTTGTATACGCCTAATTAAGTGAGTTAACGTGTTCAGAAATCACATCTACAAATTGGATAATGTTATATTGGTTAAATGCTTACTTTTGATGGTCAGTTGTTGTGTCTCTAAGCATTAATTCTTACTTTTGTTGCAAATCATTTATTGTTGTCATAAAGTTATTTAATGTTGTAATTTACAAAAACCAATGAAATTTTATTTGTCTAGTGTCTAAAGAGGTCATTGTTGCATGATTTAGCTTGGTAATTGTCTAATATATGTTGCAAATGTTTGTTACGTGGAAAATCACTCTATGGCATGGGGTAAACCACAAAATACAGAATGACTGCAGAAATAAACTCTAATCCCAAGTATGTTATATAAATGTGAATTCCAACATGACAAGATAAACATCCTACCTCAATTGGATGTTTGATGAAGACCATTGTTGAGCATGCAAATCAAAGCTTTATACATGTAACTTTTCCTCAACAACCAATATACACAAGCATATGGTGATAATATAAAAAATTATCACATACAATATCATAATCCATTAACATTGATAAAAAATATGCCCATGGAATAACAATTCAAATATTTGCAAGATACCAATTGGACGAGAAAAGAGTATTTTTATTAAAATATGATCAACAAAAGTATACACGTGACAAAATTTTGTGTCGGCATGTCTCGGAACCGAGAAACTAAGTCCCTTCCAATTGGTTTTACACCACTTCAATCCTCCAACAAAGGCAAGTTCATATAAGAGAGACAAAGAGGTTCTCCATCAAAGAGGGAAGAGCTTGGGGGTTGAACAATGTGTTAAGACTTTAAATGACAAAGGGATGTAGACTCAATGTGAAGTGAAAAATTCTCTAGAGTATCTTTTCTCTCTCAAAAGTTCAATTCTCTCCTTTTCCACGGTTTGGATATGGCCCATTTTATAGCCTTCAAAAGGAACTGAAGGGACGAGTCAGAACATTTCCATTATATGGAAGGTCAAGGATCATGGATATCATGATGTGACATGGAAACCTGACATAATTTTTAGTTTTGAGCACCAAACCCAGTGTACGTGGGTTCTAGTGGTGCAACCTATGTATACACATGTTGTATAATTGGTAGGGCACGTATATGTGGAAAAATATGTTTTTTTAGCTCTAAGAAGCACAAAAAGGGACTTCAAGTCTGCATAGGGAAATGGAAAATTTCTTCTGAGAAAGTTGCATGGGGTGTGGAAAAATGTTTCTATAACATATGCCCCCTAATGCGTGAGGTTAGAGGAGTATCTTTAATGGATGAAATACATTATAATACCCAGAAGTGGAGTAATGGATACCCAATTGGAAAAACTAGTTTCTCATGAGAATATTACAATCCATAATGACTTTATACACATGGTTGTCAATTCGAATTACACTGCAGACCCATGTGGAAATATACCAAATAGTTTTTCATGGCCATGAATAGGAAATACAAAGTAGACACATGCCATAGGTTGTCATAGTCATGAACAAGACCCAGTGAAAACCAGTCTCAAAATCAATTTGAAGATATCTGTATACAATGGAGTACAATCTGATCTCCCATGATCATTGAAGTCATATAGGTACTGGTCCAATCAATGATAGAAACAACTCAGGAAAGATACAACTATAAACTGATGTCTGCAAGTCTTCTACACGATCCTCCAAAGGTGCAAGTCTACATCATGTGAATAGAGGAGTTGAGGTCGAACACAATGAGACTTCGTTTGATTACCGATCATTAAGGTATATCATTAACAAATGCAAGAAAAACTACCGATAATGAAAGAAGGTATCAAGGCACCGAGTACATTCTTACAAGTGTGAATAAAATTGTTGAGGTTGAACACTTGAAGAATCCATCGATCAGGAGACATTGATGTATTCCAAAATGTCGATGGTGAGAGAACCTGCCACTGATGACTGCAAGCCTCTAGGTACTCATAGGAATCTAGGCCTCATTTCCAGAATGGATGAGTTGAAGACAATCGAAGGAGACCCACTGAAAGGAGAGCATTAAGGAATATCTCATCAGTTAGCATGAGGTACAAAGAAATATATTTATGATTTGGAGGAACTCAAATGAAGAGGGTGTTCATGAACCAACGACCCCGTGCGTCTTCCACATGTACCAAATTCAAGTAGTACACGGAAAATACCCTCTGAATAGAAGCCAATAAGGAAAACTGTTGAAAAAGGTGAGGAAACCACCAATAAGGATAATGGCATCCAAGACAATGCACAAATCCTAATGTGTGAAAATCTTTCTTGTCTTTGAACACAAGGGAAACCCCCCAGTCAACAATCAATGAGAAGATGTCAACTGTTGGGTTCAAGTTTGTATACCCATAATGAAAGTATGACTAAGGTGCATGATAGGACTACAACTTCATGTAACTCAGAGACACACTAAGGGTATGGTCGACATGAAAAGTCAAGAGTTCTAAGAAATGGCTGACACATGATTATAGAAATCCTTTAAACAATAGCATGGGATATATGGAGGACTCTAGCAGCATAGACTTGATAATGAAAATTTGTGATGCAGGAGGCACCAATCAACCTCTCCATGCTATGGTACAATGGAGGAAATGTGTGTCATGAGTAAGAAACTAGTTCCAATGGTGGAACATACCTATGCTCAATGCAAGGAGGTGCATGCATGATGTGGAAACTCGGGGAAACGTTTACTCTTAGGGTACAAGGTGTCAAGCTGCAAAGGATATAAACAAGGCTTTGCTTGGCTAGTGATGCAAATTGCTAAGGTAATAGGCTTATGATGAGAAAGCATGAACCAACTATAGGATCAATACTACAAGAAATATAATGGAATGCAATTACAAATTAACTCCAAATAATGTCCTTTTTAGTAAATTTAGTCCCCTAGGACCGAAAAATTATAAAACAATACCCAGGAGAACTCTTATAGTCACTAGTGACTAGAGTATTTATTTTTCGAAATTAGTCTACTTGGTCTAAAAAAGGGCTAAACTTACATCAAATAGACATCCTTCAAAATCCATGTAACGAGTGTGAAAGAGACAAGTTCACTCAGTAATATTTTCTCTTTTTAATAGTCATAAAAGAGCTTAACTAAGACTTGGTGGAAGTCCCATAGGTATAGGTTTAATGCTTATGAGTAAGAATATGAGGTTCGAACGCAAAGTCATATTGGAACTATAAGGGAATATCGGTCCTATCGAATAATATATGCATGGGCACCATATGGCACACAGGTTCTAACTAGGGCACCCATGTTTGGTAAACCTCTACCATTCAGTAACGACACTTCTAATATAAGTAGGAAGGTTTTGTTTCGTTACTAAATGGGTTCGTACCTAAGGAATATAGATCACAATCATAGGATAATGCAAGATGGAGTGGCAACCTATCCTATATGATGGTCAAAGAAAATACATGTCGAAGTCATGAACGGTCAATATGATGATAGAAACCGCAAAACGCCCTGTACAAAACCACCAAAACCAACTCCTTCCATTGTATTATTAGTCCATTAGGTCAAAAAAATAGCAAAAACTATGTAAAGTGGGTAAATTTTTTCTACAAATAGTAAAAATAACCAATTTTAGCATACCAATTGACTTTTTTGCCCACATAGTGCATTTTGGAACAATTTACCCACAATATTTGAGTTTCTATTGTGGGATATATGAGACACAAAATTGACAATTGTCTGGACCATGTAAGTACTCTTTCTCTCCTCTTCATTTCTAGTGGTTTACATTTTCAAATTAGGCCCCATTTTTTGAGTTTTAAAGGGAGAAAATTATGAATTAGGGTGTATGTGGGTTGTATCTCATCGGGTTGCATATATGGAGAGTACACAGGAAAATAAAATCCTGCTCACGTATATGTGCCCCTAGACATGATTGTTAACATCACAACTCAATTACAAGTCTGCAAACAAGTTTTATAAAGAGTTTGACCCAAAAAAGGGCTTTCCTTTTGTAGGATGGTACTTGAATGGAGAGAGAGAGAGCATGAGAAAGTGGATGCAAAAGTGGAAAGAGATGAAGGGGCCCAAAAATATCTAAAAATATGTGGGATTTACAAATTTTGGGCTCTCAAAAGAATGAGGGCTCAAGTGAGATTACTTCAAATACTAGTAAACTTCTAGGATTCGGATACATAGGCCTTCAATATTAATGGGAAACCATTGAGAATTGAATTCGAGGATATTTATTTTGTTACATGATTATCCCCCTGGGGTGAGGTGGTGAATCTCAAATCCTGGGGAGCTGGGGCTGGTATGAACATAGAGGACTACATTTCCACGCACTGTGTTGCAGTCACAGAGAAAGAAGAGAGTCAACTCCCCATCAAGGCGATCAAGAACCTAAGTATAAATATCGCCATCCTTGTACTTACATGGATCATGGGGATAGCCTCGTTTCATCAGGCATCAAGGCCACCAAGTTCTACGTAGTGGAGTTATTGAGACCCACAATTTACGAATGGTGTACCTCATTGTTGGCTAACATGAAGAGCCAATTGACAGATTGCAACTAGGGGAGGAAAAGGAACTTTGAGTTTGCATCTATCTTATGTAGTTTTTTCTTTGAGAGGGTTCCAGGTTTGAGCCCTAGAGTGGAGATCATTCCATGTGGACCACATGATCTAGCCATGTCATGATAGACCAAGGTGATGAGGAGGTTAGGAGGTGGTAGGGTACCAACCCCCTACAACGATGAGTTCTTCTTCTGGTGGCGTCGACATGTGATAGACATATATGAATACCCTTATGTTGGGATTGACTATAGAGGAGATACAGATATTCCATTGCAACTAGATGTCGCCTACAGTGATATAGGTATGATTTTTTTTTTATATTTCATTTTTTTGTGTTTTTCAAAAAGAATAAAAAACACAAATATTTTTGGATGGTGTCCAATATTGAAAATTAATTTGTTATGTAGACATGGGTCTGCAAGGACCAGATAGACTCCCACGACATCGGTGAAGGCACCGGGGAAACAAGCTAGTGGGAGGATATTAAGATAGAGTGCTACAAAATGTGCAGGAGAACCTGTCTCGTTTGACGCTTAGGATTCCTTTTGTTCAAGTAGAGGATCTTCCAGAGGCTATGAAGCGACAGGTAGTGGGTGTTCCCCATGCGTGGGTGTGACACTTATGGTGTCTTGCAAACACCATAGTATGCTATCATGACACGCATCTGGTGCCCCAGGCGTATATTCCATGGTCATTATATGTATCGGCCATATATGTATTTTAAGGGTGTGAACCCCATTTTGTACTATGACACCATATTTTTGGAGAGATGAAATATAAAAAACATTGGTCTTCGGCTTTACTTATGTTACAATCTGTACATTGATGAATGTGTTTTCTTTACTTTAGTTATGTGACAAATGTAAATCTAAAACATAATTAGCATATGCATTGGATACATAATTATAACTTCTAGGTATATGATTATAAGTAATAAAATCCAAGTTTCATTCCAAAATTCCTACCCGTAGGAATCGTCGGAGTAGTGTAGGGTCTCTCGAACAGTAACTATTGTTCAACTGACATAATACTAACTGGGATTCTAGGTGAACTTCTCAAGAACAAACACCATGTGAAATGGCGTCATGTAAAATCTCTATAAAGGCACTATATTCAACCACATTATTCGTTGATGGCCTTAGAGAAACACCACATGAAGACAACAATTGACCCTCAGGTGAGTAAATGACCCAAGTGGCCAAAGCCAAGTTGCATGTATGATGAATGGCACCGTCTTTGAATCCCAAGTAAACTAAAGACTCCGTTGACATCTTCCAACCAAGGGAAAACTCGATAAGCAATTCGATTAAACAAAGGAAAATATATATATACACTAAGATACACTAGTATACAAAGAGTTACGTCGAAGCTTGGGACTCAAGTGTAATATATTTTCAAGTAGATCCCATTTATGGGCTTAGCTGGCATATTCCCTTCATAATCCTCCAATTCATAGACTCCTTTTTCTAAGACACATCACGCGATATAAGGACCGTTCCACATGGGGTTGAACTTGCCTTTCCCCAATGGTTCTTTGGTTTGGTAATACAATAGGACCAAGTCACCATCATTTTACTACTGAGGATAGACATACTTATCATACTAGACCTTGACACATTGTTTATTCACTTCGATATTCATAGAGGCATCTCGACGTTGCTCATCTAGGATCTCTAGGTGTACGAGGCATTCTTCGAGATCGGAAGTTTTAGGTAGGAGCTTAAATGCCATTCTAAGGGAAGGGATTTATAATTCAATAGAATGGATCAACTCCACACCATGTACTAACTGAAAAGGAGAAAAATCGGTGGAAGTCTTAATCGAGGTTAAGTATTCCCAAAGCATGGGATAAAGCATTAGATGCCAGTCAAATTTTCTCTGGCTGACAGTCTTTTGAAAAATGGTCTTAAGATATTTTTCCATAGCCTCTACCTATCCATTTGATAGGGGTAGTAAGGGGAAGAATCACCATGCTTAAACCCTAGTTTCGATGCTAATTCCTTCACCATTTCATTTTGAAAGTGACTTCCATGATTAGTGACAATATCCCTTGGGATTCTGAACCGGGCTATAATTTGAGTGAAAAAGAAAAATTGTGTAGTCTTACCATCATATCTAATCACAGGCACTTCCTTTGACCATTTATTAAAGTACTCTATGAGCACGATAATATGATAATTCCCCCTAGCTGAAGTTTGGTTGTACTCTACAAAATTCACCCCCCACTTGGTGAAGGTACCAACGGTGATGACCAGATGAAGAGGGGATGGATGCGAGTGCATTTTCCATGTGAACACCTGGCAAGGGTGACACTTCTTGACTGCTTCGACGCAATCTTTAAAAATATATGGCCAAAAATAACTATCTCGCATAATTTTTTGGGTTGTCGTAAGCCCAAATAGATGACCACCACAAGCCCCACTGTGATAGTGATTAAGAATAGACTCAACTTCCTCGTGAGTCAACAAAATACATGAGATATTATCTATGCCTCGACGATACAAAGTGTCACTGATGATAAAGTAATTTTTAGCTTGATACAGTATACATTGTCAATCGTCTCTCAAAACATGCTGAGAGAACTTCAATGTTTGAAGATATATAAAAATGTTTACATACCAGGGGTCCGAAGATGAGATAAGGAAAATATGTTCATCTGTGAATGAGTCGTTATGAATAAATTTGTCATCTAGTCGAGGGAATTCTAATATTAACTCGGAAAAAACTAGCGATTTCTTATATTTCGTCGAAGCAAAATCGAGGTCAAAGTCTTTTAAAATTACAATCCACTTATTGTATTTTCCCCCTATGATACGCCTAGTAAGGACAAATTGAAATGAATTGACATCAACAACTACGATAGTCTTGCAAAGAAATATATAATGTCACAATCATTGAACCGTGTGTATGGCATCCAAGGCTAGCTTCTCAACATGAGAGTACTTAAGTTCAGGGCTGACTAAGTTTCAACTAAGGTAGTATACAACATGCTTGTGGAGCTCATCATCCTCATAAAATATAACCATACCAATCGTCCCTTCGGATGTAGAGATATAAAGAAAATAATCTCTACTATAGTTGGGAGGCTTCAGTAGAGGTGTCGATACCAAGGATTTCTTAAGGGCATCGAAGGATTCTTGGGCTCGCTCATCCCATATAAACAGAGTGTCCTTCTTCAAGAGACACATGAAACCCTTAGTAATATTGGCGTAGTTTACTATAAATCGATGTAAGAAGTTAGATTTCCCCTGTAAACCTTGAAGTTGGTGAATGTTTCGTGGGGAAGGAATTCAAAGTATTGCATCAACCTTCATAGTATCCACCACGATCCCACTCTCAGAAACTAAGAATCCTAAAAGATGACCTCACCTAACACAAAATATGCACTTGTGAGGTTTAAACGAATGCGATAATAACGACATCTCTCAAAAAATAGTCAAAGGTGGGTAGAGTGATCTACTCTCTTGCGAGAGTGAGCAACGATATCATCTAGGTAAGCTTTGACAATATTCTTGATATTGTGAAAAGAGAAGGTCATGGCTCGTTGGAAGGTTGCTCCGACATTTTTAAGGTTGAAAGAAATTTTCCAGTATGAAAAAGTACCCCAAGGAAAAATAATGTCATCTTATGTTGATCCTCATGTTTGATTTGAATTTGATTGTATCTTGAAAATACGTCCATAAAAGAAAAAACCTCGCTTCCCGCACACTCATCGAGAATTTGATCAATGAAAGGTATCGGGAAGTTTTCTTTAGGACAAGCCTTATTCAAGTCTCGAAACTCCACACACACACTGATGGATCCTTGTTTCTTATTCACGGGAACAAGGTTGGATAGCCATTCATTCAAGGGAACTGAGTAGATAAAACTAGCATTAATTAGTTTCTCCACCTCTACCTTAATAACAGGTGCCTTCCTAGGATTAAAAACTCTAAGTCATTTTCAAACAAGTTTAGCATCTGGGTAGGTTTTGATCTCATGTTCGACAATGCGAGGGTTTATTATTGGCATGTCTTCATATGACCAAGAGAATAAATCATGAAATTCTTTGAAGATATTAGTGTAGATATGAATTTGTTCAGGCGAACAATCTGCACCAATATATACTTTTTAAATTTTAATAGGAATGCGAGAGATATGGATTGTGATGGTAGGAGAAATAATCACCATGTTTCCTTCAGAATAAATTCCATGTGTATCTAGTGGAACCATGGTGCAACCGACTATATCCCTCAAGGTAGATCTAAAATTGTCATGCTCAATCCTAACAAGCTCTGGGAGGAAGTAAGAGCGATGATGCATATCATCCCATGGTCAGGACCATTCATCGAGGAAATCATGTGAGAAAGACAATTAAGTAGCCCATACAGGCTTGAGAACGGGATCCTCCTCATCTGTATATATTTTAACCTTGTACAATATTTACTGCAAACAGATTTTCAGTAAAAGAAGAGAAAATATACAATGGAAAATACAAACATTACACAGAGATTTTTCCCCTAGAAACCCAAACTGGGAAAATCAACGTATTCTATATTCTTTCATAGTGATACAATGTTTAAATACAACATACATATAGGAGCCAATGGTATCCAAAACCCTAACCTAATGACCTAGATTAGTCAAAAAACCTAATTCCTTAATCGGAAATAGAAAACCGTCGACAAAAAACCATGTGCCTAAAAACCACCTATATATAACACATACCCAACAATCCATCTACGAGGAGACAAGATCCAGGTCAACAATAGAGTCAATAAAATCCTAATATGTTATCTTTGTTGCTGATAGTTGCATTGCCATTCCAATATGTGAATGACCTTCAAAAGACATGGTCGGGGAAGGTAGGGTCCAAGGATCCTTGAAATATGAAGTGCAGAAAGGAACAAACCTTATTAATGAAGAAGACCTAATGGACAGGGAAGAAATATGATGAATTGGTTCCATGAAATCAAAGGTGGGCATGAGGGAGGAATCCATTCTGACACCAATATCCTCAGTTGTCAACTGAGAATTATCGATCACAGGAATCAAAGGTCCAACTGATGCATTGGGACTAGCATGCGCAAAGGATAATTGATCAATCATCATGATTTTCCCTTCGTGAGGAAAGAATAAAGTACGGAAAAAATGTGACATGACTGTAGTCATGGAATAAGTCCAATTACGCCCTAGAAATAAGTTATAGTCAAGGGGCATATCAACCACCTCAGCATCCACCTCCACCATATTTCCACCTAAATGGACTGGAAAGGTGGAAATAATTCTATGGGGATGGAAATAATGACCCTCAAATGCGATCAACATAGTTGGATATTCAGAGAGGTTTGGAGAGCTAGTGTCTTTCCAACAGGTTAGGGACATCACGCATGTCACAACACCTTCATCAATAACAATACACTTGATGGTATACTTTGAGTAATCCACATGGATTTGAAAGGCCACATGGTAAAGAAAGCAAGGCTTAACATATATGACGTCAAATTTGATAACCTTTGAGCCACACGGGTCTTAAGATCCTAAATCATATAGCAAGGATTTCCACTATGAAGGACACATCTGGAGCACCTCCAAAGTCGACATCACACAAGGGGTTTGAGCCAGATCTTTGACAATCGAGTATTTTTGGGTAGATGTAGCATTAGGCTTGTGGTTAGAGTGTTTTAGTACTCTTTCAGAATACGAGGTGGAGGATATGGATTTTTGATCTACAAAGGTGTTTCTAGAGGAGGGGGGAATCTAGACATGGAATAGTCTGTGAAGACCCGTAATCGTGAGATCAAGTGACTACATTAATCTTCTACTTGACCATATTTACACATAGACGATCACCTTCAACATTGGAGGAGATCGTGCCCATGTGTGTATTTTGAAAAAACAGATTAGTCAATACAACGAGCAGTTGAGATAAGATCCTTGCAACTTCCTCGAGTTCAGGGCATAAGTGGGCAAGGTGATCATCAGTACAAAGTTTACAAGGAAACTTCATCTTTCTCTTTTCTTTCTTTCCCTCAACAGGATTATTGTTCAATCTATCATTGTTAGCATTGTCCTTGGATTTATTATTATTATTCCTCCCACCCTTACAGTTATTACCCCATCCTTTCCTTCTATTCCCTCATGGTTGCTAGTTACCATTCAGGTTGGTCAATGAATTTACAGAATGCACATCCATTGATTGAGCGGAGTGGAGGAAACAAACGAAGCTTGTCTTCCTACAAATTGGTTTAGAGACAACTCTTCCAACTGGTTCATCACCAGGTCTATAGACTTAACATTTACGAAACCTATAATTTCATCGACATGAGGCTCGAGATTTTTTCTAAGGTCGTAGTTTGACCTCAGTGCGTCAGGAAAAATTCTTTACAACATCCTAGATTGAGCATATATGTGATATAATTGTTGGGATTTGAAAACAACTTCCTCTTCAGATGTTACCCTGGATGTAGAAACATCCTTCGAAATATAAGGCAGTAAATACTTAAGAAACCTTTCCAACGGGACCTCTAGAGGAATGTATGCTTTGATCAACCTCTTTTGTCTACGCAACTCTTGGATATGATCTGTGATATGGGTGGATTTTTCCTAGAGGAGGGTCGATAGAAGTTCTATGCCAACATCATAACAAACTAACAATTGGAAGTGGTTGAGAAAGACTAAAACCATCTGATCAAAATTCCTGAATGTTCCCCATGGTAGCTCAATGTAACATTTCACTGCAACCCCTATAAGGGTGCATTGAAACAATATAAAACAAATATAGTCATCATTAAGGGAATTGGAAGAGCACCAAAGATGAAAATTAGTGACGTGATCAGCAGGATCCTCACTAGTATTTACCTTGAATTTCAGAATATCCGAAGGAAGCGTGGTGTGGATGGGGGGCCATGACAGATCATGACGCACTGAGTCATTCATTAATCTTGAAAATTATGGAAAATTAAGCGTGGCCAAAAAAGGGGGCCGGGGTTGCAGCATATGAGCCCATGCTCCCAGGAAATATTGATGTTGGGGAACTTCAAACCATCCAAGGTTCTAGTATGCACCATGGCCATGTATGGTATGGTAATGTCCTCCTCTAAACTGATTCATAATATGTTGGGTGGGCACCATCCCTATAGGAATGTTATAATAAGGATTATAAATATTTCCCCTAGCCGGAGTGACTCCAAGCTGGGGGTTTCCCATAGTATGAAACTGACCTCCCCCAAGTGAAAATATGAAGGATATAGGTGGATTGGTCATACCAAATGTATTGGTTGGAATCAGTGTGGAAGAGGAAGGTGGAAACGACGAAACATGGGCAACAACTTTTCCACCTAGTTGATTACTCCATCTAGGAATACTAAGACTAGGATTAGACCCAAGATGAAAAGGAGGTTGGCTTCTGACAGTAGGAGTCATTTGGGGAATATGAGATCCACCAAATGAGAGTGGAATATGCAAAGGATCCATGCCCCTAGGTCCAATACTATGATTTGTATTATTCATTGGAATGGAAGACGAAAGTTTCAATGTCATATTCAACATACCAAAAGAGAAAGGGTTATATATCGTAGGAATCGATTGAGTATTGTACCTAGGTGTCCCAAAAATAGACCCAAAAGGGTTCGTCACTATAGGTTGAGTAGCAACCCTAGGTTGGATAGGAGTGATGATGGGAACCTCCAATGCTACAACCGTAGTGGTTGAAGGTGTAGAACGAGTTCCATTAACTACAATAGGTATAGGAGTCGAAGGAATCCCTGTTTCTTTCTGACTTGAGTTAGTACTCATACTTGTATGATCACAAGTTTGGTAGGTGGAGGTGTGTGTGCCACGTTTGATAACTTTATGCCTTTTAGAAGGAAAATAATAAAGATGTGGTGGTAACTTCAATGAACATTGATACCTATGAGGAGGTTGGTCTGGCTCCATGATGACTCAAGACTCGAGATATAAAAAAAAATCCTAATGCACACCAAAATAGATAAAAATGCCAAATGCATGCAAACAGGAGATAGTAGTTGAAAAAGGGCCTCCCTCACTAGAGTAGGTATGCCTTGACCAAGAGGGGCCTAAGACTCCCTTCAGAAGATTGGAGGCATCAAAATCAATTATAATGGTCCTGATGGGATTAACAACTTAGTCGGTCAGATCTTCCTGGAGAGGTAATCCTCCATAATGTTTGTGTATTGTTTGACCCTTATCTGACTTAGGGTACCTATAGAATAACCCCTACTAGTAACCTGTGTGGCTACCTATTTCAAGCAACTAAATCCACCACGATACAACCAATGCATAGGAGAATAGTCATAATTCTGGTCCAACATATGGGCAGGGTAACAAATACCAAAATATTGAAAGCACCACCTCTCACAGAGGTAAAGGTACTAGCAAGACCCCCATATAAGAATAGATTTCCAAAACTATCTCTTATTCTAAGATGGTATTAGAGGGCTATACCTGCAACCAACTTCGCACAACCTCGTGCTTAACTCCAATGTGAGTGGAGCATCCTGATGTCACTAATTACACAATGGATTTCACCACTCCCTTAGTCAAAAGCATAGGTTGAGTTTAATATACTTGGAGAAGTTTACTCACAAAATCCTATTCCAAGGCCCTATATCATAAGCTTGTTTCTTTACTTCTAAAAAATAAAATCATTTCTAACCAATTTTAAATTTATCAGCGTTACTTTTAATGGTTTTGTTTACTCAAAATATGTGGTTGTGAAACTAATGATGTTATGACTTAGCAAATTAAGAAAATGAATATGAACATAAAGTTAAGTCCTAATATTCAATTCTCAAAATGCAATGTTCAATTCAACTCTGCAATTTCAAATAAGATGCAATATTTCCATCTATGTATCAAGATCAATACTAAACAACCAAAAGAGAAAATTCCAAAATGCAAAATATATATTTTTGTATTTTCAATATAAAGGAATGAAAATGAAAGCATTGAATAACATCTTGATATATAGACCCTACTGCAAGAAAAAGAGACAAGTCAAGCATGATACCAAGAAGCACTCACTCGGACCAAGATGAAAGAACAACCAATGAAAAATATTATGAGAAAGAAAAACCGCCCAAAAATTCAACCATAAAAAGGTTTCTTGTCACTCTGCAAGCACTCAACAGTTATGATAGAGACCTAAGAAGACTCAACAACCATCAAAACGCACCCAGAAAACACCAAACATAGCAAGTAAGCTAAAAACATTGATGTACGCGACTTTTTAAGGAAGACTCATGTATGTACATGCCTATAGAATGACAACTTTCATATGTATATCTTTGTCAAGGGGAAACCCACGTATATGTATTAAAACATTTCTAGGGTAAGGATAAGGCCAAGAAACTTAGATACAAAGTAAAAATAGGTTATCAAGATATCCGACAACAAGAAAACTGAGGCTACCAAAGAGAAATCGAAGGAGGAAAACAATCCAAACCCCAAAATAGAAGATTCAATCCCGAGTATGGTCACCGACTCTTTTATGAGGAAAATCACTTTATGGCATGGGGTAAACCACAATAGACGGAATAAATGCATAAATAACTCTAATCCCAAGTATGCTATATAAATGTAAATGCCAACAATACAAGATAAAGAGCCTACCTCATTTGAACGTTTGATGAATACCACCGTTGAGCATGCAACTCAAATATTTATACCTGCAACTTGTATTCAACAACCACAATACACAAGCATATGGTGATAATATATAAATTTAACACATACAATAGCAAAATCCATTAACATTCATAACAAATACTCCCATAGAATAATAATTCAAATATTTGCAAGATATCAATCGGAAGAGAAAAGAGTATTTCTATTAAAATATGATCAACAAAAGTATACAAGTGAAAAACTTCTGTGTCGGCACGTCTCGGAACCGAGAAACTAAATCCCTTCCAGCTGGGCCTACACTAGTTAAATCCTCCACCAAAGGCAATTTGATATAAGAGAGACAATGGTTTTATCCTTCAAAGAGGTAAGATCTTGGGGGTTGAACAATGTGTTTGAACTTTAAAGGACAAAGGGATGCACACTCAATGTGAAGTGAAAATTTCTCCATAGTAGATTTTCTTTCAAAACTTGAATTCTCTCCTCTTCCATGGTTTAGATATGGCCCATTTAATAGCCTTCAAATGGAACTGAAGGGTTGATTCAGAATTTTTCTAGTATATGGAAGGTCAAGGATCATGGATCTCATGACGTGACATGGAAACCCAACACAATTTTTAATTTTGAGCACCAAACTTGATGTATGTGGGCTGTAGTGGTGCAACCTACGTATACGCATGATGTATAACTGGTATGGTGTGTATATATAGAAAAATATGTTTTTTTAGCTCTAGGAAGTGCAAAAGGGGACTTCAAGTTTGCATAGGGAAATGGAAAAGGCCTTCTAAGCAAGTTGCATGGAGTGAGGCAAAATCTTGCTATAACAATGTTTCTTATTATGGGAAGGTACAAAAATTTCCTTGCAACTTATCTTCTCCTTCCTAGAACTAGACCAACTAACAAGTGATCAAGATAGGGAGAAATAGGCTTTGATATTTTTTGTTATTGTATCCCATGAGTTCACCAAGGAAGATGCCTTTTTGGTGTACCTCTTCCATCACTAAAATGAAATAAGATTCTACTTAGGTGACAATGGTAGTTTCTTCCATAGTTACGCAAGATTTGGGGATCTTGTGGAGGGCTTTGAACAAGTAAAAATCTTGTGATAATAATGATGATGAAATATTCAGTCTATCTCACTCTTTTTTTCAGGTTCATGCATCTCTTGACCATGTTGTATCGTAGTATATTCAGCCAGTGTTTGAGGAAGTGATTTTGTCGATGCAATCTTCGGTCGATCCCACTCTTCTCTTGGAGAGTGATGAGTCTACCAAAGTGATCGCGTTGATGAAATATTTGTCTTATCACACTATTATTTTTGGGAGTGATGTGTCTATAGACTATGTCTTTATCATTTATAGTTTAGTATATTATGAATAACAGGGCATTCCTGTTGGATTATTGAGAGGGGGTGAATTAGTAATAGAGCAATTTAATCATTTTTAACCATATAATCCAAGTGTTATATCAATGTAGCATTATCATCCAATAACTGCAGAGTAAATAAGAAATGAACAAATGAACAATCATACACATACACAGTACAACAGTGTTTTACGTGGAAACCCAAATCGAGATAAAACCATATAATTATTTTTCTTATATGTCTTGAAGAATTACATTCATTGGAAGCACCAACTTCCTTTGTTTTTGAGCTGCAACTGGAAGGAGGCTCCAACCCCCTAGTTTTTCAGGCTACAACCTGAAGGAAGCTCCAACTCCCCAATTCTCTGGATACGACTAGAAGGAGGCTAAAACCCCCTATGTTCTCCAGCTACAACCACCTGTCCTTGCCCTGTCTTTCCACCCTGAAGTAGAAGTAGAATGATGGAACCACTATCACACTATCACTGTGAGACATACCACTGTAAACCTGTACTAATAAATCTGAACCATGCATCAATCATGCATCAACAAGTACCTCAACCTGTAATCAATCTGTACCATAATCAAGTGTATCAACCATGCACTAGCATGTACCAAAAAACTTGTAATCAACTTGTACCTTAAACAAGTGCATCAACCATGCACCAACCTGTATCAAACAACTTGTAATCAACCTGCACCATAAACAAGTGCCTCCAACCATGTACCAAGTATGTACCAACCATGTGTCAAATACTCATCAACTATGACTCATCAATATGTACCAACATCATCAACTATACACCTCATGTATGTGCCAACTCATCAACTACTTGTCTTAACTATGTACTCAACATGTACCTCAACCAAAACCCCTCATCAATTTCATCATCCAAATCTGATTTGTAGCTTTGTAATAGACATGGTGTATATGATCACATTCCTTCAAACCTTCCTTAAATTTAACAACAAGAGACTAGCATTTTCATCAAACTTTTCTTTAGTCTCACATGCCTAGCTTTGGATTAGTCAACAACCCTAACTTGAAGTAATCATAACTTTGTACCTGTAATGTATAAAGATCTGAAACTGATACACAATGTTCATCAGTGCATTTCATTCAATTCCTCCAAGTGTCACTACTTGGAACCTCTCAAAAAAAGAGTTATAGGAAAAATGGCATACCTTGTTGAATTATGGCTTATTCTAGAGAGCGACATTGTAGAGCTTGCCATGCCGGGAATATTTGTTGAAATGATCTGAAACTATTACAAAACATGATAGAGATTATACCCTAACCACCACATTTGGTATCACTGAATTTGGATCTGTTATGAAGAAGTATGACGTTTTTACCCGAAACACATGTTTTTGACTAGTTTCAGGATTAGCCACAAACCCTATTTTCCATGGAGTGTAACTCCCAAAATACAATGACCCACAAGCTTAATTTTCTACCACATATACTTCTATATGTTTTCTCAATGGCATAGAAATTTCACGGTCTGAATCATTATAGAAAAAAAATTATAGATAAAATGGTGAGATGACCTGTAAATAACATACCTTAGAAAGCACTATCAAAAGAATTTATTCTTCCTTGCATTTCATCCTTCTTTTCTACACCTTCCCTCAGAATTTCAGCTTAGATATCCTTGGTTACCTCAGACACATATAGATATTCAATATTCTCAAGTGTAATTGAAATGAGAGAGCCTTGCCTCTTATTTATACTCTCCAAGTAGCTTCCTTAAAAACATCTTCTAGGTCACTTGGCCCCACTTTCCTTATTTTAGGGTTAACCCACTTCCAAGGATTATTTTAAGGATGGAAATTTATTTTAAAATGTAGAAACCTTGACAAATCTTACTAATCCCTCATATTTCAACTATAAATGTTTGGCGATATTTTTGTAAAAATATTCAAATTTCTAAGTATTTTATATAGTTTTTATAAAATTGTGGTGATTTTTAAGGTAAAATAACTTTATCCTATAGAATTTGGGTGAATCATTTTTAAAATAGAGAATCTTGATTTTGGAAAAAATATGGAAAATTAGCCCATGAACGAAATTTAGCCCCTAAAATCATCCATGCCCACTTCTAATTTCTCCATTAAATTTATTATTGAAATAATTTATTTTGTATTCAGTTTGAATTATAATACATTCATTACTTCACTGTATTATTTACCTTTTAAAATTTCTTAAACCACTTTGACTACTTTGACCTTTTGGGGCTTCTAGATGACATATGAGGGTCCTCCAACTTCGTAAGGCCATAACTCTCAAACCGGGAGGAGTTATGTGACGTTTCACATACCACCAGAAATGGAATGACATGTATTATCCATATAGAATAGTATTATCTTAAAATGTATCATAACTCATACCGTTATCCATCAAACAAACTTGGGTTCATTACCCAAACTTGGGGTCTCTAACTTCTCATGTCCATATCTCTCTAACCGTGAGGATTTATGTGACATTCCACATACCACCATAAATGGAATGACAAGCAGTATGCATCTAGGTTAGTTTACCTGAAAAATTCATTATCCTTCATCTCATTATTCCACAATTAAGCATGGGTTATCTTACTCCGCAAAGCGTCTTCCCGTGAGGGCTTTCACCATAAGGAGACCACTTTGGAGTTCATCCATATTTAATTCTTATCAACCATGACAAGACAATAATGAGTCATCTTTACGTCAAACAATATTGGGTCCATTACCCAAATCTTTGTGTTGTGGGGCTTTCTTCAAGGGTCGACATCAATGACAACCAACCTTAATCAACAATCTCCCCCTTTGGCATTGATGGCAACACTATGATGCAATACTGAAATCATATCACTCATGCTCCCCCTGGAACCATGCCTCTGTCCTATGTATTTGATAAATTTGCCTTTGTCCTATGCATCTGATAAATATGCTTCCCCTAGAACCATGCCTCTGTCCTCTACATCTGATAAATCTCTCCCCCTTTGTCATCAATGGAAAAGGTATCTTTCCATCCGGGGTTGCTCCCCCTGACTGAACTATCATCTTATGGTGCTTCCTTGTGTACATATAAGACATATAAGATAAGCATTCAAAAAGCATTCAAAAAGCATTCATTTTGGAGCAAAAATAAATCCAAGTCTTTGGCGAAGATATTCAAAGGCTTCCCGTGGAAGTGGTTTTGTAAAGATGTTTGCCACTTGTTTTTTTGTGCCCACGTACTCAACTCTGATGTTATTTTTTGTATCCTTATCCCGTAGAAAGTGATACTTGATTGGAATGTGATTTGTCTTGGAGTGCATCACCGTGTTCTTCGATATACTGATGGAACTTGTATTATCATAATAGATTGGAATGGGCTCATCATACTCAACCTGTATATCTGTCAGAGTTTGTTTCATCCAAACAACCTTTGTACAACATGATGTTGCTGCAATATACTCTGCCTCGACTGTAGACAAAGATAATGATGATTGTTTCTTGCTTATCCATGATACTAAACACTCACTCAAGTAGAACGTTCCTCCACTGGTGCTTCGCCAGTCATCAATACAACCTGCCCAATCTGCATCTGTGTAGGCAATAAGTGATATATCCTTTCCTTTTGGATATCATAATCTAAACTCTTATGTTCCTTTGAGATATCTAAAAATCCTCTTCACTACTAACACATGTGAATCCTTTGGTGCTGCTTGAAATCGTGCCACCTATCCAACTGCAATTGGTTTTCATGGGAGTGATAATTGGTTTGCAATCTTCCATTCCGAACCTCTTTAGCATTTCTAGGATATATTTGGTTTGAGAATTAAAAATTCCTTGGTTTCTTTGACGTATCTGAAGTCCCAGAAAGAAGGACAGTTCTCCAAGTAACGACATTTCAAATTCTTTCTACATATCTTTTTCAAATTTCTGGTTTAACCTATCATCATCATTACCAAAAATAATATCATCAACATAAACTTCAATTAATAAAATATTACCTTGACTTACCTTGATGTAGAGATTTTTGTCTACACTTCCTTTTATGAACCCTGCCTGCTGTAGATACTTATCCAGTCTGGAGTACCATGCTCTAGGAGCTTGTTTTAGACCATACAAGGCCTTCTTTAATTTACGCACATAATCTGTGTTTTCTGACAACTGAAATCCTTCTGGTTGTTCAATGTAGACTTCTTCTTCAAGTTCCCCATTCAAAAAATTTGATTTTATGTCCATCTGATATACTTTAACATTTTTGGAGCATGCATAAGCTAAAAAAAAATGGATTGCTTCCATTCTGGCAACTGGGGCAAATGTCTCTTCAAAGTCGATTCCTTCAATCTGTGCATATCCTTTACCTACCAATCTAGCTTTGTTCCTTGTAACCTGTCCATCTTCATTCAATTTATTCCTAAAAATGCATTTTATGTCGATCACATTCTTATTCTTTGGTCTTGGAACCAATTCTCAAGTGTCATTTTTCTCTATTTGATCCAATTCTTCATCCATGGCCTTATTCCAAAATTCATCCTTGTTGGCTTCTTCAAAACAGTTTGGTTCAATTGTAGATAAGAGTGCTAGGTGTGTTTGTTATGGTGAACAGATTTTTCTTCTAGTCTTAACTCCTGCATCTTTGTTTCCAATAATCTAATCTGAAGGATGATTCTTATGTACTCGTTTGCTAGGTGTCTTTGGAGATACTTGTTGAACTTTCTCTTCTACTTCTGTCATATTTTTTCATCTTCCTCTTCCTCTTCTACTTCTTTTTCATCTTCTTCTTCAAAAAGTTGTTCCATTGATTTGTTTTCTTCTTCCTTTGATTCTGGTCTACATGTTTCATCAATTGTTACATTGATGCTTTCCACAACTTTGTTTAATCTTAGATTGTAACACTTGTATGATTTCCTTGTACTTGAGTAACCAACAAGTATTCATTTGTCCACGCGAGAATCAAAATTTCCCATTCTTCCATCTTCTCTTTTGATGTAGCATTTGCTTCCAAAAACTCTGAAGTGTTTCACATTTGTTGGTCTTCCTTTCCATAGCTCGTAGGGAGTTTTGTCAGTGTTGTTTCTAAGCATTACTCTTTTTTGAATGTGAACTAATGTATGCACTACCTATGTCCAAAAAATATCTGTCAATTTGTAATCCATTAGCATTGTTTGAGCCATTTACTATGTAATTATCATCCATTACGATAATGTTCTTTTGTCTTTGAACCACTCTCTGAACCAATCTATGAATCCATGCTCTTGTCCACTATCATATATCTATCCAAACATGCTAAGTGTTCTTACAAATCTATCTCTATCGATATTGTCCAAGACTCTACTTGCGCAACTATCCATAATGCTAACCCATTTATCATTATACTATCAAACTGTACTTTTGCTAATTGATTGCTCTGAATATGTCTTCTCAAACTCTGCAAGTTTCTCAAAGGATGGTTCATTGGTCTGTCACAGTTATCGCATAGACTCCCCCTGTCTAATATTCATATTACTTGGGAGTCTTTAAGTCAGATGGCTCAAAACAATTCTTGCTCTGATGTGTATTCATCATCATATTCATTGGTAGATTCATTATCTCTCTGAGCTCTGACTTCTTTCTTTCTATCTGTGGATTAATCTTTCACTACAATGTATGAAAGTAAAATCTCTTGAACCTACTCCTTATTTACCTGTCCTTCCTTTCTTTCAGTTATTTTCCAAACCTTTCTATATCTGACATCTTTCCTTTTCTCTATAGAATTTTCTTCATCTCGTTTTATTGTCAATTTTGTGATCTCTGGTACCTGGTCTTTATTCACCTTTTGTTCCTCTTTTATTCAATATTCTCTTTCATGGAATTATTGATCATGCTTCTACAAACACTGGCTATGTGTCCATATTATGACATTTGTAACACTCAATGGTACGTGCAACCACATAGGCATTGTCTTCTTGAACATTTCTTTTATAATCCCTGCAATCTGCAACCTTATGTCCAAAGTTAGTACAATAAAAACAACGACCATAAAATAAATTTCCATACCTGGGAGTGAATGATCTTCTTTGTGGCATAGTCCTTCTGAATTTTTTCCTTGACTGATCATGATCATGATTGAAGCTTCTTTGTGGCTTGAACATGGATGGTATTCTTGAAGATGTATCTTCAATAGTTTTCTTAGATTCTGGTTGACCATGATTCCTTCCTTTGAGTACTTCTGTATAACTCTTTCTATTTTCTTCATTCTTCTTTTCTAGCAATGTAGAGTGCTTCTCTTCATTCTCTACAACTGATGTGGTTGTTTTTGTCTCTTCAACTTTCTTGTTGAGCTTGACAATTTTGACCCTTAGTGTGACAACTTCTTCTTCAAGATTCTCAACATCTTCTTCTTTCTTCATTATCTGAGACTTCATTATCCGAGACTTCATGACCTCTTATGTTTTCTTTGCTTCTTCAAGTTGGATTTTCAATGCAATTATTTCTTCTTCCAGTCTTCTCTCTTCTTTACCAAACTCTTCCTCAAGTTGGTTTAAGTCATTGATTCTTTCATTGAGATGATCCATCAATATATTTTCTCTCTTTTTTGTGTCTTCCTTTTGTGCTGCTATGTTGGCTTCTAAACATTTATTTTGATATTCTAGAGTTTCTTCAATACTTCTAGCCTCTTCTAGTTGAGCTCTTAAATTTTCGATGACCTGCTGATCCTTTTCAGAACCTTGAACACTTCGCTTTTGATTCATCAATTCTTTCTTGGATGACTTGTTTTCTTCTCTTTCTTTCCTTAAATATGTAATTGCACTGATCAATTTTTCTTTGTAATCAACTTTTGCTTCATCATACTCTTCCTCTTCTGAATATGTCTGACATGATGAACATCTTTCTTCTTGTTCTGTATCTACATCTTCTTTGGCATTTTCTGAATCTGAGATGGGTGAAGAATACATGTCATGTAACTTATCCCAAAGTTATTTGGCTGATGAACATTTACCAACCTTTTCTCTTACTGGTTTAGGTAATCCTTCCCAGATGAAATCTAATGCTATTTTGTTATTCTTCTTCAATTCCTTCTTGGATGCACTCTTTGCCCTTTTTGAACTATCATATCCTGTAACAAATGATAGCCAAATATAATGTCCCTATGCTTGTAAAAATTCTTTCGTCCTTCTGCTCCACATCTCATACGTAAAACCATTATGACCATCAAAAATCGGTACTCCATTCTCAGAATAATCCATGATCTCCTTCTAGTGGTTAAACTATTTCTTGAAGGAACCTCACTCTGATACCAATTGTTGGATTACTGAGAGGGGGGTGAATCAGTAATAGAACAATTTAATCATTTTTAACCATATCATCCAAGTGTTATATCAATGTAGCATTATCACCCAGTAACTGTAGAGTAAATAAGAAATGAACAAATGAACAATCATACACATACACAGTACATCAGTGTTTTACGTGGAAATCCAAATCGGGAGAAAACCACATAATGTTTTTTCTTATATGTATTGAAGAATTACATTCATTGGAAGCACCAACTTCCTTTGTTTTCCAGCTGCAACTGGAAGGAGGCTCCAACCCCCTAGTTTCTCAGGCTACAACCTGAGGGAAGATCCAACTCCCCAATTCTCTGGATACAACCAGAAGAAGGATACAACCCCCTATGTTCTCGGCTACAACCACATGTCCTTGCCATGTCCTGCCACCCTGAAGTAGAAGTAGAATGATGGAACCACTATCACATTATCACTGTGAGATATACCACTGTAAACCTGTACCAATAAATTTGAACCATGCATCAACCTGTACCTCAACCTGTAATCAACATGTATCATAAACAAGTGCATCAATCGTGCACCAACCTATACCAAACAACCTGTAATCAACCTGTACCATAAACAAGTGCATCAACCATGCACCAACCTGTACCAAACAACCTGTAAAAAACCTGTACCATAAAAAAGTGCAACCAACCATGTATCAAGTATGTACCAATCATGTGTCCACTACTCATCAACTATGACTCATCAATATGTACCAACATCATCAACTATACACCTCATGTATGTGCCAACTCATCAACTACTTGTCTTAACCATGTACTCAACATGTACCTCAACCAAAATCCCTCATCAATTTCATCATCAAAATATGATTTGTATATCTATAATAGACTTGGTGCATATGATCACATTCCTGCAAAAATTTCCTTAACTTTAACAACAAGAGACTAGCATTTTCATCAAACTTTTCTTTAGTCTCACATGCCTAGTTTTGGATTAGTCAACAACCCTAAATTGAAGAAATAATAACTTTCTACCTATAATGTATAAAGATATGAAATTGATACAAAATGTTCTTCAGTGTGTTTTATGCAATTCCTCCAAGTTTCACTACTTGGAACCTCTTAGAAAAGGACTTAAAGAAAAAATGGCATACCTCGTTGAATTCTAGATTATTCTAGAGAGTGACATTGTATAATGTGCCCCGCCCGGAATATTTGTTAAAATGATCAAAAATTGTTACAAATAATGGAATATACTGTACCCTAACCAAAACATTTGGTCTCACTAAATTTGGATTTGTTATGAAGACGTTATGACATTTTTACCTGAAACACATGTTTTTGACTAGTTTCAGGATTAGCCACAAACCCTATTTTCCACAGAGTGTAACTCCCAAAATACAATCACCCACAAGATTAATTTTCTACCACAGATACCTGGATATGTTTTCTCAATGGCATAGAAATTTTATGTTCTGAAACATTATAGAAAAAAAGTTATAGAGAAAATGGTGAGATGACCTGTAAATAACATTCCTTAGAAAGCACCATCAAACAAACTTATCCTTCCTTGCATTTCGGCCTTCTATTATGCACCTTCCCTCAGAATTTAAGTTTATATATCCTTGGTTACCTCAAAAACATATAGATATTCAATATTCTCAAGTGTAATTGAAATGAGAGAGCCTTCCTCTTATTTATACTCTCCAAGTAGCTTCCTTAAAAACATCTTCTAGGTCACTTGGCCCCACTTTCCTTATTTTAGGGTTAAGCCACTTCTAATTTATCCATTAAATTTATTATTGAAATAATTTATTTTGTATTCACTTTGAATTATAATACACTCATTACTTCACTTTATTATTTACCTTTTAAAATCTCTTCAACCACTTTTACTACTTTGACCTTTTGGGGCTTCTAGATGGCATATGAGGGTCCTCCAACTTCGTAAGGCCATAACTCTCAAACCGTGAGGAGTTATGTGATGTTCCACATACCACCAGAAATGGAATGACATGTACTATCCATATAGAATAGTATTATCTGAAAATATATCATAACTCATACCATTATCCATCAAACAAAATTGGGTCCATTACCCAAACCTGGGGTCTCCAACTTCTCATGGCCATAACTCTCTAACCATGAGGAGTTATGTGACGTTCCACATACTAAAGAAAATGGAATGACAAGAACTATCCATATAGGATATTTTACCTGAAAAATTCATTGTCCTTCATCTCATTATTCCACAATTAAGCATGGGTTCTCTTACTCCGCAAAGCATCTTCACGTCAGGGCTTTCACCATAAGGGGACCACTTTGGAGTTCATCCATATTTACTTCTTATCAACCATGAAAAGACAATAATGAGTCATATTTACATCAAACAATATTGGTTCCATTACCCAAACCTTTGTGTTGGGGGGCTTTCTTTAAGGGTTCACATCAATGACAACCAACCTTAATTAACAATTCCATTCTCTTTGATCATTCTCCCTCCAAGTCCTATGATGGATTCCTTTGATTTGAATGATATTTTTGAGCCTCACCTTCCTTATTTTTCACCCTTTCAAATAATGGTTAAAACTATTTCAAAAGGAATTTTCATGGAAAAATATGACGGATCCTCTGCAAGTATTGTATCCTCCTATTCTTCACAAGCTTTAGGTTTTCCCGAGTTTGTGTAAGATACCAATGAGTTGTTGTCTTTGGAAAAAAGACCTAGTGAATATTTAGGGGTTCTTCCTCAATTTCCTATTATGTTAGGTGGGAATATTTTCTTTTTTGATATGATAGTGATGCCAAACCCTTTAGATTTTAATGTTCTCATTAGGCGTGATTATGTATATTCTATGAACTTTTTGGTGTCTACGCTCTTTCGGCTGATGCATTTTCCTAAAAATAGAAGCATTGTCACTATTGATCAACTTGCATATGATAATAACCATCCTAATTCAACTTTATCTCAGGTTTCCCCTTTGGATGTCCCTAGTATTTGAATAGACGCTTCCCTGCCACGAGTGAATTATGTGGCATCTTATCCTCAATGTTTAATTATTTTTGAGATGGGATATTTACAATAATGTTTTCCTTCTTGAGACAAGGTATAGGAAATTGATTAGGTGTTTATCCAATGGGGGAACATGAACCCTTACTTTCCCCTTTTGTCCCGAGTAATCCGACATTTCTTGTTGAGTCTAATATTATTGTTTGTAAGACCTCAAGCCCTGGTATTTGTGCATTGTTGATTCCTAATTTTTTGGATGTCAAGTTTACTTTGGATAAGGATATCCTTAAAGTTATGGTTACGGATTTTAGACCTCTTCCTAAACTGAAAACTTGACAGGTTGCTTATCGAAGAAACCCTTTGCCTGAGCCTAGCAATGTGCTCATCCTGGACAAGTAATATGCATAAGTCACAAGGTCGTGCGATACTTTGTACATATTGTACTTTTAAGATTTCTTGTTGTACATTTTTGTATTCCATATCACATGTTATTATAAGAGGTTTCTATATTGTATTTATTAACTTCTAGGTGATTTTTTTTGGTTATATATATAAAAATTTGAAGACATTTCTCTTTGGTACCTTTTCATCATGTCAATTTTTTCTGAGAGGTAATGATCTCAAAATAGGCATATAGGTTATATTTTTCCCTGCTTGCATTTTTTCATTATCTGTTTCCTGGTTCATTTTTCCTTAGGATCGATCCTACTAAGTTTCAACATGAAACCTCCTTTATTGTTTAGAACTATTGTAATTCACTTGTTAGATCCTACAACTCATGAGTCCCCTAGTTAGAACCTTGTTCATAGTTTGGTGCCCATGTAGGGTGTGTACACCTTCATTTGGCTCAAACAAATCATAATTTGTGTATTTTTGGGTGGGGTTTATTGGTCTCTTGGTTCATGATCCTCTATTTCCTGTATACAATTTTTTGTAACCACTCCAACTGCTTGGAGTGGGTATAAAATGAGCCTAAGGCTAGAGGAAATAAATATTCATACTTGAAGAATCATAATGCTAGCATTTTCTTGCAACATCTGCAAGCCCATTTTCCCTTGTTGTTGAGTTATTCCCCCAGACCTGTAAAGTCATGTTTCCATCCTTCCTTTCTCCACATAATTTGTCAAGAAGAATTCATTCATCTTCTTTGGACTTGCATGAGAATTGGATTCAAAAGTAATATCTATGGTTAGTTTCTTGGGTGGATGGACCCAAAGTCCATTTTTCGAGTAGTTTCACAGTAGATAAAGGTGGTAACTACCTTTTTCTTGTTGTTCATTACTAAAGAGACCTATTTCCCAACAATTATTTTTGTTTTGATGCATGATGTGTATGTTTAAGTATTCAAGATCTTAGAACGCTAATTGTTTTACTTTCAATCATTTTAAAAGTTAATTATCATATAACTACTCCTTTGTAGTTTTCAACATGATTATTTTTAGGTGATCAAAGGGACCATTGGGAAGGAATGACAGAGAGAAAGCTTTCAACCATGGGATCTTCATCGAACATAGGGAACCTGGTATGCTTCCCTCTTCCTTACTAATATTTAGTTAGCCAAGTTAGTTATAATATATATTGATTGAGATTATGAGATTGAGTTAACTCTTTAAATTTCCTTTCTCTATTGTGGATTTAACCTATAGGCATAGGAGAATTTCTCTATAACAATGTCTACAAGAGAAGTGCACACTAGAGAAGTGTGCCCTCTTCTCCCAAAATAGTAATGTAATGCATGCATTCATTGGAAAATCACTCAATAAAGAACCCTAATCCTCCTCCAAATAAACCCCTCAAAGTGTGAAAGAATGTTAAATGAAGTAGGGTTCTTCACCAATAGAGTCAAGTAATCACTAGAATGATTAAATCATTCTCAACGTGTGTGCACAAAGGATAATGTTCTAGTATAACCATAGTCTACATCCAAATAATCACTAGATGATTAAATCACCATGAACATGTGTTCCAATGAGGGATTACACTCCATAAATGTGTTATACCTTGTAAATAAAATTCATATCTCCCTAGAAAAACCCCACCATGATAACAACAAAATAAAACCTCCACCTACGCTTTAACCTTGGGAACACCACAATCAATGGATTAATATATCATATACATCATCCAACCTTAGGAAAAGAATATATAATCAAGAAAAAATGAAGTACCCCCCACCCTTTCTAACTCAAACTTAGGAAAAAGTACATCAACAAAAGAACTAACATTATCAAACACATTCCCTTTGGGTGATGTATAATATCACAATGTTATATCACCTAGAAAAATAACACCAAGGCAACAAGTATCACTCCACTGCATTAACATCATAAGAGAAGGGGACAATTGATAGTTATAAATCCATCCACTAATCAATATGCTCCCCATCACACATCCAACATAAGAGGACCATGTAGAACACCCCATCCTGGTGACAAGACAACATCATGACATCATCATACAAAGTCATTGAAATGGTCCAAGAAGAAGATGAAACATGAAATATCAAGCATACACATGTCAATAGATTGATCCAAATCCATGAAATTATCATCCACAACCATAAGGATATCATCAACCATGACCATCCACTAAGGGAGACCGATCCCTCTGCAACCTAGAACAACTTAACCAAGAAGTAGCATCTCTAAGAAAAGAAAGAGAGTGTGTACCCCCTTCCAAAAATCTCCAACAACAAACTCCATCAATGTGATAAAAATAACAATGTGTAACCTCATAAAATATTAGGTATAGGAGTACTTAGTTTCTTTGAAATATCAATTAATTAGGGACAATAATTCTCCCTTCATACTTATAGGGAATTTAAGTTGTCAATTAAATAGGGATAATCATTACCTTTTTCTAATTGTAGGGCATTGTTATAACATCATTTGACAATAGATATGCTCATGATGACACATTGTCTATTATTTAGAGAGTCTCTTTGATTTGTTATTCCATCTAGTACACACCAGAGTCATATCTCAGTTTGGTCCTTTCAATCTTTTTGTCAAAGTCCTTCCGAATCTTTGGCCTTCTACTACTCCTCGTGTTGAATGATGGAGGATGCCTTAATGCCTTCCTTCAAGTGGATATCTTCCTTTAAAATTCAACACATCATTCTTTGGGCCAAGTATCCATAGTAATTTTTAGTACCTTCGGGCTTGCAGTGATCAGTGGCAAGTTCCCTCGCTATTGACAATGGGAATAGATAAATGCCCCCTCCTTGATAGATTTTATCAGTTGTTCAACATCATATACTTTATTCACACTTGTTATATTGTACTAGGTAACTTGATCACCATTATCTTTATTAGTGGGTTGCATCGCATTTGTTAACGACATACATCAATAATCCATAATCAAACGATCTCTCAATGTGCTCTACTTAAACACATTTATTCACATAGTGTATACTCATACCACGACAAGTTATTTTGAAGACCTTGAGTGATGTACAAGCATCACATATTGTTTTCTCCTACCCAACTTGTATTTATTGTACCACCCTCTTCGACATTGGTACTTGCAAAGGATCAGTTTGTTCACTCCATTGGTTCCAGATATCCTCTATTTGATTTTGAGACATAGCTCCATTACGAATCCATTCATGGCTACGATATACATTTTTGCATGGATACACGATGTATTTTCATATGGCCATGATTGTTTCTTCTATATATTACATGGATCCAATGCATACACTTTTCGTGGCCATGGACATCAGTTATGTTTTCATTATTCATCGATCCATAGTGTACTTTATTTGGTGGCCATCCTTACACCAAAATCAAGAATGGGAATTCTTGACTTGATAAGAGAGTATCTTACTTACAATTTATGTTGTAGGTATTGTCCTGGGATTAGTCTTGAACTACTCCTACCCAACGGCCCCTCCACAATCTTAGGAATACTTTATAATGCATTTCAACCATCAGTTGATCTTCTGACCTCACACATTAGGGGGCATATGTTATAGCATCATTTGACACCACATATGCTCATGATGACTCATTGGTATTAGTTACATCCCTTTCCCTGCTTGCAGGGCCAAAATCCCCCTTTTCCTCCCAAAAAATACTTAAAAAAACCATTTTTCTTGATGTACGTAACTCTCCTTAAAGAAACTCACATACATATGTGCCTTTCTAGTTAGAAACAAGTGTACATGTTAAATTATCTCAAAAAAATATTAAATCCTCACATTTTGGGCGGGGTTGACAGGCTCCCTAGGTTCTCGACCTCCTGTATCGCATTCATAACTACTCCAACTGTCAAAAGGTAGTATAAATTAGAGCCTTGGGGTCTCAGATGCAAGGGGAAAAGGGAACTTGCAGGGCTATAAGGAAAATGTTAGCATAAGGATGCATTTCTTTGTTTTCTTTTTCCTCTACCCCAAGGTTTTGCAAGGGGGATTGAACTCGGACAATTGCATCTGGATATGGATCATTAACCATTGAGACATTCAACAAGGTACCTATATCATTGGTATACATTCAACAAATTATGTTGTATGTTAAGTTATAAAGATGCACAAGCACCATGAGGATGATCAAACTCAAGACCAATTTCTTATGGATATGGATCCTTAAAAAAAATGTTGAACTACACTATTTAGCAAGGTACCCACGTAATTGATAGAAAATCAATCCACGGTGTTGTATGTGGAGTTGTAATGATGCAAAAATATTGTGGTGTGATCAAATGCAAGACCAACTACCTAGGGATATGGGTTCTTAACTAAAATCCCAAACTGAATTTTTTACTATGGTACCCACATCATTGGTAGAAATTCAATCGATGGAGATGTATGTGGAGTTGAAAGGATCCACAAGCACCAAGGAGGGATGACTTATCCCCTATGGATATGGCTCATGTTAACCAAAATCCGAGACTAGTCATTCGACAAGGTATCCATGTCATTTTTTGAAATTCACCCATGGAGTTGTATGTGGAGTTGTAGAAACGCACGATCACCATAGGGGGGTCAAAATCAAGTCCAACTCCATCTAGGTAGGAGATCATACTTAATTCCAAGTCATAGACTCCAAGTGGATATGGTAAAATCTAAGAAAAAGCATTCAACAAGCTACCCACATCATTTGTAGAAATTCAACCCATGGAGTTGTAAGTGGAGTTGTAGCAATGTAGGGGCAGCATAAAGGAATCAAACTCAAGACCAACTACTTGATCAAAATTTCACATAGATACATTAAAAAAGATACATAACACTATAAATAATTTGTAAAGAATTGAACTCTAAAAGAAATTCAAAATCAAAATCATCCAAGTCAGCTACATATCTAGATATAAATCTCTAACCAAAATGTTAAAAAAAACAGTAAAGAATACCACATGATTAAAACAACCCGCATTAATGTAACTAAGATACTATGATATGAGGAGGACCAAAACCAAGGACCATGTAAGAAGCCTTGATATGGATAGGATTGAGTTGGGAAGTGTAATGTCCCCACTTTGGGACATCATCACAGGGCAGAGACTTATGATGACCAGAGTAGCCAGATGGATGTTATAGCGAGTACAAGG
Source organism: Picea engelmannii (assembly GCA_009831015.1). Taxonomy (NCBI): domain Eukaryota; kingdom Viridiplantae; phylum Streptophyta; class Pinopsida; order Pinales; family Pinaceae; genus Picea; species Picea engelmannii. The sequence continues at coordinate 115,204 of ML795975.1, forward strand.
GTATTTGAGAGGAATTTTGGGGTCCAGTTGGCATTTATCATCATATTCCATCATTATGAGCCATTCCGCATAGGTTGTCTTTGGTTTCGTTCCATTCCGACGATTTCCATGATTTTGACTATTTTGAGCTATAAGTTAATTAAAATCACTGAAGAGGTCATTTTGGGCACATTACTTGGAGGAACCTCTCAATGTAGTAGCTCATTGGAATCGGGAGGAGAAACAATATGGGATGGAATGGCTAGAAGTGACTTTCAGTGGCCAAGGAAGCCACAAGGAGAGATAAGGAGATTTTCAGAGGTAAAAAGGTTAATTAATTAATTAAAGTGATTTAATTAATTAATTAAATATTAATAAAATGAAAGTCACTTTGGAGGGAC
>ML795975.1:163024-176700 GCA_009831015.1 Picea engelmannii
TAAGGGAGTTGGAAAGAAGTCTGGATTCTGTCAAAAAGGATCTGGAATCCTCGAGAGGCATGGAAGAGAAGAAAGAGGGCCAGATTGTTGAATTACGACATCAGCTACTTGATTTACGACATGAGCTTCTGGATAATGCAGATGCCAAAATGTGCCTTGAGCAGAAAAACAATTCTTTGATCAGTGAAATGAACAAATGTAGAGAAGAAAATGCCCTTCTTCAAGGAAGAATAAGGGAGTTGGAGAGTGCCCTGAATTGCGTGAAGAAGGATCTCGAATCCAAAGATGTTGAGCTCCGAGAGATGACAGAACGTGAATGTTTGCAAGTGAAGTCAGCGAAGAGTGTGCATGAAACTGAAAATGGAAAAGAAAATGGCGTGCATGGAAAGCCAACGATTGAGAGGAAAACAGCAGCAAAGGCAGCGAGTGAAGGCAAAACAGAACCAAAGTCGACGACAGAAAAACGAACGCCAAAGCAAGTGGGTAAGGAGCGAATACCATGGCGGTGAAGACGGCTAAACGACCATAATTCGTAACGTCCAGTTATTTGTGGGGTTCTTTCAGACTTGTGATCGTAACGTTCAGTTACTTGTGGGGTTCTTTGGAAGTTTTCTACGTTTATTTTTATTCAATTTTTTTTGAAAATATATTTAGGAATATATTTTTTTTAGTTTTGGTGATATTTTTCGCTGATCTAGTGATTTTTTTTTTAGTATAATTTGATTTAAGTGATTATTTTTTTTATAATTTAATTTAAAGGTTTTTTTAGTATGATGAATTCATTTCTACCTTAAAAATGAATTTTAAACAATAAAAACAATAAAACATAATGAATTATGCAGAATTATGTTGTTTGATTTGAAAAAAACATTTTCTAAAACAATTTTAAAAACTTCTTATTTTTAATTGAAACTATTTTTAAAAATATATTTAGAAAATATTAAGAGTTTTTGGTTTGGTTGTTCTATGTGGTGATTTATAATTTTGATTGTTTAAGTATAATTTTTGTGCGGAGAATTTGTATATATAGTTTAAACATAATAGCATAATGAGAAACCTAGTTTATTGGTGATAATAGTGTAATGAGAAACTTATATTTTTGAAAATAAATCAAATCTTTGTTTAATCAAACATTCATAATTTACTTATACAATTAATGAATTTTAAGAATTTATTTGATGATAATTAATAAATCAAATCTTTGTTTAATCAATCATTCATAAATTACTTCTACAATCAATGAATTTTAAGAATTTATTTGATGATAATTAAACATTAACCAAGTCAAAATGTTAATATATGTCAAAGTTCATAGCATTTATTCTAATGTTAATATATCTCAAAGTTCATAGCATTTATTCTATTACATTTGAAAAAATTGAAAAAAGAGGTGTTTGAACTTCTATACTCAAATAAAATTTGAGATACCATCCATACGAAGAGATGTTTGAACTTCTATACTCAAAGAAAATTGAGATACCATCCATATGCATAGTTAAATAAAGCCATGATGGTTATCAACCTTATCTTGAACTCAAACTTTTCAACGATTTGTCTATTAAAAAATATTATATTTAATATTCCTCAAAACCAACTAACAATAACTTTTGGCACCTTGAACTTAGGTTTTAATATCTACATTTGTTATGTTATAAATAAATGTTTTTGTTGTAAAAATAATGTTTTTGTTGTAATTTTTTCCAATCGTGTAAACATTGTTTTCTTAGATTGAACACTAACATCTCTTCTTCTAACAATAAGATAACTTTCTTTTCTTAAACAAATATTTATCGTTAAAATTTATTAAAAATATTAATGTTTTCCTAAAATGACTACTTCATATGCAATAATATTATTTTATTTAATATAACATTAGTATTTTCTTATAACCATAATAACATTACATTACTTTTTTTGATGATAAATAATAAAGCAAATCAAATGTACATTTCACACTAATTTTAAGAGTTAATTGTAATTGATAGCTTTCTAAATTTTCCTCATTAAAAATAAGTAAATTTTCTGCATTAAAAATAATCATGTAATTAACTTATACATAAAAGGTAAAGGTGGTTAGATTTCATATTTATTCTTTTAAAATTTAAAGATGAAGTCAAGGTAACTAATTTACATTAAAATAATTAATTGAAAAATCATGGTTTTTCTTTTCAAAATTTTTTAATACTTTTCTAAATTTATTGATTAATGGAAGTTTAAGGTTTAATCTATATTGACATAATAATTAATTGGAAAATAATGGTTTTTTTTTTTTTTTTTCAACTTAAATGCTCTCATCATATTGTAAGGATTTGCATCACAAGTTATGGTTACATAAAAGGTAACTCTTAATGCCACAATTGTAAGTAAAAGAATTGTAATGGTATGCTATGAGGGTTTTTTTGAAAATGTATAAACCATTTGTATAAACATGAAATATTTATACTTTATAAAATTTCATGAACATAAATTGAAGTGCAATGAAAATACTCCATTGTAATGAAATTTTTGTATTAGAAAGGAGAACATTAAATTCCACTCCTAATTACAATAATTGAAATTGCATGCAAAATGATGTAAATGAAATTGCATACAAAATGGTGTAAATAATCTTACACCCAAAATTCTGCAAATGACCTTATATGCAATATAATAAAAATAAATTTGCATGGAATAGTATTGATGTTTGTAGGAGAGGACAGGTACTTTCACATATATCTAAGTGTCTAGATGTGTCGAAGTCATCCAAAGACTTCAAATTTAATGAAATGAAATGCTAAAGATATTATGAATCTTACGCATTGGTCTCAAGTGGGGTGAGATATAATCTCAATCATTGATCACTTTGTAGATTAGGGTTAGGTTATAACTCAAGATTATAAAAGAAAGGCTAGGTGAAGGGGAGAGACACATCTTGGAGGTATCTATTGGAGTCAGTGACTCATAGATAGAGAGTAAATAATGATTTTTTATCAAGGAGATATTAGCAAAGGTGAAGAAGGAATTTCACCTAGGCATTTGATCACCCTAAAGGAGAAGGAAGCAACAACAGACATATCTAGTAGCAAGGAAAAATCTCGGTAGCAGTAGGTACAACCGCATATCGGGCCATATAGATCCATACACATGTGATAGGTACATAAGGGTACATACATACATGTTGCAAAAATGCATAAGGGTGCATACATATGCTTTGAACCAACAATAGGAGTGCATACATATGGGTCGCACAGGTGCAACAAAGCATGCACATACGGATATGACTAGTTGCATTAGTGCATACAAATCATATAGGATGTAGTATGGGGTTGTACAACAACGACAAAGTTGTTAGGTTTCATCAGTTTGTTGTATATTTATGTTTCTATTCTTAGTGGGAATTTTTCCCAGTTTGGGAGCCCCTTGTAAGACCATATATAAATGGACCACACCTGTTATGGTATTTTCCTCCTATGAACTTGGGTCATATCACAACAGAGCAAGACCATATATAAAAGACAGAAATATAACCTCCCATACAACAATGCTATGATAAGAATAAATACTTTCAGAATTAAAAGAGAGGGAGAGATAAGGAGAAGCCTCACACCTTAAATTCTACGCCAGATGTCAATCCTTTCTCTCTTCCTTTGATTTCTCTCTTGATCTCCACTAGTATCAACTTGCAACATAAAACTAATTCTATGCTACAACAAGGTAGTTATATATTCAAATCATACACATAATGTGGAAATATTCAAGTATATGAAAGAAACTAGCATATATCAATAAATTGAAATCAATTTACACATGTATGGATGAAAGAGAAACTATTTTATTGAAAACATTAAAAATGAGTGGTTACAACCTGTCTCGAACCACTGACACTGCCTCGAAGCCAACCTCCCAAGTTTCTCCAATGGTCCTTCAAGCATCAACTCAGCATAATGGACCTTCTTCACATGACCCAAAAGGGATAGGAACACACTCTATGGTCATATAAGGGAGATGAAGGATAATTGGAAAGCAAGTTCCAAAGCAAGGGGATGATACTCAGAGGATGAAGGGAGATATGGAAGCTTGAAAATTCAACAACATAACTTTGCACCTTGGTTGTCCCCCTCATCCATGCCACAAAAGGTGATTTTATACCATCCTCAAAGAGTTGAGCAGGTTGAATTATGTTTTGTATAGGCTGAAGGGAGGTTAGGAATGAGCCCAACTGAAAACCCCACCTGAAAATGTGGAATTATTTTATTTTTCACATTTTTTGAGGGCATCTGTGAGTTGCACAATAGAAAAGCACGAACATTGGCAGTTTGCACATCGATGAACCGCAGATGGAAATATTTGCAAGGTGGATGGGATTTATATTTGCAAGCCAGGGAAAAGGACTAATCCACCCCACAAATGGAATGATGTGGAAAACTGTGGTATAATAGATACCTCCTAGTGTGTGAGGTCAGAAGGGTAAGAGATGGATGAAATACATTATAAATCTAAGAGGTGAAGATGAAATGAAGTAGAGCCAATGAAAGTTCTTGAACAATTTATCCAAGAAAAAACAATTGCCAATGCAGATTAAGTAAAAGTATTATCTTCCGAAGTTGGGCATACCCATGCTCGGGAGTAATGTAAGCATGGTCGCCAAATCAAGTACATTATGGACCAATTCATATATAAAAGTATGATTGATGTCCATGGACATGAACAATACATGGTGGATCCATGTGGTATATAAAGTAGTAATCATGGCCATGAGGAATATAGAGTGGATCCATGCAAAAGCAGATCATAGCCACAAATAGATACATAGTGGAGCTATGTCTCAAAATCAAAATCAAAGGATATCTGGAGTCAGTGGAGTGAAAAATTTCATCCTCTGAAAGTACCAATGTCTGAGGGGTGGTACAATATTTCAGGTAGGAGCACAAGAGATGTGATGGTTTTACTTCACCCGAAATCTTCAAAATGATCCACCGTGGTACATTTCTATACCATGAGAATAGATGTGTTGGGGTTGAACACGGTGAGACACCATTTGATTACCGATCATTGATGTATACTGTTAACAAACACAGGACAACCCATCAATGATGATAATGGGCGTCAATGTACAATGGTAAATCTAACAAGTGTTAATAAATGAACTGGTGTCGAACACCTGGTAGAATCTATTGAGCAATGAACATTGATGTATTCCCACTATCAATAGCAAGGGAACCTGCCACTTATGATTGAAAGACACAAGGTACCACTAATAACTCTAGATCCTTGTCCTAGAGAAAGATATGTTGAAGTCAATAAGAGGAGATCCACTAGAAGGCATTAAGGAATTCTCCATCATCCAACATGAGGGGTAGTAGAAGGTCAAAGATTTGGAAGGACTCAAACGAATAGATTGTAAGAAACACAATGAGGTATGACTCTGACATGCACCATATGGAATAGCGCATGGAAGAGATTCTATGAATAGTATCCAATAATAAATACTACTGACAAAGATGAGTAATCCACCAATGGGTTTAGATGGATACCAAGGTACCACATGAATCCCTATGTGTGATTATTGTTGTTGACGTTTAACACAAGGTAAACCACCCAGACAACAATGAATGATGGTTTTTCATCTGTGGAGGGCAAGGTTAGCTATCAACGATGGAAATAGGCCTCGGGTGCAACTCCAGGTCATACTCTCAAAGCAATGTTTCTGAGTCGATAAGAGTAGACCCATGAGTAAGAATTCAATAAGGACCTTCTATACTAGCACGTGTGAGATACAAAGATACTTTTGATGATGAGATGTACTTGACTAACATGGGAAGGATGAATTGAAAGGTTAGAGACTTTATGCAGAATGGATGACTCAAGATGAAAATTCCCTTGAACAAAATCACAACACATTATGTGACTAAGTAAGCATGGATTATAAACTAAGATACATTGATGATACAAGAGGCATCAAAAAGCACTCCATATTGTTGGAAGAATAACCAACCGAGGGAGCTTACACTCCAAAATGAGAAAAAGTATCTTAAATCCATACTAAACCCCAAAATATTGAGACACTAGCTCAAATTTTTCTTTGTTCAAGAGCGACAAGACTGCTGCCAACAAAAGAGATAGACACTTTCCCCCCTTATTTTATATTTTTTTTATATTTTTGTCTTTTTCATATTATTAAATCCTAAAAAATAATAAAATAATGTTATATTATAGTGGAGGAAATGAGTGTCTTGGGAAATAAATACTAGCTACAAAGCACAAGGAACATACCTATGCTCAATGTAAGGAAGCATGTGCAAGATAAGGACACTCATGGAATGTTTCCTCCAAGGTTAAGGTGTCAAGTTGCAAACGCATAAATTTCAAGGCTATCAACTGGTAGGATTTCATAATAAAATGGTTCAAAAATAACAAGATAAAGTTGGCACTAGGCCTAGAAGCACGAGTGATTAATATGCAATGCAATTACAACTCAACAAAATTTTGGAAGCCCCATTGGTGAATTAGATAGAAATAGATTGAGAGGAAGTTACGAGGATTCAATGCAAAGACATGTTGGGACTACATAGGGCTTCCGAGTCTATGGAAAAGACTGCAGCATGGGTGTCAAAAGGCCACTAATGTACTAACTAGGACACCCATGACGAGTTAATCTCTATCATTCATAAATGACACCTTTAAAGAAATTGGAATGTTTGATGACATGAATAGATTGGGTGGACCTTATGGTAGATATGTTAATGATATAGATAAATGCACCATGCACGAGGAATGGAACCTACCCTATATGTTAGTAAAGAACACAATACTTGTTGAAGAATCTAAAAAGTTCTAACATAAGTAGCAACATACATTAAAGGGAGTCCCATAGGTAATGGCCAAAAAAATATTGAGAAGAAGATATGAGGCTTCAATGCAAAGTCATGGAGGGAATAAATAGGAATCCCGAGCCTAATAGAAAACTTGAAACATGGGTGCCAAAATGCAAATGGGTTCTAAGCTAGGAATCCCATGGAAGGTAGGATCTACCACATGAATTATGAAACTGTTAAACAATAGAGGAGGTTTTGTATCGTGACTTAGTGGGGTCGATCCTAAGGAAAAATGCATGGACAGGAAATCTAACGTATATGCTAGTTTTGATATCATTACCTATCAAAATAGATCAACATGAAGAAAGGTACCAAAGAAAAATGTCTTCAAGTTCCAGTATATAAGACCAAAAACACTTACCCAGATGTTAATAAGCCCAATATAGAAACCTATGATAAAAACATGTGCTAAGGGATAAAGAACATGAAAATGATAAACCTTAAAATTACAATATGTACAAAGGACCGCACAACCTTGAGGATTATGCATAGTAATTCTACATGTAGATCCCATTGCTAGGCTTAGGCCAAGGGATTATTTGGAAAACAACTTGTAAAGCTTCCATCTCAAGAGGAGGTTGAAGATCCACAATCATAACTTCAAGGATAGCCTCATCTAAAGTAAACTCAACATATATGAAACAGAGGCTCGATAGCACACAAATACTAGGGATCGAGGTCTTACAAATAGTAAGATAATAATCAAAAGGAAACACCAAATTACTCAGACCAAGAGGGGAAAGAAAAGTCTTACATGCCCCCATTGGATAAAAAACTTGTTCTATTGTCGAGAACTTGTCTCAAGAAGGTGAACATAATTGTAAATATCCTTTCTCAGAAGCAAGAAAACTGAGGACAAGATGCCACATAATTAACGAGCAGCAGGGAAGAGTCTACTCGAACACTAGGAACACACAAAGGGGAAACCTGAGCTAAAATTGAACTAGGATGGAGATTATTAGATTAAAGTTGATCAATAGTGACAATGCTTCCAATGTGAGGGAAATGCATAAGACAAAAGAGCGTAGACACCACAACCTTCATCGCATAACCATAATCACGCCTAAGAATCATATTGAAGTCTAAAGGGCCTGGAACCACTAACAGATCGATTAGAAAAGTATTCCCACCTAAGGTGATAGGAAACTGAGGAGGAATCCCCAAACATTCACTAGGTCTTCTGTCGAAATACAACAACTCACTGACAACTAACACAAGCTTGGGAGAACCCAATGCTTTCCAAGATGACTAGGATAAAATAATTTCATAGGATCCTTCATATACAATACATCGATGAACACCTTTCAATATATATTCAATTGGAACCGTTATCTGGAAAGGTTGAGAAGAAAGAAGGCGAGGCTCTACAAGATCATTCCAATCAAAGGAAACCATTCTAGGACTTAAAGGGATCATAGTAAAAGAGAGTGGAATTCCCCCTTGTTTAGAAGTTATTGAACTGTAAATGTTAAATACATAGTTGAAAGATGAATCACTCTACAAAAGAGGAGAGGGATCGACAAAATATTGCATCGACATGACCACTTTGGAATATCGGTCACTCTCCCAGAGAAGAGTGGGATCAACTGAAGATTTCATCGGTGTGACCACTTCCTCAACCACTGGTTCAAAAGGATGTGAGACAAAATGGTCAAGAGATGCATCACCCCCCAAAATGAGAGTGGTGTTAGCCAAATATTGCATCGGCATGACCACTTCATCAACTGACGATTGAATAGAATGTTGGGAAATCGAAGATGACTCAGAACTAGAAGGGCCTTTAGACAAGGACCACCCTCTTCGTACCATTGAAATAATAGGGCACAAATGAGTAAGGTGATCTCCTTTGAAAATATTACAAGGGAACTTGGGATTACGACTTACATGTCTAGGATTATCAACCATATCAATTCCTTAGCATGACTTGTAGTGGCAAGGTGTTGATCTCCAATATGTCTTGCATAGGTTGGTGACGTTTTTCTAGTATGACCACCAATGACTAGACTTTCGCTCCCAAAATGACTTGCAGAGGTTTTTTACCTATCTCCAACATGACTCGCAAAGGTTGGTGAACTAATGCCAATATGACTCACAATGACTAGACTTGTGCTTCCAACATGGCTCACGGTAGCTGGGTTCTTTCTCGTGGAATGAGTAGTAGAGGCTAGTGAAAGGTCTCCAACATGACTGCCAATGGTTGATGACTTTTTCTTCTTACTCTTCCTATTCCTATTCCTTTTACACTTCTGGTTACTATTAGCAAGACTTTCACCAGAAGAGGGGCAAGGATAAGGAGTAACCTTCATGGATGTAGAAGGTAAAGGATCAAAATATGTATGTTGCCACTGACATAAGGTGCTTATCTGAGAAGAATCTAGGGAATTCAAGACATTCGAAGTGGTGCACAACCAAATTAGTAGTCCTACATAAAAACAAGGAATGTTCAAAGTGGCCATCAAGGGGGCACCAATGTTTCCAAATAAAGGAAAAACACAATAATCCCCTTAGGAATGGGTTCCTTGGTCGGTATCCTCAAGAACTTTGTCCAGAATTTTCTTATGCATGGTTTCATCCCGTGAGGGATTGTCCATGTCCACAAAAGTATCATGCACTAACTCTGGAAAAGTAGTGTTATAAAAAAACACACCTTCTAAGAGGCGGCTCCACGCTTCCAAGAGAAAGACTAGGGGTCCTTCCTGACTAGCAGAGAGGTTGGTTGACCACCATGAATAAATGATCCAAAAGAAGTGACACTGAAATAAACTAAGGCCAAATATACAAAGAATAAATCCACTAAAAGGCCCTAAGAGAAACATCACAAGAAAAAAAGTTTTCCAAATATTCATCCCAGGTGGATGAGGTCCTGAGTCCAAATCAATGAAAAATTGGAAAGGGGCCTTCAATACAAAGGCACAAGTTGATTAAGTCCCATGGACCAATGAATGAAGGAATGAGAAGTAGTTATCCTGACCTCCACTGAACAGGCTTATCTAGTGTAAGCACCCACTCTTCGTGGGGAACCCTCTAAAATTATTGAAAAGTGTGATATCAAATTTGTGCTGGGTACCATGACAAACCCACACAGTGACCTCTGAGATCCCTAGGAAAAAAAATTAAGGTTACCAATTCACAGTCAACGTCTGTGGGGTACAGTCAACAATCGAGATCGAACGTATGGGAAAGGTAACTAAACCCAAAAATATTCCATAGGAATGATGTCAGATGGGTCAGTATTACTTTAGGAAAATCCCCCAATATATGATCTCTCCACTACACTTAGTTAAGATTTGGAGGGGATATCTCCTTGGCTCTTCTTTGTGTGACCACATGTTTGACTTCTGTGTTAGAGGAGCTTCCCATCTATACTTATATGACAATTGAATTTGAGGCTCTCCCTAGCTCATAATCCTATGTTTATTTTCTGGCCTTAGTGAAATTAACTCTCCAACCTAAACCAAGGCCCTAACCCTAAACTTGTTTTTGATCCCTAGAAACAAAGTCTAGTACATTTTAAGTTTAGCGTTCTCTTTAGCAGTTGTTTTTACTCAAAGGGGACAGAGTGAAAATGATATTGTTTGAGACTCTTTCAAAAAATCAAACTTATAATAACATTGAAAAACAAAACTTTACACTAATTCTTCAAATGAAAAATAGTTTCAAAAATAAAATGCATGAAAAATCCTTTAAACCTTGAAATGCAAATTGTTCCTCTTCTATGTAAAATGCACAATGCAACCTTTTGAGAAAAGAAAAGGAAGAAAACAAAAGGATGTTGTTTGTTATTTTTCCTTTCAAATGATTTCAAGATGAGAAGAAACCAAAATTCTATTCTAACATCTTTTTCTTTTTCAAATAACAATGCAAAACAATGCAAAGAAAGAAAGAGACCCAATTAGCAAAAAAACTAGGTTTTTTATTTTCCTTTTCTTTCTACCAAAGAAAAACTAAAAAAAGGTGCTAAAATAAAGGCATTTTTTTAGTTTATGTTTGAAAAATAGAAGGAAAACACAAAATAAAAGTATCTAACTCAAATATAAAATCAAGTTTCAAAGATGACCACAACAGTGACCAAGAAACTAAGATCTTGAGAACAAGACTAGTCTTATAGTCATGCAATCGAAAGGATAAACGGGAGATAAATATGGATCAAAAAACTTTGTTTTCCATTCAAATTTAAGGCCTTATTAACCTTCTATATTCCACAAAACGTTTCAGGACCAAAATCTCCAAAAAAGACCCCCAAACTAGCTGAAACAGGGCTCCAGAAATCTTGAAAAACAAGCAAAAAGGTCACTTTTTGGAGGCATATGCGGGTCAGCCCACTACAACTAGAATATATAAGCTTATCGATCCAAAAATGAATGTATTACTGATAAATTTCAAGTTAGTTTAATGTACTTTATGCATCGGATCGATAAGAATGTGAAATACATAAACTTATTATCTTGTTTGCGGAATATCAAATGTGACTTTTACTTGATGCTCATTAATGATTAAAGAGATAAGCCATTGATAACCATGTTGTAAATGATGATAAAATAATAGAAAAACAAAGAGATAAATAGAGACAAGAACCTGTTAACGGAGTTCACCAATCGTTGGCTACGTCTCTGGGTCCGCTTCCAAGTGGAGGACCTCTTTATTGCTCTTTAAATGCTCAAAGTTCTCTTACATAGGCTCTTTGTTGTTACATTACATGATTTAGATTTGCTGTGAAAGACCTCCTTTCTTAGATTCATACATGCCCCATCAAATTACTCTCAAAAACATGGAAAAAATGCCCCTCAAAACATGAGAAAAGGCCAAAAATTACAAGTTGCTCCTTCAAATCCCTGCATCAAAAAGTTGTTCTCCAAGCTTCAAAAAGCCTGGTTTTTATAGATTTAATGCTTAGATGAGGAAGCCCAAATTCACCCAAGAATCTAGCCTCTTTTTGGGATCAAATCCCCTCCAAATGGCCAAGATATCCTTAAAAAACCAATTTATGGTCATAATATCAGGCAAAATAATTAAAAATACAAAAATAGGGTAAAAAACCACTTTTAAACCATAATATATGGTTAAGCCCCTTTGGAATAGGGGCACGCCCTCAATATATGGTCACATGCACTATATCTGGCCAAGTGCTAACCCTTTGGGCTACGCGCTGGCCTTGAATAGGCTCCAACACCTGGTCTTTGGGCGCTTTCCACGAGACCTGTGTGCTAATAGATATACACCGTGCATAATATGTGGATAATCCCCCCAGTTTTTGGGGTGTGAAACATGTAACCATGGGTTGCAAAGGAAAGGGTGGTTGTTGGGTCGCCAAAGTACCATCTTTTTACCAACCTTTCACTTCACTTTCAATTCACTTTCACTTCACTTTTAACCATATTTCGCTTTCTCATACCCTTACATTAAACCATTTTCATGATTACATGGGTTTTAGACATTATTTTCCAATGCATCTATTTTAGTGTTTTTGAGTGAATTTATGATTAAATATTGGAAAAATGACATGTTTACACCTATATATGAAAGTGGGATTAGTTTCATGATGTTTACAGGTGTATTTAAAGACTCCAACCAAGTCAAACATGACCATCAAGCCTCAAATTCGAATTTCCTCTTCAACCCTTTGAAGATTTGATTTGGAGATCTACCCAAGTATCTTGGATGGAGATTAATCATGAAATATCGATTTGTGAGAGGATTTGTAGAGATATCACTTGATAGGTGTGAGCACATGGTTGTAACCAAATGAGTGATTTGTGGATCTAGGAGATATTTGTGGATCTAAGTTATCTTAATTTTTGTATAAATAGGAGTGCCTCCTCCATTTCAAGGGGAGGACTCTTGGAGCATTGTATCCAACTTATGATGGAACAAAAATCAAGCTTTCTTTTCACATCAATTTCCATTCTCTAGTTTATATTTAGAATGCTTTAGTTTATGTGTTACTTTGTTCTTAAGAGAATTGAGCTCACTCCAAATAGATCATAGTAGCATTTTCTTATTGTTCTAATACTTTGGATAGGTTTATATGCTTTATTGTTTTTATTAGAATTATCTTGATGATCTTGATTGCATATAGGTTATTTGAAACATTCCGAGAAGACCTCCTGAAAGGAGCTAGTGTTTTCATGCCTACAACAACTAAGCCCTTTTAAGTGTATTTATTTTCAATGCATGAGTGTTTACTTGATGATCTTGATTGTTGATAGGTTTTGTGAAACATCTTGAGAGGACCTCCTGAAAGGGAGCTAGTGTTTTCTTTCCTACAACAACTAAGTCTTATTAAGTGGAATAAAAGAGTTAGGATTTGATTGAATTTTATTAGATTAGAGTTAGGTGCCTACTCCTGCATATATAGTGCATGTGCATGTGCTTCGTAAGACTACGAACCTTGGATTGACAAATTAAATGGTTGGGCAATTACTACAACAGAATTAAACGACAATATTTTCGCCTAACATTTTGGCGTCGTTGCCGGCGAAGAACAATGGATTGAGGTATTAGTTGTTTTTTTTTTTCATTTCAATTCATGCAAGTGTGATTAGACATGATCCTAACTCCGAGGTGACATACGAGTAAGGACATGTAGGGTGTAAATTTCAATTTCTGCAAGATTAGTTTAAATTTTTGCAAGTGTTATTTTTAGTTTTTCTTTTATTTTTGATTTGGGTGCAGTAAGAACCCCTTTTCGCAATATGATTTAACAATGAGTATTACCTTGGAACTACTCACTCAGATCCTGGTAGATGTTGGGATCTCCTCTTCCTTGCAAGAGGAGATCTTGACAAGGATCAAAGATTCAAATACTCCTCCAAACAATGAATC
>ML795975.1:177594-214970 GCA_009831015.1 Picea engelmannii
AAAAATTAAAAAAAAAACACTAAAAAAAAAACACAAAAACACAAAACACAGAAACCCTAGTTGTCTGTGCAAGAGGTATAGGTTGTTCATTGTTTGCACGACCCGCCTTCAACCTAGAATAAAATATGCATACAAAAATGAAGAAAATGCATCTGGAAAACCTTCATTGTAGAGCTTTTCTTGTGCAGAAGATGGTCATCCCACACTGTCGGAACTTTCATTGAATGTTTCACGGCCTGCGCCGACATGCTAGGGTATGACTAAATGTGGTAATGGTAGTATTTTTTGTTCTTTCCTCTATTTATGGAAAAAACTCTGGAGCCAACGGACCCACTGTCAATGCGGCCCTTTCCCCTACACTCATGAGTGTTGAAACTTCATTCTTTCCCAAGAATGATATCTTGCGTGAATGATCAAATTGCAATCCTTCTTGACTTCTGGAGGCATATATTCGCTCTACTTGTATAATCTGAAGCATAATTATCCTTCCATGTCGATGAAGTCAGACTTGCTTGTATGCATCTTATACCTTCCTAGTCCTGTGTCGCTGCCTCTGCTAGCTCTTCAAACCCTCGGCCTATCGGATATAGACACCATTGCATCTTTAGATTCTTGGGATTTTTGCTGGAACTTTAACCTCTTGCAGCAAACAATCGGTCAAAAACTAAAAAGTGGTCACATGACGCTGGAATATTAAAGGAACAATCTCTAAATGGCCAAACCTATGAGTTGTATAGGCAAATATTGGGATTCAAAATTCATAAACGGATTTTTCGGGAGTGTTAATTTATTTGCAAGAGAAGATAACACTCGAATTAATATATCCTAACTGTAAGCCCAACCTGTGGGGATCATTGACCTTACTAACATGGATATTCGTTTACCTATGTTAGTATACATATCCCGAGAAAAATGGCCAAGATATGATCACACACCTGTTGCATTAACGTCCGACGATATTATCATTTGAATGAATTAGGGAAATGGTTGTGCGTCAGTTTCAGGTGGTTATGAGATCAATTCTCATCCGCTTTTTGTTACACAACTAATTTAGAAGATGTTGTAGGTGTTGGGATCACGTTTGGTATCTACGTTCGTGCTGAGTTCTTTAGTCAAACTCCCATTCTACACACCTTTCTTGTTGGAGCTATGACATGTGCATATGTCTTTGTGGTTTTTACACACTTTCCTTTGACATCTTTTGATGGTTTTAGAAGACCCGTTCAGTGGATGGCCAGGGTCTCATTTTTCATTTATTGGCTCGGTGTACCCTATGTTTCTGCTTAACAAATAGTTGGTCTGGATATTTACAATATTTAAGAAGAGTGTTGTATTTTCTATGTAATAGAGAGGACAACCGGGATATTTTGAGGATAAAATGTAGGTTACATATTTTTCTCAACATGGTCTTTATAATCAAAGATTCTTACTGGACCTCTTGTGAACAAAGGACTGAAGGATTTATTGGAAAAAACCTTAGAGGACAAGAGCATTGGTGTGATGATGATGTTATACTTGTTTCTGTTTAAGAGAAGATCTCTAATGAGTCACCTTTCCATTGGATGAGGTTGGAGTGTGTCAACTTCCCATCAAGTTATTGTTTCTATCTAGTATGAATCTAGAACGACTTTCATTTTTCTATGGCAAAAGAGAATGTTGCATTGAAAAAATTGGGGATCGTTCCACCAGTAATGTAATTGTGAGATTGAGGACAAGCGATGGCAGAGACGACTAGTTTTACTGCCATTCAGAAATTTTAGTAAAACAAAGAAAATATTTTATGGAGCGTCTTTCAGATGACTAGCCCATACACCAATTTCTAGATTCTCATAATTGTATTGAAGTTTACTGCTATGAATCTGACTATGATAATCATGTGAACATTTTAAGGCTTTTATTTGGACAATAATCTAGTTACAGATTTGTGGCAGAATGTAAAAATGGCTCTCGGCATTCTGAAAGAAACCACCAAACTTGGTAGTGATCAAATAATTTCAAAGTGTGTTCAATATTTAGAGGCAGTTCCATGGGATGAACATGAAGAGGAATAAATTATAAGATCCCTTCCAAACCTAGGTTCAGAAGTCGTTCCCATCCTTGCTAGACTTCAACCGGTTGACTCAGATGCAGTAAGAAATGTGTTTCTCTCTGCAATACATGCTGCAATTCAAGTTGACAGTAAACATTCTGATTTGCTAGCTTCTCCAGAAGAACTCAAAGCATCTACACAAGAGCAGGTAGAGTATATGCTTGTTGAAGATGATGATGCACCTCTCCTTGCAGTAAATGACAATATAAAGTATGAAGTGAAAAATCATCTATCGGAGTTGTTTGCATTTTTGAAAAGAAAATGGTGTCTTTGTTATCTAACACAGAAGATGTCCTAGTGGACCACGAAAATCACATTTTAAAATTTTTGGCTGACTTCTTATGGTTGTGTCACATTTTGGCTAAGATGGATCTTTTAACTGATTTTGTCAGCAAGTGGACATAAGCTTCAGATAACCTTTTTTTTACATAGCTAAGGGTATAATATTTAGGTCATTCTTATGGAAACAAAATTGAAGATGATTGAAATCACAGGAAAGGTTTTGGAAGCAGTGGGATATGGCAATGTAATCCTTTCTGCTCCAAGGCGAAAACATCTATGAAACTTTGGTTACCATTTATAAGGGAAACAAAGCCACAACTTGACCTATAATTTTTTTTATGATAAAATGCCTTACCAAATGGATAATGATCTTTGTCAAAGCATAGAATTTGTGCTCATTTACTTGGTTCTAGCATTTCCTTCTAATGATCAGGCTGAAATTTTGGTCGAATGGCTTAAAACAGAGCAAGAAAGATACCCAGATTTAAGTGAAGCTTTTGAAGTGTGGTGGTACAAATCCAAAGCAGCAAAGAGGAGACTGTCTTTGGATCTAAATGGTATTAGTAGTACCCCACAGTGTGCAATATTGGTCATTAATATATTTTTATGTCCTTTGCACATTCAATCATTTCATGCTGATAAATCTTCTAGTTTATTTTTGTACGAATAAATACACCTACAAAACCTCAAAAACCATAAAAATTATAAAACCACGAAAAGAAAGAAAAACATTATAAAAATTAAAATTATAAAAATCAAAACATCACAAAATACATAAAAATTATAAAACTGCCATATCGCAAATGGACTTTTCAACAAATTCCTGAAAACAATGCCAATACATGTTTTTATGCTTAAATGCTAATTGTTTTTCTTGAGTCACTTTAACCACAATAGACGAAGAAACTTGCGCGTGAAGGGAAACAGGTAAAATGTACTTCATTTTGAATTTGATTTGCTCGCATTCATTCCTGCATTTCATATCTTTTCAAATCTCTCACAGTTTTCATGCAGGATTAGTACTAAGATTTTACAAGTATGAAGATGATCTAATCTCATGCCGAAGTGATTCTCAAGAATTGCAAAACTTTTCAAAAATTAATATTTTATTAAAAGCTTGAAAGAGATAGAATTTTCATTGCACATGTCGTGACGTTTGTCACCACACTGCCATCTTTCAGAAAACCAATTACGCCATGGCATGATCATTTACCTTTCTCCTTCCAAGTTTATTCATCATCCATGTTGTGAAGTCCACTTTCCATCACCTTATCCTTCATGACTTCACATGTGCCTATCTTTCTTATTCACATACATCCCTTTATCCTTTTCCATTCATTTTTCCTTGCAAATAAAACCATCCAGTTCCCTTTTGACGACTACATTACCTTGATTTATTTTTCACACATACTGTTGCTACTAAGATCTTTTCATCTATATTCCTACCAATCATTTTGTACAACGCGCGTTGACTGATGTGGGATTCCTTAAGGCCCACCTTTCAACAAGTCTTGCCCCATCAACCTCAACACCTTATCTGGGATATAGACTAGAGTTCCTTTTGAGTACCTGGAGGCTTGCATGCCTTAATGGAAAGTTATTTCCCTGACAATCATGGGAATATATCATTGTCCCTTGATCGCCAGATCTTGCAAGTTGCTTGACATCAGCTCATTCATTCTCACTTCACAAGATGTACTTAGGTACCTTGGCACTCATTGACATCAATGATGAGTTTCCTCGCATTGGTTAACGACATTCATCAATGGTCGGTAATCCAATGACTTCTCTTCATGCTCGACATCGACACATTCATTCACATGACTAGAATTGTACCATCGAGTTTCGCAGCAGGTGAAGACTATACACTTTTCATGATTCTATCAGTAGTTATAGCAGCATGACTTTCACCACATGAGACTACCGCAGTTCCTCTTTCTCTTTTCCATGATTCATTCAGCAGCAGTTCGTCTTCCTCCACTTCACATTTTCTGATCCAACAGACATCAGTCGCAGCTACAACAGTAGTCAATTTCCATATGATCCTGGAGCAATGACATCTTCCATGATACAATAGTAGCAGCCAAAATATTCCAGCCATACAAAGATCTCTCAAATGCATAGCGAATGATATTCTTAGGTAGGTGAAGGTATGTTGTTTTCCAATCTTTAATCAGTAATTCCTTGAATGCTAAAATACATGTATTTGGAAAAATTTCCTATTTGTCCTTCCATATCCTTCATTATTCCATGCCCTTCCCTATTTGCTACATTTTTCCGAGGACGGAGAACACCTTCAGTTGGGGGGGGGGGAGCGGGGGGGAGATATTCATCATATGCCATTCATTTATCCTATATTACATCTTTCATAACCTCATATGCTATTGACCAACATGTTTTCCCAATTGAGTGTTATTACTTTTATAAAGCACCTTCATTGATATCCTAAAATGCAACATTGGTTTGTACATGAAGCACATATTCCAAAGAAAATATACCATGAGGAGGATGGTTTCTATTCATTTAACATACTTCAATACACATTATTGAATAAGACTAAAAGGATTGAATGATTGATACACACATTACTGAATCATCATTTTGAATGCATTCATATGATTGAAATTTCAAATCTATTCTTTGTTGTAGCAAGAAAAAGAAAAATGAAAGTGTTGTCACACGAGAACCAACACTTACAATATTGATGGTTGTTACACAAGAACCAACCATAAGCAAGAAGAAGAAATATTGCTACATAAGGAAATACTTATGGTTGTCACACAAGAACCAACCCTAAAAAAAAAAAAAAACAGTTGCCACTTAGATATCTTTCAACAAACGAAGGCTCCATCACACAATTCAGGAAATTCAATGCAAGGTTGCATGAGGACATGCAACACCTTCAGTTGGGGGGTATGTTGGGTCGCCAAAGTACCATGTTTTTACCAACCTTTCACTTCACTTTCAATTCACTTTTGCTTCACTTTTAACCATATTTTGCTTTCTCATACCCTTACATTAAACCATTTTCATGATTACATGGGTTTTAGACATATTATTTTCCAATAGATATATTTTAGTGTTTTTGAGTGAATTTATGATTAAATATTGGGAAAATGACATGTTTACACTTATATATGAAAGTGGGATGAGTTTCATGATGTTTACAGGTGTATTTAAAGACTCCAACCAAGTCAAACTTGACCATCAAGCCTCAAATTCGAATTTCCTCTTCAACCCTTTGAAGATTTGATTTGGAGATCTACTCAAGTATCTTGGATGGAGATTAGTCATGAAAGAGAGATTTGTGAGAGGATTTGTAGAGATATCACTTGATAGGTGCGAGCACATGGTTGTAACCAAATGAGACATTTATGGATCTATGAGATATTTGTGGATCTAAGTTATCTTAATTTTTGTATAAATAGGAGTGCCTCCTCCATTTCAAGGGGAGGACTCTTGGAGAATTGTATCCAACTTATGATGGAACAAAAATCAAGCTTTCTTTTCACATCAATTTCCATTCTCTAGTTTAGATTTAGAATGCTTTAGTTTATGCGTTACTTTGTTCTTAGGAGAATTGAGCTCACTCCAAATAGATCATAGTAGCATATTCTTCTTGTTCTAATACTTTGAATAGGTTTATATGCTTTATTGTTTTTATTAGAATTATCTTGATGATCTTGATTGTTGATAGGTTATTTGAAACATTCCGAGAAGACCTCCTGAAAGGAGCTAGTGTTTTCATGCCTACAACAACTAAGCCCTTTTAAGTGTAATTATTTTCAATGCATGAGTGCTTACTTGATGATCTTGATTGTTGATAGGTTTTGTGAAACATCTTGAGAGGACCTCCTGAAAGGGAGCTAGTGTTTTATTTCCTACAACAACTAAGTCTTATTAAGTGGAATAAAAGAGTTAGGATTTGATTGAATTTTCTTAGATTAGATTTAGGTGCCTACTCCTTCATATATAGTTCATGTGCTTCGTAAGCCTACAAACCTCGGATTGACAAATTAAATGGTTGGGCAATTACTACAATGGAATTAAACGAAAATATTTTCGCCTAACATTTTGGCACCGTTGTCGGGGAAGCATAATGGATTGAAGTATTAGTTGTTTTTTTTTCATTTCAATTCATGCAAGTGTGATTAGACATGATCCTAACTCCGAGGTGACATACAAGTAAGGACGTGTAGGGTGTAAATTTCAATTTCTGCAAGATTAGTTTAAATTTTTGCAATTGTGATTTTTAGTTTTTCTTTTATTTTTGATTTGGGTGCAGTAAGAACCCCTTTTCGCAATATGATTTAACAATGAGTATTACCTTGGAACTACTCACTCTGATCCTGGCAGATGTTGGGATCTCCTCTTCCTTGCAAGAGGAGATCTTGACAAGGATCAAAGATTCAGATACTCCTCCAAACAATGAATCAACATACAAAGAAGCCTGCATATTCAATGAAGAACAGTTATGCGAGCAGGAGGTCGAGGAGGAAAACAACGATTTGCAACAAGATCTGAAGGAGGGAATCTATGTCTACGAAAGCATCATCGAATGATTGTTTCAAGCAGGTACTAGGTTAGATCCATTTAATTTTTCTTTTTATTTTGTTAATTTACAGTTTTGACACTTAATTTTGCACGTTTATGTATATTTTCGATCGTCATCTGCGAAACTCACATTGAACATATTCTTATTACTGTTGCACTTATGGCTACACTAGAAGTTTGATTACATGTAACTACTCTCGAAATTTTAATTAGAGTAGAATAGGTAGGAAGTTATTTTCAGTTTTTTTTTTTTAGCATTGAATAAGTATGCTTTCCTCCGTGCTTCGTGCGATCTTGAGGATCAGAAAGTAGGATGTCTCTAATGTTTTTAGGAAAAATAACAGATTAAAAAAATTGCTTTCATTTTCGACTTGGGATCCCCATTTGATAAAAAAACAATTTTTTTCTGAATTTCCAATCTTTGTTTTTTTTTTAAACTAATAATGCAACAAATAAAAAATAACTAAATAAATAAATAAAAAACAACAAAACAAAACTTAAAAATTACGGTTGTGTTCTTTTAATATGAAAAAAAATAAAAATTAAGCTTGCGATTAATTGTATTGTGCACGGCCTTTGAAGCTTATGCCCACACCGAAAACTGCAAAACATAAAAAAAAATCATCAAAATTAAAAAAAAAAAACTAAAAAAAAAAATAGAAAAACACAAAACACAGAAACCCTAGTTGCCTGTGCAAGAGGTATAGGTTGTTCATTGTTTGCACGACCCACCTTCAACCTAGAATAAAATCTGCATACAAAAACGAATAAAATGCATCTGGAAAACCTTCGTTGTAGAGCTTTTCTTGTGCAGAAGATGGCCATCCCACACTGCCAGAACTTCGATTGAATGTTTCACCGCCTGCTCCGACATGCTAGGGTATGACTAAATGCAGTAATGGTAGTATTTTTCATTCTTTCCCTTATTTATGGCAAAAAATCTAGAGCCAATGGACCCACTGTCAATGCGGCCCTTGCCCCTACACTCCTGAGTGTTGAAACTTCATTCTTTCCCAAGAATGATATCTTGCGTGAATGATCAAATTGTAATCCTTCTTGTCTTCTGGAGGCAGATGTTCACTCTACTTTTATAATCTGAAGCAGAATTATCCTTCCATGTCGATGAAGTCAGACTTGCTTGTATTCATGTTATACCTTCCTAGTTATGTGTCGCTGCCTCTGCTAGCTCTTCAAACCCTCGGCCTGTCGGATATAGAAACCATTGCATCTTTAGCTTCTTGGGATTTTTGTTGGAACTTTAACCTTCTGTAGCAAACAATCGGTCAAAAACTAAAAAGTGGTCACATGACGCTGGAATATTAAAGGAACAATCTCTAAATGGCCAAACCTATGAGTTGTATATCCAAATATTGGCATTCAAAATTCATAAACGGATTTTTCGGGAGTGTTGATTTATTAGCAAGAGAAGATAACACCAGAATTAAGATATCCTAACTGTAAGCCCAGCCTGTGGGGATCATTGACCTTACTAAAATGGATATCCGTTTACCTATGTTAGTATACATATCCCGAGAAAAATGGCCAAGATATGATCACACACATTTTGCATTAACATCCGACGATATCATCATTCGATTTATTAGAGATTTGGTTAATGAGTATCTTCCCACGTAAGATTTGCAGTCCAATTAGGGAAATGTTTGTGAATCAGTTTCGGGTGGTTACGAGATCAATTCTCATCCGCGTTTTTGTTACAAAACTAATTCAGAATATGTTGTAGGTGTTGGGATCACGTTTGGTATCTACGTCCATGCTGAGTTCTTTAGTCAAACTCCCATTCTACACACCTTTCTTTTTGGAGCTATGACGTGTGCATCTGTCTTTGTGGTTTTTACACACTTTCCTTTGACATCTTTTGATGGTTTTAGAAGACCCATTCAGTGGATGGCTAGGGTCTCATTTTTTAGTTATTGGTCCGGTGTACCCTATGTTTCTGCTTAACAAATAGTTGGTCTCGAGATTTACAATATTTAAGAAGAGTGTTGTATTTTCTCTATAATAGAGAGGACAGTCGGGAGATTTTGAGGATAAAATGCAGGTTACATCTTTTTCTCAACATGGTCTTTATAATCAAATATTCTTACTGGACCTCTTGTGAACAAAGGACTGAAGGATTTATTGAAGAAAACCTTAGAAGACAAGAGCATTGGTGTGATGATAATGTTATACTTCTTTCTCTTTAAGACAAGATCTCTAATGAGTCACCTTTCCATTAGATGAGGTTGGAGTATGTCAACTTCCCATCAAGTTATTGTTTTTGTCTAGTATGAATCTAGAACGGCTTTCATTTTTCTATGGAAAAAGAGAATACCGCATTGAGAAAATTGGGGATCGTTCCACCAGTAATGTAATTGTGAGATTGAGGACAAGTGATGGCAGAGACGACTGGTTTTACTGCCATTCGGAAATTTTAGTAAAACAAAGCAAATATTTTATGGAGCGTCTTTCAGATGACTAGCCCATACATCAATTTCTGGATTCTCGTAATTGTATTGAAGTTTACTGCTATGAATCTGACTATGATAATCATGTGAACATTTTAAGGATTTTATCTGGACAACAATCTGGTTATAGATTTGTGGCAGAATGTAAAAATGGCTCTTGGCATTCTACAAGCAGCCACCAAAATTGGTAGTGATCAAATAATTTCAAAGTGTGTTCAATATTTAGAGGCAGTTCCCTGGGAGGAACATGAAGAGGAAGAAATTATAAGAACCCTTCTAAACCTAGGTTCAGAAGTCATTCCCATCCTTGCTAGACTTCAACCGGTTGACTCAGATGCAGTAAGAAATGTGTTTCGCTCTGCAATACATGCCGCAATTGAAGTTCACAGTAAATGTTCTGATTTGCTAGCTTTTCCAGAAGAACTCAAAGCATCTGCACAAGAGCAGGTAGAGTATATGCTTGTTGAAAATGATGACATAAGAGAGATAAAGGAGTACTAGAAAGCAAGTTCCAGAATCAAGGGGATGTTATTCAAAGGATAGGGGATATAGAGAAACTTGCAATTTCTTTAGCATAACTTTGCACCTTGGTTGTCCTCCTCATTCATTCCCACAAAGGTGATTTTATACCATCCTCAAGGAGTTGATGAGGTTTAATTTCATTATGTATAGTTTCAGTGGAGGTTAGGAATGATCCCAACCGAAAACCATGCCCGAAAATGTGGAATTATTTTATTTTTCACATTTTTAGGGGGCATCCTCTTGCACACTCGCAAAGTGCGGACATCCACGACTTTCACAATGATGACTTATGGATGGAAATAAAATTGTTTTTTTTTTAGATGAGTCTAATGCAAGAGGATGGGATTTATATTTTAAAGCTAGGGAAACGAATTAATCTATCCCACAAATGCAATGATGTGGCTAATTGTGGTATAACAATTATTTCAATGAAAAGGTGACTTTTAAAGGTCAAATTTTATGTGTGTTGTGTGAAGTTTGGTTTCCAATTTTTACTTCCATTTTTTTATTTCCAACAATATATTTTATTCTGTGTCTTGTAATTTCATTATAAGAAAGGAAACACACAAGGTAATAATATATCTAGGTGTTGGGAATTGAGTTTTCAACATCGTATGAGAGCTTTCACTCTGAGAGGGAGACAAATTTCAGATACACAACAGTTTGTGCAACATATTTGTTAGACATGAAAGGAGATATATGTAGATCTATAAACCAACAATGAAATTCTTGTGGGTTTTTGATTGAATAAGAACACGACAGTTGTTTTTGTTTATATCTACAAATTCCAATAATTATTCTCAGGTTTCAAGATCGGTTGGATGGAGCATCTAACTTCATTCCTTGAAAGGTGAGGGTAACCTTGTTTTTGAAGGAACATGACCTATGGGAGATTGTAAAAAAGGTTGTTCCTTCACCAAAAAATGAAACTCAATTGGTGTTGCATGAGAAGAAGAACATCAAATCCTAGAGAGTGATCATGGATGCGGTGAAAGATCATTTGATCCCTCGTGTGGAAGAGAAGCAGTCATCCAGAGAGATGTTCAAGGCTCTAGTGGATTTGATCCAGAGTGACAAATTGAACAAGAAGATGATCTTGAGAAACAATATTTGATCCATCCATATGTCAATATCTGAAAATGTCACCAATTACTTCATGAGGATCACCTAGACACATGATCAAGTTACAACCATTAGGGAGAAAGTGGATGACGTAGAACTTGTGAATGTGGCATTGAATGTTTCACCAAGTCATGGACGCCATTTTTCAAGGGATTTTATGCTCAGGAGAAAATTCCCAAATAGGAGAGGATTTAGGATGATTTCATCTAGGAAGAGACTCTGGAGGATTCTAAAGACAGTAGGAAAGGACGTGTAGAGGAAAACTTGGCCCTGGTCAATCAAGTATAGAAGGGAAAAGTAAATGGTTCCAAGGGTAATAGTGAGGGGGAAACCTCATAGCCTAGTAATAAGAAGGACTTGATAAATATAAAGTGTTTCATGTTACACAAGAGTGGTAATTATGCATCTCAATTTCCATAGAAGAAGAAGGGTAAAGAGAAATTACAACAGGTAGAAGAATCACCAAACTCAGGTATATGAGTTGGAGGTGGAGTTTGAGGAATTCACGCTAATTACCCGCCTCTCTACCAACACATTCATAAGGAGTGCATGAAACTTGGACAATGGTGCATCTTGTCATATAATAGAAGAATGAGATTTATTTAGTATTTTCACGAAGAAGGACTCATGTTTCCATGTGGAGCTTGTTGATGATGCCAAGTTTGAAATGAAGGGAGAGGGAAAAATTGTGTTCTAGCTTGAATCATGTGGTTTATTTGAGGCTCAGGATGTGCTATATGTACCAAGATTGAAGTATAATGTTCTCTCAGTATCAATTATGGACGACAAAGGTTTTTTTTTTCATGTTCAAGAAAGGGAAATTACTCATACATCGAGAGGGATCTATCCCTGACATAATAGTGAGAACTGGGGTTAGAGAGGGAAATTTATATAGGTTGAAGGGTAATCATGTTCATGAGGCCTTGGTACATGACAATGAAAACATGTGTGAGTTATGGAATAGGGATATGTGACACCTGCATTATAGGGAATTGTTGATTCTGAGGGACATTGTCACTGGCCTTTCAGATTTCAGTGTTGAGAAGTACAACATGTGCAGAGGGTGTGCACTTGGAAAGAATATCAAGGTTTATTTTCCAAGCAATGAGAGTAGGTCCAAGGGGATGTTGGATATTATACATTCATATGTGAGTGGACCAATGTTAGTGGAATCAATGTAGGGAGAACTATATTATGTGACATTCATTAGTGAATCTTCTAGGAAACCCTATATCTTTTTTATGAATACCAAGGATGAGGTATTTAGTCAGTTTCGAGAGTTCAAGGCCTAGGTGGAGAATCAGATAAGGAAGAATATAAAGGTATTGAGGTCGGATAATGGAGGAGTGTACACCACCAACGACTTCAAGGATTTCTATAAGGATGCACATATTAAGATGGAGTTGACAGTCTTGTAGAACCCTCAGCAGAATGAGGTTGCAAAGACCAAGAATCAATCCATCATTGTTTCTACCAGGTATATGATACATGAACAATATTTTCCTATGTTTATTAGGTAATATGCATGCAACATGAGAATATATGTGCAAAACAAGAGTCCTTAGAAGATATTGGTGGGAAAAACACCTAAAGAAGCATTCACATGAGTGAAGCCAGAGATAGGACATTTCAGGATATTTGGTTTTCTAGTATACATCCATGTGACTATGGAGAAGAGGACAAAGTTGTAGCCTTCAAGAGAGAAGAACATATTTTTTGGGTACAATGAGACCTCAAAATATTGCAAGATATTCATACCAGTGTAGAGGAATAAAATTGTGAGATGATATGTTAAGTTCAAGGAGAACTTAGCATCTAGGAAGTATCATGAGTTACCACAAGTGGCAGAGGATGAGGAGCATGAGGATAAGAAGGGAGAATGGAATTCTGAGGATCTAGTTCAAGGATTCAACCTTCAGGTGGGGAGGAGGATTTATCCCCTTCCAATTCTATCAGGAGACCTAGGTGGTTTGATCAGACATTGAAGGATGCTCAAGATCATGTTGAGGCTCCTAGGAGCACTTTCAAGGAAAGTAGGCCACCAAAGAAGTTTCCAAAATTCA
This sequence comes from Picea engelmannii, assembly GCA_009831015.1. Lineage (NCBI taxonomy): Eukaryota > Viridiplantae > Streptophyta > Pinopsida > Pinales > Pinaceae > Picea > Picea engelmannii. The sequence goes on from ML795975.1 coordinate 190,692, forward strand.
TGGAACTAATAAATAGCGTCATTGAAGAAGCAACAAATCATAAAATTTATCAATATGCTATGGTGTAGTACGATGCATGGGATATTGTGCTAATATCAAAGGTACAACCAGTTCCAGGTGGTAGAAGTACTTTATTTAGTAAAAGGAAATGTTGATATATGTAGCATTGGATAGGTACTTCTATGGAGGTCTATGTCTAGAAATATGGAAGTCATCCAAAGCCTTCAATCTTAGTAATTTACTTTAATTAAAGGAATTTTTAAAGTAAAGTGATTTTATTAATTAATTGAGTTTATTTTAATGAAATATTAAAGTTATTAGAATTAGTGAATAAAATGAATCTTATCCATTGATCTCAAGTGAGGTGAGATCTAATATGAACCATCAATCACTTTGGATATTAGGTTTAGTTCATAACTCAAGATTATAAAATCAAGGCTAGGTGAAGGGAGAGACCCATATTCAAGATTGTATCTATTGGAGTCAATGACTCATAGATAGATAGAAAAGAAGGAATTTTTATCAAGGATATCTTAGCAAGGCTGAGTAAGGACTTTCACCCAGAGATCTAATCAACCTAAAGGATAAGGAAGCAAAAATAGACAGATATGGTAGCAAGGACAGATCTAGGTAGAAGAAGAGTAGTAGGTACAACCATAGACCAGGTATTATAGATCCATAGCCATATTGTATGTAATACCCCTAGGATGAACCCCAATTGTACATATAAATGTAAATGAACATATAGGCTAGTGAGTCAAGATATTTTGGGTTAGGATGCCTTTGCAATTATTAGGCCAGAGAGCCTAGATGCTAAAGGCCACTGAGCCTATTTTTGTAATATGTAAACACTCATATTATTAATAAAGTACATCATTGTTGCAGACCAACCTCACAAAAGAGATGGGGTGCTAAACTACACTAGAAAGGGAAAGGGGGGCTAATATTCTAGGAAGGGGCTAAGCTAGGGGGGCTAATATTCTAGGAAGGGGCTAAGCTAGGGGGGCTAATATTATAGGAAGGGGCTAAGATAGGGGGATTAATCTCAATGGAATATTATATTAGTATTTCTTAAAAATAAATTAATGGATAAGAATATATCCTAATTTCTAAAGTAGGGACAAGGGAGTCCCTTGGGTTCCAAGTGTCTTAAAAAACACATGCATATATTTATTTGCGGACACAGTGCAGGGGGAATTATTCATTTTTTGGATGGATTAATTCTTGAGGGAGGAAACAGTGAATCATACCTGATGGTATTGGACTATAATGAGGAACCTATACTTGTGTTGGTTAGCTCAAGAGATGGATTGAAGAAGCAGGTTGCTAGGTGTGTCGGATTGAAGAAGCGAGTTGTCAAGCTCGTGGAATGGAAGAAGCGGGTTGTCAGGCCCATGGAACAAAAGAAGCGAGTTGTCATGCCCATGAGTATTCTCTCCATGTGACAAAATTTATGGGAATTGATTTCTCAAGGCTCCAAACTATAGCTATAGGGCTCTAAGACTTCATGTTCGTCTCGTTGTTGAATACTTAGAAAGGAAGTGGGGAAGTCAAAGGATTGTTGAGCAGAAAAAGGGAATACTTGCTTGGGTGGGATAGGCGTGTGGTGAATGAGAGATTGTAGGATGTTGGTTTGATTAGGCACCTCTATATGAGTTTATATGTTGTTAAAGAGACCTTATCCTGGGTTAGAAACCCTTTACCTTGATGGAATTTATCCCCAACTTGGGGGTGACCAACTGTTGAGAGTTATGAGCAGTGTGGTCTAAGGCTAGGAGGAACATGGAAGGTATATATGCAGTTGGTGTTTATTTCCTAAGATAAGTGTCATTCATGTGCTTATTTCAATTACTGTGTGTGTGCAATTATGAGTTTTTTTCCATGGAATCTATGCTGTTAAATTGCATATATGAATTTTATTGTTGCATGCATGTTGTTATTATTTCTTCTTAACTATGTTTAGATGCAGAATTCACTATTTAATGTAATGGAATCAAAATTTGTATTTGCGTGTGGCGTGGACCAACTCAAGGTTGGAAATGTTAGAAGAGAATTTTTGTTGATTCCCTAATAAAGGGGACAATAAAAATTGTTATCATAGCAAATTTTGTTGAGCTGTCAGTAATGGGGACATTACAAAATGGTATCAGAGCCTAGGTTTCAATATTGAGCCTGCATGGGCCATGTATCAAGCACATAAGTGAAATTATAGAGTTTGCAAGTAAACTATTTGACATAATGTTAGGAATATTTCATTTGTAAATTGTTTGAAAAAAATGTTACGATGTTTTTGTGGTGTAATTGGGAGAAACCAGGTGAAATTGAGTTGAAGCCCCAATTCCTGTTGTTAAATTCCTTAGGAATTTGGGAAATTTGGTCCAAGGATGAGTTTTTCCGGACTTTAATATTTGTCTGAGAAAATTTAGACCTATATTTGGTCGAATTTGAAGTCAATTTAAGGATATGGACAACTGAATGAAATTGAATAAATTTAATGGTTGCAAATCAACCATGGTGAAATTGAATGAAATTGGGCAAAAGCCCCAATTTCCTGTAGCTAAATAATGGCAAATTCGAAGTGAAAGAGTCAAATTTGAAAGAACCTTACAAATTTATATGTATAGGTCTTGAATTGGTTGTATTAAGTCATGGATCTCTAATGATGTCCCAAGAAGTAATTCCATTTTTGGACGAATTTGAGCATTTTTGGAATTTTTGAAAATAGGCGAAATTGGAAAAATTTCGGTATTTTTTTATATGATGACATCATCATGATGTGGGGAGGGGCCAGGCGTCAGCTAACATGGTGGAAGGTGACATGTAATACCATGGTCGTGGGTACATGGAGGTAGGGAGATGAAAATAATACAAGTGTTGGATTTATTCTTTCGTGAGTCCGCAAGTCAGCAAGTCAGTGAGCCCGCAAGTTTGCAAAGACAAAAAACGACAAAGTGTTGAGACTTATGATGAGTTTGTGAGTCTGCGAGTCTGAAGAAGTGGAAAAATGGATAATTTTGAGACTTATTATGATTCCATGAGTCCGCGAAGACAAAAAAATGGCTAAGTGTTGAGACTTATGACGAGTCCATGAGTCCATGAGTCCGAAGAAGTGGAAAAATGGCTAAGTGTTGAGACTTATTATGATTTCATGAGTCCGTGAAGAAGGAAAAATGACTAAGTGTTGAGACTTATGATGAGTCTATGAGTCCATGATTCCAAAGAAGTGAAAAAAAGGCTAAGTGTTGGGACTTATGATGAGTCTGTGAGTCCGCGAAGATGGAAATATCGCTAAGTGTTGATGAGTCTGTGAGTCCGCGAAGATGAAAAAATGGCTAAGTGTTGAGACTTATGATGAGTCAGTGAGTCTGAAGAAGTGGAAAAATGGCTAAGTGTTGGGACTTATTATGATTATGCGAGTCCGCAAAGACAGAAAAATGTCTAAGTGTTGAGACTTATGATGATTCCTTGGGTCCGTGAAGATGGAAAAATGACTAAGTGTTGAGACTTATGATGATTCCATGAGTCTGAAGAAGTGGGAAAATGGATAAGTGTTGGGACTTATGATGAGTCTGCAAAGATGGAAAAATGGCTAAGTGTTGAGACTTATGATGAGTCTGTGAATCCATGAAGACGAAAAAATGGCTAAGTGTTGAGACTCATGATGAATCAGTGAGTCCGAAGAAGTGGGAAAATGGATAAGTGTTGGGACTTATTGTGATTCTATGAGTCTGGGAAGACAAAAAAATGGCTAAGTGTTAAGACCTATGATGATTCTGTGAGTCTGTGAAGATGGAAAAATGACTAAGTGTTGAGACTTATGATGAGTCTGTGAGTCCGAAGAAGTGGAAAAATCGCTAAGTGTTGGGACTTATTATGATTCTTTGATTCTGCGAAGATGGAAAAATGGCTAAGTGTTGAGACTTATGATGAGTCCATGAGTCCATGAGTCTGAAGAAGTGGAAAAGTGTCTAAGTGTTGGGACTTATGATGAGTCTGTGAGTCCGTGAAGATGGAAAAATGGCTAAGTGTTGAGACTTATTATTAGTCTGTGAGTCTATGAAGACGGAAAAATGGCTAAGTGTTGGGACTTATTTTGAGTCTATGAGTCCATGAGTCTACTATTCTTAGAGTTCATGAGTCCCCTTAGATGAAAAATAATCCAAGTGTTGGAGTTATGTTTTCGTGAGTCTGCAAGGGTGAAAATGGTTAAGTATGGGAACTCTTTGGACAAACTTATAAAAGGGAGAGTTATGCTTCCATGAGTCCATGAGTCTATGAGTTCATGAGTCTACATAGATGAAAATAATCTAAGTATTGAGACTTTTTGGGAGGATTCATGAATGAAATAATTTTGATACATTATTGGAACAACGTCATATGAAATTTTATGTAATTGTAAATTATTATTCCTAACAAATTATGTTGGTTGCACATTTTGCAGAGTTAACAACATTTATATCATAACAGGATCACCACAAGGATCAAAATCATGGAAGATGCAGAAAGGAATTATAGCCATGAAGATCATATCAGAGGGATGTATGTTAATATGGGTAATAAAGGTACAAATTCAAATGGGCATGGAGAAGGTAAGGGAGATAGCATGAATTTGATAGAGACTATATAAAGTCTACAAAAGGATGTCCAGACTTATAAATTTGATAACGAGAGGCTTCTAAAATCCAAGGAGAAACAGGAAGACTTCAACATCAAGTTAATGCAAAGCTTGGATATAATAGAGAAAAATATGGTTAAGGAGATTGAGTCAAGCAGATCATGGAATCACGGGTCTCACGATGAGAGGGGAATAATGGGAAGTGTTGATAGGAATCACCATCATTATCCAATGCATTCAACTAAGAGAGAACATATAATTTCAAGTCCATCCCCTGTTAGGAAGCATAAGAAAAGGTTTGGGGTGGATGAGATACAAGGGGAAATGAACAAAATAAAGCCTCCTACATTTGATGGTGAGAACAAGAAGTATGAGAATTAAAATACATGGCTGCAAGGCATGAGGAAGTATTTCCAATTACATAAATACTCTTCACAAGCATAAGGAAGAATTGCCATTTATCAACTCAAGGGAAAAGCAGCAATGTGGTAGGATCAATTTGTGCAGGTACAACACATTGATGAGAAGAATGTCACTTGGAGGGAATTCAAGAGGTATTTCCAAAATAAATACTTGGCTAAGAAATACTATGATAAGAAAATGAACGAGTTCTTTGAACTCAAGCTTGGGAATATAACCATAGATGAATATGAAATGAGGTTTTTAGAGTTGTTGAAGTATGTTTCTTTCATCAAGAATGAGCAACTTAAGATTCAAAGGTATTTGAGTGGGATGACATCATTTATCAGTGATAAGATACAATATGATGATCCCAAGACACTAGAGGAAACTTTAAGAAGGGATAAATGCCTTTATGATTAGTTTAAAGAAAGAAAAACTTACCAAAAAGATTGGGAAGACAAAAAGAAAAGAAAGATGGAACATAGGAAGAAGGGAACTAAGCCACCATTCCTTAGAAATAATACTCAAGGACATATAACTTCTAAAGAACCCATAATGACTAAAACATTTGGGGAAAATACCAAGCCAGACATCTATCCAATGTTGGGCTTGTAAGGGAGATCATATGTATTGAGATTTCCCTCAAAATGGTGAAAACATGAGGATTGTTCACAATGTACATCAAGTTGATACATTGGGGGATATGGGAAGAAATATAACTAGGATCTACGCATCCTTGGATAAAAAGAAATATGAGTTCCAGTCACATATGATTGAAGTGAAACGTAATATTAACAACCAACCCATTGCTATCTTAATTGATTCAAGATCTAGTCACAGTTATCTAGATACTAAGATAGTTGAAAGATTTCATTTTCTAAGAATAAATCTTAGACCATCTTGGTTGGTACAGTTGGCCACAAGAGCTAAAAGGAAAATGAATGATATGGTTAAGGCATGTCCAATGGACATGAATGGATTGTCCTAGACTATTATAATATGGCATTTACTTGTTTAGATTAAAAAGAGAATTTAAGAATATTACAGGGAATTCCCAGGGCAGTAAATGTCAGAGAAATTTTATCCTTGTAGCTGAAGAAGAGTTATAGGAAAGGGTGTCAAATATTTGTAGAACATATGGAAGAGACACCTAAATATAAGATGTCAAATATGAAAGATTATGTAATCCCAAAATATTTTGATGATGTATTCAAGGAAATACCATGTGTTTGAACATGGGTATGATGGAGTTAGTCTTTGAGGTCTAATAGGATTTTAAACGTATGCCAGGGGTCTTTGGGACATTTATGACACGTTTTAATCCTTGAGTGTGAAAGTGATATTTTGGTATCATTTTCAATTAATAAATAACATTAGCACTACTAAAACACATGTATGAAATAAAAATAATTATAAACATTGAATGGTTTCATGTTTTAGTCACTGTCTTCAAGCACAGTTTATCAAATAGTGGAGATTAATTTTTGAAAACCAAAATCGTTTTTTGGCGGGAACAGGCCCATTCACAAAAACCTCTCTTTGTTTTTATACAAATTTTACTGTTTGGAAGATTTGAATGAATCTTTACAGACCATTTTTGCATATTTAAACGTTGAATGATTTCCTATTTTAGTCACTATATTCAAGTGAAGTTTTTGAAAGACTGGAGATGAATTTTTGAAAACCAAAACACATTTTATTGGAAATGGGCCCATTCACAAAAACCTCTTTCAATTTTTATACAGGTGTCATGGTTTGGAAGATTCAAATGAATCTTTACAACCAATTTTTCCATATGTAAACATTGAATGCTTTCTTGTTTTAGTCACTATCTTCAAGTGCAGTTCTCGAAAGGTGAGAGACGAATTTATAAAAATAAAAAGATTTTTTTATTCGGAACGAGCCCATTCACAAAACCTCTCTCCTTTTTTACACATCTATCACAGTTTTGGAGATACAAAGGGATCTTTGGACCCTATTTTTCAGGAATTCGCCATATATATTTTTCTAAAATAACTCATAGACAACAGTCAATGAGCCACCTCATCTATTCGACTTGGAGATATGATAAAGGTATTCGAACCCTCTATTGATTAGGATAAATAGATGAATATAAGAATCTAAATGGGTTCAGTTTTTGGGGCATACCCGAGAGACAGACTTTGTGGGCAGAGGCCAGTTGTTTTCCATTGTAAGATCGAGGGTTGTTTTATTTTACAGTTTTCAACATCAAAGCTATATGACGAACCTTGTTTATAATTCCTTTCTTTCTATATGTATTTTCATTTCTTCCTCTCATTTGAATAGAACTGATGTGCTACATACTTCTTGTACATTAATTGTTTAATGTGCTTACTTTGTTTCAGTAAAGTTCATTCAGATATCAAGTTTTCAGGCTCAGAAAGACTTTTTGTTTATGAATATTATTCTTATGGATTATGCAATTTTAAGTTGATAGTGAAGCATGAATTTTTCATATTTGTTTTCCATATTCTTCTATCTATCTGTACTATTATCAACCTTTTGTCTGATAACTAATTTGATTACCTTTGATCAATGAAATATATAAGAGACTCCATGCCCAATGGTCTTGATCACTGATATTTACAAGTGTTAATCAATTTTCTACCTCATTCTTTCTCTTTCATTTTACCTGATCCACCTTCCTTCAAACCAAACCAATCTTTATTTACAAAAATCCATTGCAATAAATAAGATGTGTTAGGCTTGGATATGTAGTAGTCTAGGGACCAATTATAGCACTAACATATTCTAGCGTCATTGCCTGGGAATGAAGTAACGAAGAAATATTCCCTAGGAGAACTACAACGATTAGTTCTATCTCTTGATGGTGAACATGTGTTGGAAAAAATTTGTGACTACAAGTCATTCACGTGGAGACTCCAAAATCAAAGACTCCACTAGAAGAATATTCCTACTGATAAAAATATGAAAGAATTGAAGGGAAAAACTAAGTATCAACTTATGAGTTTCCACCATGAGCTCATATTTTTCTTCATCACTGCATTCTTGTATTTTCCTTTACGCGTGAAAAGAATCATCCTATGCTTTGTTTATTCAGATGACCATAAACCTACAAATGCATATTCCTCCTTGAGTAAAGAAGATTTGTCTTCTTCTTGTACTATCCACCTTGATCCGATCTCATCATCTGAGTTTATTGGAAAGAATGAGGTCCATATCTCAATTCCTCCCGAAGTTGACCCATCTTGTAAACCTGTGAATAACAAAGTTGATTTACCACCTTCTCAAATCATTACTGCTCCATCTTGTGGAAAACTCACTTATGTTCAATCTAATATTAGAGAAGGTTACAAACCTCTGAAGCTGCCTTTTAAACTTCATGATTATCCTCCAAAAATTTTAGATTACCTTCCTAGGTTCAATGGAGAAGACCATGTGTCATCCGAACAACATATGGATGATTTTGAGTGGTTTACAAACCTTGTTGAGATCATCCATGAGGATGTTTTCATGAGAATATTTTTTGAATCCTTGTAGTGATAACCTAGGCTATGGATTAGAAACTTAAAGGTCGATTCAATAGAATCATGGGAAGATCTTCATGATGTCTTCTTAAGGTATTGGGGTGAGAACAAGTCATATGAACAATACTTATCTGAGTTATATGCCTTGAAGAAGGAGAGGGATGAAATTGTCGCCAAGTTCAATAAGACATTCCACAGCTTCTATCTCAACATGCCTATTGTCATCTGACCATCTGAAGTTGTTGCAAGGGTGTTTTACATCACAACTCATTATCACCCTAATTTAGTTCTTTATCTCAGAGAGAGGAAGTCTTCATCCTTAGAACATATGTTTTTTGACACTGATGAGTTTGAGAACAACATATGACCTTGTGGAAGGCTCTTAAATCATTTTTTGGAGGAATATTTGGAACAGGAAAAAGTTTATGCGCAACATAAATCACATTTGGATATAGAGGAATCTGAGGAAGGATATGGAAAATGGAAATCTGATCCACGTTTTCATTTTCTTCAGCATACTAAAGAAACACTTTTAGATTTTTAATCTTCGGATCCTGAAACTAATAAATCAGTTTTTTTCTATTCTCAAAGCTAATTATATTGATGAATATCATAAGGATGAATTAGAAGAGGATGATGATCAAATTGTTAAGGAACAAATCATCGGGTCAAAATGTCTTGTTGTTTATATTCAAGATCAACAACCCTTTGTTGTTTATGATGATATTCATAATTTTATGATTTTAGACTCCTATCAAAGTTTTTCATTACAGAAAAAACATCAATAGTCTGAAGAAAGATTTTTTAGTTTTCCATTCAATCTTGAAAATTTTCAAACAAATCATCAAGATCATATTTATGAAGTTCAATCTATAAATATTTATGACTTTCAAGAGTTATTTCAGGGAGAAAAATTCTAGAAACCTTTTAGGAAGATACATATGACTCTCAAACCAATCATCGAGAGTCATATGTATCTTCCTAAAACTTTTCTAGAATGGTTTGACACCCTCTTTAATTGGAATCACGTGTTTAATTATTCAGGTGTCATAAGTCTTCAGGTCATCAGAAGTCCACGCAAACACATCGTGGTAATTTTTGAACAATTGATTAAATGTATGTTTTTTCACCTTTGAACAATAGGTTCCCAAGTTGATGTACTTGGGATGTTCATAGGTCCCTAGGTTGACTAGAGAATGCATCATGGTTGAACTATTGGTATTTGGATTTGCAGGCCTACTAAACTTAGTCTGCAAGTCAAATAACGTTCCAAGCAACAACACATTCTTCGGGATGGAATTTGTCTTAATTTTTCTTGCTTCATATCGATAGATCTGAAATTATTGTTCATGAGCTTCATCATCTATTATAGACTCTTGGAAGACATAGGAGCCAGTAGGGAATTGATGATTTGAGTATCATTATTGAATACCCTCCAGTTCATGATGTTATCTGTTATGAAAGGATTGTACAGTATTTCAACACAAAATTCATCGTTAAGAGGTGTATATTTAGAGGTTTCATTTTCCAAAATGTATGCATCAAAATTTTGGCAGCAAGGTATAGATTCAGTATTAAAAGCTTTGAAATAATAAATAAAATCACATACCTCTTGTTGGTAACCTCTCAAATGTGGACACATATAGTGGATGGTGTTTATTACTTTTCATATGATTATTTTCGAGTCACTAAAAACCCATAAGAATTTTACCTTAAGGTCAATGGATTTCTTCAAGCCTTGGACTAAGGATTTATATTATGTGGTGTTATTGGTGCATTCAAATTCTAATCAGTAGGATATAAGAGTTTTAAATTGGTGTGGATCGATGAGGATACATCCTGCTCTGACTCCATGTTGGGATTTGGAGCCATCAAAAAACATAGTTCAAACGTCAATATATACATGTGGATTAATAACACAATAACCTAACTCTTTTAATACTATACATGCATTTTCACCATTATGATCACATGGAAGGAGATTAGATTGGGTGTTTGATTTCATTTCAGATGACTGTGTTTCATACTTACAACCATGGTTAGTCTCTAAGAAATAATTTCCCAAAATAGAATGTGCAAAGTTGATGGTTTTGTTTTACCTTCCAATTCAGTAACTGTGTGTTTCATATGAGCTTAACTGTTTACACAAATCTGATTGGGTTTACCTTTGTATGACAGCCATAGGTGGGACCAGTCTATACAAAAACAACCTTGGAGCTTGGAAGACCTATCCATGCTTAACAACAAACCATAATTGTTAGGAATGTCAACAACAACAATGTCAATCACCCAATGAACCCTTGGGTCTGAGGTTAATACAATCTACACATCTTTTATCTCTCCTTTGACTTTTACATCAAACCTATCTAATTCTATGACTCTCATAGTAGCCAGTTTTAGGAAAATGCTTATTCTTTGACATATAGAATATGGCATGATGTTAGCAGAAGCACCAAAATCTGCCAAACAATTGTGTACATTGAAGTTGAATATTTCGTACATAAGTATAAAGGGAGGAATATGGGATATCGAATAAGAGCCTATGCTTGTTGTGTTGATAGAATCTTTGATTTCAATCATATGGATTGCTCTTGTTTTCGTAGTCTTGGTATTGTTGTTAATTGCAACCATGGTTTTCTTCTGAGAGTTGAATGTATCAATAAGGAGATCACACTTTTTTGGAAGTGTGCAAATATCATACATGGAAATGTTGGCTTTAGTTTTCTTCTGAGAGTTGAATGTATCAATAAGGAGATCACACTTTTTTGGAAGTGTGCAAATATCATACATGGAAATGTTGGCTTTAGTTTTCTTCATGTCCTCAATAACACTATACTCTAAAGCACACGTTTCTAGTTTGTTTGTTGTTGTACTTGGCTTTGGATGCTTAGTTTTGTTGTTGGTTGTTGGATTTTTGGTTTTAATGTTGTTTTTCATTGGGTTCGATGTACTAGCTTTGTTGTTATTGGCTGAAACATTTTTGTTAAAATTCTCACTTGCAGTAGTTGGATTTCGGGTGCTTTGTTTTGAAGTTATGATACGGGGGTGATTTTCCTGAGAGAAACGTTGTTTGTTGTGAGAGAAGAGGTAATTGGGATAACACCTTTTTTGTGTATATTGGAGTCTCTAGGGGTGGATTTTATAACATGTGTATCTTTGATAAAAAAATTCCTCAATTTTTTCATCATTTGAATTGATACACCAATCCCACAAGGACATAGTAGGCTCCTGAAGGGTATTCTCGATAGTTTCGTCACTTCTTGTTTCAGTGGTTTGTTCATCATTTAAACTTTGATGATACAATAACTGATTAATAACAAAGGTCATGGATTTAACCCATTGGGGGCAGGTTTTGTCAAAGTGATTTTGTTGGTGATATGTGCAAAAGTTGACACTGCATAAAGTATCTAGATTCAACGTGAGTTGTGGTGCTTCGGGCGGTTTGTGATAGTTGTCATTTCTCTTGAAGAATGGATAGAAAGATTTATTTATTGAAGGTCCATCTCCAACATTTTTCTTGACATCAACAACTTCATTGGAAAACTTGTTAACTAACTTGAAAATGCTATTTATATCCTTATGTTCTTTCTCAGGGGGGTTTTCCAACAATAAAGGTTGGTTTCCAGTTGACTTGGTTTCTCTGGAATATGAGTGGTTGTCGTAAGCGGATAATTCTTTCTCAACTATTTCAGCTTCATCAAAATTCAAATCCAAAGTGTTTTCACAAGCTCGCTTGAAAAATATGCCTATAGAAGGAATTAGAGTTGAAGTGTAGTATTTGATAGCTAAGGATTGAGATGGATATCTCTCTTCAGTAAACTTAGTGAGGATTGTAGTGAATTGTTGAAGTCCTTCACTTTAACTCTTTTATCTATTTTAATGTCTCCCAAATCCTTATATAAGGACATGGTGTTTTTTCACTCACCAATGTTTTCGATAAAATCCTTCTCTAAATCTTCCCAGCTGGTTATGGAACTAGGTGGAAAATTAAAAGACCACGTAGATTCTCTTCCCTAGAAGGTGTAAGGAAACAACCTACAAACCACATCCTCATGCCACACATTGAGTAGGTGGATATCTAATAATAAGTTCTTAACGTGATCCTTAGGTGAACCAAGCCTGTCTGGATCAAATTTCGGGAGGCGATTTTCTTATTTTCTAGGTATCTCATGCAAGAGCTTTGCCTATTTCAGAGCACCTTTAGACAACCACGGTGGAATTACTACCTTTTTTTCTTGATGTTCTCCCATGATCCATTTGAAGTTGATTTCTAGGTTTTCATTGTTAAATGTTTGTTTTGTTTCAGGAAGAGTAGGAGGAAACAAATTCAAGGTTATAGGTATGTCTTGGAGAGTGGTTTCAATTAAATCTTCAATAGATTTAACCAAAATATTTGGGTGGTTTTTTGGTCATCTGATGAGGGTATTTATCCTGGGTAATTTTTTGGTTGTCGGTAACCTATCAAGTTGTTTGGTGTAATATTGAGTGATATGACAAGTTTCAGTAAATTCCTCGTAAGGTATGGGAAACCAAGTCTTTGTATGGGTTTCGGGACTGCCAGTGGCACTTTTGAATGCAAGATTTGTGTATTCAAAGGTAACCTCCTATTTAGGGTTGATATTATGGAAAATGGTTGAACCATGATTATTTTCATAGGAATGATCGTGATTATGCAAATCATTGATGTAATCCATACAATTTTAGGCCCTACTTCTAGCACCAAATATGTTGAAGGGTTTGACTGGCCCAACAACAGTAAGGGGTACTCCCTGGTAAAAAGTCCCAATCAGACCATGCACCATTTGGTTTAGGAGGCCCATCTAGATTCTGGATCGGCTACCATTTCTAGTTATGAGGGGTGAGAATGGATGATTACGCAATGTAAATATGTAGATGAAGACTATGTAGAAGAAGGAATATAATCTAGTTTTATTATAATCTATCCTATCTTATCTAGAAGCGAGTTATCGTAACCAAATAAGTTGTATAGAAACTAAACTCTACTAGAAACGCCACCCAGATAGTCACAATGAAGATGCAAAGTTAGAAACATATGCATGTAAAATACATAACCAAAAAAGTCCAAAATGTATTATTCACATACGTCACAAATCATATGCAAAGGACATAAAAATATAAAGAGGAATAACAAGACTGCGAAAGAGAAATATATTGCATTATATTAGTCTATAAGCAAACACATCCTTATAGTCCATGTGAACATCATAAATTATTCCTAAAATAGTTGACAACAACACATGCAAATTGTTTTCCCTTTCATAAACATGGCCCTGAGGGCTAATCAATATTCATTAACCAAGTATTTTCTCCAAAATAAGTTCTAGAGTGTATACAGAGCTTGAAGAGCCACCTCAAAGTGGGTCTCTTCACATATTTATACTATTTTTCCCAACTCACTCGTGACTTCTTGTATTCCCTTTAAGGAAACTGTTACAAAATTGTTCACCTTCCCTATACTTGGTGACATGTGTACAAAGTAAATATAAAATTAGAAGTAGTTTAGAAAAGACAAAAGATAGCATAGGTAATAGAAATTTCGAATTTGTTATTTCATTTTTTCATGGACTCTTGTCTCGGAGGTATATTGTCCATATTTCTAGTTGATCATACAAAGATATGAGTCTATGATATGTAAGTTATTCTATGGTAATCATATGCATAGCTACGTTGTCATCAAGGGTTTGCATATCTTTTGATAATGTAGCCATGAATGCCTAAACCATAGTATGGAACTTTTTCGGTTCAATGATTTAATTCTCTATTGGGTCAATTGTTACTATGGTGGTTGACTCATTGACCTCCCATCCACGACTTGTGTTTTCTTGTATCTTGTCAACAAGTTCCTCAATTATAAGTTTTTTTCCTAGAACCTATAGCTGGGGAAGTCAACATATCTTGATAAATTCTTGCATTTCCTTTTGCAGACATGAACAGAACACTATTGAGCTAGTTGTTTCTCTGTCTTCCCTTTGTCCTGCTTGCAGGAAACTATATAGTGCATAGATGTTCATTTTCCTTTCCCTGGATGAGGGATGATATAGCTCAACTTGCGCATCCGGGTTTTCTACAATTCATGTATCAATATTGTTCATGCCCTCCTAGATAGTAACTAACTATGTGAGTTTATTATGTACCCTGCTATGTTGATCTATGATGATGGAGGCTATGTCTTGGAACATGTGAAAGTGAGCGTACATGTCAATTATGGCTTCTTCTGGTTCATTTTTTACCTTTTCTATGCTATCTTTGAAGCTTTGTAGGCTTCCTTCATCGACCTTTACTTGTTGAATCCTTTCCTCAAGTTCCCTAATCCTCGCCTCCTTCTCTAGATTTTGTTGGCACAAGTTGCGGTAATTTTATTCTATGGCACTCATGAAGGAAGAGCCAATAGAAGCCATCATGACGAGATATTCTCTGATGTCTCCAGTTACAAGGGTCTATGTAAGAACTTAGATTGGGTTTCCTCTCTTCATGGGAACCTTCTTCACTTGGTCTTACACTATTTTCATAAACCCTTATCGTAGGTGAATGTTTTCAGATTGGGGACCTCTACAGCCTTGAACGGGGGGGAAAATACTATATTTAGACCACCAACTTGAGATTGACCACTAGTTCCAACCACGAATATCTTTGGAAGGTCAATATCCATTGGTACATTCTCATTGTTTTTGGATTCTTCATCCTTTTTCCTATGTTCTTCCTCTACTTCTTTGTCAGCAACTTCCTTTGTTGCTTTTTCTGATGCTTATGTCATCGCTGCTACTTCTTATTTTTTGCTCTCAATTTCTTCCTTTTCAACTATTGCCTTTTGATTGAATTATTTTTATGTGGTTTTTTTTATTGATACTGCATCGGCTTTGGATTTGTCTTTGTATTCTTCAACAATATTCTCCTTTTTCTAGGTAGCATCTTTATTTTTCTTGTGAACCTTCTCTTTCTTCCTCCTCTTTTTATCTTCTATTATCTCTTCTTCTTTTACATATCTTGACTATGCAGATGTGGTAGCAACATATGCTTTATTTGGTACCTCTTCTTCTGCTTTCTCTTTATCCTTCTCTCGTGATTTTCCTCATTTGCAATCCTTCCGAAGGGTCGACCTATTATATTGAACATGACTTCATCATAAGTTCTGTTGTTACGGTGTATCTCTTCTTCTTTCCACACCTCTAATGTGTACTCCCAAGGATGTCCTATCTTGTTTAAATGTTCTTTTGCAATCTTTTTTGGGTCTTGTCTCCTGAAACTTTCCTCCCCAAAATGATATGAAAGACAATTTTCTACTTCCTCCTGGGATTTCTTGGTGGTTGAAAAGGAATAACCGCCAATGTATAGTGGGAGTTGTTGCCATATCGTCTTCTTATCTCGGTAGAGTATTCCTCTAACACTATGGATTATCGTCTAATATGCCACCTCCTAAAGTACTAGTTTGTCTGGCACAAATTGAGGCAGTAGATGAGGGGCCTTCATGGCACCATACACCTTGATATAAGTACCTTCTTCCAACAAATAAAAATCCTCGGTCCTCTTGATAATAGCTATTTCGGTTTTGGTCATACATGGGGTTGGCATATAAAATATGAAATATTATAAGGGATCCAGGAAGTGCTCGCATATTTTCTAGTACTTTGTCCTATGCTTGATATCCTAGAGCACTTTGCAGTATACATGCATGGTTTCATTTGTTGGTTGTGATTCCCAACCCATATTTGGGTATTGGTGAGTTATGCACATGATGTCGACGAGGTACGGAAACATATGGAAGCTTGGGAAGGTCTCAGGTGGGGATTCTATGACTGCTATGGTATCTTCCTTCAGGTTTTCTAATAGGATATCATCCTAGTTGAACAAGAATCCTTTGTATCCACAGTAGTAGATTAATGGTATGTATGAGAGGGGAAACTTGGAGGCATCTTGTTCCCCGCAAAGCCTACATAACATGACCACCATGTATTGATAAGTTTTTCTGAGAGCACTCGTGGGGTACCCACCAATGGGTCTGAGTTTGAATTGATTATATGGCTTGTACCAGGTAAGACATAGATCTTTAGCTAAATATTTAAACTCGCCAAGAAGTTTGTTGTCTAGCTTATTAGTCCCTTTCTCCAGATGATAGCATTTTTCCAGGTTTGTGGGCTATATTGATGTTATAGGTTCTCCCCTATTGTTGCATAAAAACCTATTCCCCACATCCACATGTTTTAGTATCTAGGAAATGGCATGGATTCAAGAGAACAAAATAGTGTGGGATGCTACTCTAAATATCCCAAACTTTCTAATGTTCTTGAAAATATTTAATTCATCTTGGTATTTAACATCTATAGCAAAGCTCTAATTTTTTAACATTTGATACACATCCCCCCATCTGAGTACATATTATCCTTTTTCCAAGAATCAGGAAGTATCATTATACATGGCCGCAAAAATATATGGTTCATATTCAATCTTTTGGTTTCTTCTGGAGGCCTCGGTGACAGGTGCTTTACTAGTTGTTTTCTTCCTCAGAGGCATGTTTGAACTTACACAGTGAAGATGAGATCAGTGTAATGATAAAATCATAACTAATACATATACATCCAGAAAAATGTGCTTAAGTATATTATAAGAAATACCCAAGGAATCATTGGTGCTAATGTTGGGCGTAAGATCATCATCCGACAATGAAAGTATGATAGTAGGCATGGTGTATGACTTAGTGAAAAGCTAGATTGGAGATTGGGTCCAAAAGGTCAAAATCAGAGTAGTTCTTACGAACTATTCTGATGGTTATTGGAGGGATTAGTGTTAACTATGTCGATGGTTCACTATATATATCATAAGATTTAGTGAGAAGTTCTCCGATGAATTTTGGGTGACTTACTAGAAAGGTTTTCGATGATCCCTTAAGTGCATTGAAGGATTTTGTGTGAGATTCTCTGATAGGTGTATTTGAAAATCAGAGAGTTTAACGTTAATTGTGTCAATGAATGAATTGATGTATCGAGGGAGATGATGGAAAATGTTATGATGTGCATCGGATAAATTCATATGAATGGGGTCGAAGGCACCAAGTAAGTTTATGAGAGAGTTTCTAAAATCATTAAACCGACGAAGTTGGAATTAACTCCTCCGGTATGACCAGAGGATTTTAATATCACTTCTCCAAAGTGATCTCGTAAGTGGGCATCAACTTCCTCGAAAGGGCCAATGGGGTTATTGGAAAAACTGGTGAAGTTAATACCAAATTATCTAGTGAAAACGGGGGGGTTGGTGTTAAATACCCCAAAGGCACCAGAGACTTGAATGCAAAGGATGTCGACTTACAAAGTGACTCCTTGAAAATTGTCTAAGTATTGAATAATGGTGTAGTCTGCAATGGATTGGGTTTCCTATGAGGATATATTATTATCTTATTCATCGACCCATGCCTTTATTGATGGTTCATTTTCTGGTTTCTAGGGTTCTGCATATTGGTGATGGAAGAAACGATCTAGGTTGGGGGGCACAAAAATTTTGGGACCAATAATTTTCATCCAGTGGTATCTAAAGATAAGAGGGGTGGAAGTTGAGTGGTAAAGCATAGTTCACAATCCCAAAGGAGAGGGTAAGTTTATTGTGTGAGTAAGAGTAGAGGGTTGTCACCATGAAGAAATAAGGAAAGATTTAAGGCAAAATAAATGATAAAAACCCTAACCCTAGGATGATTGACTAAAGAAAGGCATGGTTGGATTAGGGCTTAGCTGGTGGTTCCCCGACACATGGAGGGTAGTAGGTGGTTGAATATGTGGATTCTTGGCTTCGTTACTTCATTGTTAGGCACTCTCCTCTTATCTCGAGCACTTGATGACAATGATTGAGGAGAGAGGTTGAGAATGCCTTTATAACTTTGGGTGCTTTAAGAAATAAATGTGAATGGACAAAAAGGATTAAACCGACAAGTTAGTGAAAATTCATTTGATATGCATCAAGGTACCTCATGGGAAAGTCTTCGATGCATATAGGACGACTTGGTACGAATGGTGTCAATGTTCATTGGAGGAGAAGGAAGCAAATCCTTCAGTTTGACCATAGGAGTTTATATGAACTCCTCCAATCAAATTGGAGGAGTTAATATAAATTCATGTGATGGGAAAGGATTTTTGGAGGCAAAAAAAACAAGTTCAATGATTATCAGTGTGGTTCGAGGGAATTCCCTAGGTGTACATTGAAGGAGTTTGTGGTAACTCCTCTAATGTACAAAGAAGGAGTTTACATTAACTCACCCGAAAAACCAACATTGAGATTAAAAATTTGTTAAGTGTCCAAAATCGAAAGATACAAATTTGGATGAAATGTGAAGTTGAAAGTAGCATTCTTAGAGTGAGAGGTGGACTATTAAAACTCAAGTTTAGAAACTTTCAAAAAAAAACAAAAGGGAGCTCATTTTTCTTGGAAGGGGCCTCGCAAGAATTTTTTAAGAAAATGGTGGGTTGTGGTGCCTGGAACAACACCTCGATACCTCTCTCAAATTGGAGCATAGGTTATATGGTTGGAAATATTATTCAGAGACCTTTCCAACAATATATGGAGTTATCTCTAACTTCCTAAGAATGAGGAGATTGGTGTCTCCAGTAGGTTGGTGCCTACATCTTACTGAGTTGGTTCTCAGATAAGGATATTAGTGTCTCAAATATATTGGTGCCTATAATATTTGTAATAGTAGGTTTGTGCATATAGACATTTATAAAGATAAGTTTATGGTTTTCTTCTGATTGGGTTTCCATGTTAAACCCTGTTAATTGTTATTTGAGTTTATATGTGATTATTGTTTCCCATCTAATGAATTATTAATGAATGGTTAAATAAAGTAAAAGGTATCTTATATTGATTCACCCCCCCTTCTTAGTATAAACATAAGTCCAACAATCGATACAAGATTAGGTTCCTTCAAATACAATTTAACCACTGGAAGGCAGATCCCAAGCACATATGGATTGTAAGGAAGGTCTCCCTACAAACAAATCTCATTTGTTCGATGGAAAAAAACATGCAGCATGGAGTATAGGAATGAAGGTATATTTGAAGGCCCTTGGGTTTGGTATTTGAGGATCAGTCACAATAGGTTATATAGATTAACCTTGGAAGGATTCAAGTGAAAACAATGAAAAATTAATAGATGTAATCTTGAGTGGCCTATCATAATTTGAGACTGTCAAGGTAATGAAGTGTACATTAGATAAAAAGTTTTGGGACAAGCTACAAAAAATTTATGAAGAGAGATTCAGTTATTGTTCCTGTTGTGAATTAGAGATAAAATAATCTCTCTCCATAACTATGGAAAAAAAACACGTTCATGAAGAAAATGAATATAATAAAAAATAAAATCCATATTCAGAGGAAGTGAATCTTGAACTAGAACTTGTTAGTGCCTTAGAAGAAATAGCCAAACTCGAGGAAAATAATATAAAGCAGAAGGAACAACTGCAAAAACATGAAAATAAGGATCTTGATATTGAATAAATATAGAAGACAATTATTATCCTGAAGACTCAACTAGAAGAGGCAAAGAGGATAGAAGAAGTAGTGAGAATCCATCTGAAATAAAAGGAAGAAAAATGTGAGAATCTAGAGGATGAAATCGTTTCCTTAAGAAAGGAACTAGAGAAAAAAATTGATTACTTGAATAGAAGCTTTAATTTTGGAAAGAGTAATTAAATATTAGGTAATATTCTCAATGACCAAATGTCACCATTCATCAATACAGGCCTTTTCTATGACATAAAACAAAATACCCCCAAGGGAGATGCAAGCACTAATGTCAGAAAGCCATCAGAAAAGGAATTGAGGACAATCCTAAATCTATGTTGATATTATAAAAGGATTCATCAAAAATAAAAGCAGTAGCATGAAAGGAAATGATGACTAGAAAAAATTTGATTCTTCTCACAAGGATGAGTTCAAAAGAGTCATTCCACCAAGAAGACCTTTCACAAACCAGTACCAAAATCACTTTCTTGGATATTGTTTTTCTTGCAATATTTTTTTTATTAAAGAAATAGATTGTAGAGCCTATGCAAAAAGTGATCATGTGAGAGATAGAAATATAGGTTCTTACAAAACCTCAAAGGTTAATTATGTGAGAAACAAAACCAGAAGTTCTCATGGGTTTGCTAATAGAATCTACAATAAATTTGATCCTCTACTTGATACTGAATGTTATAAGTGCAATAACTATGGGCACATGGAATGTGACTATAGAAGCAACATAATAAAGTCTCCTAAACAAAATAGAGAAGAAGATGTTCTTACCAAGAATAGAGAAGAATACAACAGGGTGTGGAAAAGGAAACAAGAAGAATCGAAGAAGGAAGAATGTGGACTTTCACTTTATGCTCAAAATAAGGGGAAACAATGGTACATTGACAATGGATTTTCAAAACACATGACAGAGGACTAGACCAAGTTTCTCACCTTGAAGGAAGAAAAAGGAGGCATTGTTATTTTTGGAGATAATGCTTGTGCAAGGATAGTTAGAAAAGGTATTGTTAGTCTTGATAACGAAAATAGTAATGCAAAGAGTGTATTGTAAGTTGAAGGGCTAAAGAATAATATTATAAGTGTCAGTCAAATGTGTGATCAAGTTTAAAACCTCACATTTCATTCTAAAGGGTGTGAGATAAGGACGTCTTCAAGAATATTAGTGGCAAATGTAAATAGAACCTCAAGCGATGTATACATACTCAATGAAGTCAAAGGAGAAAAATGTTGTATGGGAGTGATATGTCTCTCAACTTGTTAGTAAAAGGAAGCACAATATCAGGGGGAGAATCCTTGCCATTGATGTCAAAGGGGAAGAAGTCAAGGACAAAGGAAGAATTGGATACACAAAGAAAGTTACAGACAGGGGGCGTATCAGAATTGACTAAGGATTTCGATCAATGACAAAGGGGGTGATTGTTGGAAATATTGTTGTCATTTATTTCAAAGACGGGGGGAGACTACATATTTCCAAGATAAAGATTGTAATATGGAGATTGTTGGAAATATTATTTTTGCATTTTTGATGCTCAGTTTGGATACCCTATCTTTGAAGGGATTTTTACCCTAGATACCTAGCTCAAATTGGAGCATATATTATATGCATGGAAACCTCATTTTGAGGCCTTTCCAATGGAATATGTCATTTGATCTAGATTTATGAGAGGAACAAAAGGAATAATAGACTGAATACAATAACATAGAGATATGCATAACAACAACAGATATCCAGTGAACAATAACTTCTATTGAATAAATAAAATAGGTTGAAATTGTAAAACTGCAGAACTAAAAACAACTTACTCAAATGGTGGTAGCCATCTCTAAGAAGAGACATATGTGGTTTCTACACACATCCATCTGAGAAGAATGATTACAATGAGGCTCCAGGGGCCTTTTTAACATTACTCATGAATTTAAAAACCCTAGACATCCAAAAACCTAACCCTAGGAGATGAAACACCAAAAGTTATGTGGGCCTTGATGGGTAAGTTGGTACCTCAACTTCCCGAGGTCGTAAATTTTGCATATGACCTCTATTTTAGGCATGTGATAGCTCGTTGGAAAGATATTTTCAATAAATATGGATTACGTTGTCAAACTCTAACTCTGTCTATATTTTGACTGTGGCAAGCCAAAAAAACATTGTTTAGGGCCCCAAAATGGCCCTGAAAGTAAAGAAATATGTATTGGCATGAAAACTTCCAAAATAAGCTAGTTGGATTAGGTGGGCATCCGCCAATCTCCACTTGGAAGTTGTGTATGGATTCAGACAACCCTGAAAGTGTAAAACCCACAATTACAAATAATTACAAAATAATGTGTTCAACTAAAATCTGTCAAGAGGAGCCAGTTGGAATAGGTGGGTGGCCACCAATATCCACCTGGATCAGTCCTCCCCTCCTTAGGAAGAAATGGTCTCCATTGAATTTAGTGCCCCCATTAGGTGAGGAAACTTATGTTGAATTTGGCCCTAGCCAAGCCACTTTCCTTGGTGTAAGAGTTGTCTTGCCTTGATAACCCGATAAAGTTGGATCCTCTGTTGGCAAGTGACCTTGACCTATGTTTCCAATATCTAATCAATGGATGCTTGTTCCATGTAGTCAGGGTTGAGATCTGTTGGTGTCAAATGTTATGCGATATCTAAGGTGTCCAATAATGGTGGAAAATATGGCTGAAGGAGGTCCACATTGAACACTAGGTGCAAGCCAAGGAAGGGTGGAGTGTTGAGCTCAAAAACATTGCTACCCACAACCTTGGTGATAGTGTAAGTCCCATAGTGAAGTGGGAAGAACTTCTGATGGGGCCCTGTAAGGAGCTCTTTCTGAAAATGTAACCAGACCTTTTATCTCACCTAAAACTAGTGTGATACCTAGTGTTCATCATGTTATTTCTTGTACTTAGCATTGGATTTATGAAAAATCTCATGGACCTATTGGTGGATGTGTTGCATCCACTCAATGAATATGGTGGCTTTTTCATCCTTAGACTAAACATTGGAAGATTTTTCCTGTGTGGTTACAAGAGATAGTGCAACATCAATGGGACCCAAGGGTTGGAATCCCAACCCCACCTAAAATGGGCTATGATTGGTGGAGCTATGGAGAGCCCTATTGTAGTTGTGTTGAATATAGGGAAGACTCTCATCCCATGCACGTGAATTCTTATATGTGTACATGCGTAGGTTTGCACAATAATCCGATTGACGACCTCTATCTGGCCATCGTTTTGGGGGTGGGAAGCAGTGGATTTAGTGACCTTGGTGTCCAACAGTGACCGGAGACTCGACAAAAATGTGTTGAGGAACCTATTGTCCCGATATTAGGTGATGGTATGTGGTATCCAAAAATGGACCCACACCTATTCGAAGAAGAGCTTGGCAATATTTGTTGTCGTGATTTTATTCTTGCAGTTTGTGATAATGGCCATCTTTGAAAACCGATCAACCACCACAAATACATAATCATTGTCGTGCTTGGTGGATGGAAGGCCAGACATGTAATCCATCAAGATGGATTCCCAAGGCCTCTTAGGAGTAGGAAGAGGGTTGTATAAGTGATCCGGATTATTTTCGGCACGAAATGAGAGCGGAGATATAATAAAGAAATGCACAGAGATATTGCAAATATTCAATAATATAACAGAAATGTATCAGAGATGCAACCATAAACACAGATATACAGTAATACACGATTTCTATTAATCAGAGAAATGTACAGAGACTGTAAAAATACAGAGTGAAAGACTCGCTAGAATGGTGGCAGCTTATCTCTGAGAAGAGATGTGACGGCTACTTGCATTCGCCAGAAGATGATTACAATGAGGCTTCGAAGGCCCTTTTACAATAGACAGGAATGCCAAAAGTCCTAGACATCCAAAAACCTAACCCTGGGAGATGAAGCGCCAAAATTCATGTGGGCCCCGTTTGGGTAAGTTGGTGCATCAACTTCCCGGGGTTGTAACTTTTGCATACGATCTCCGTTTTAGGCGTATGATAGCTCGTTGGAAAGGTATCATCGAGGATATTCATTTTGGGGGCTCAATAATTCCTTCGTCTATCATTGAGAACCTCTATCTCAAAAAACATTCATTTGGACCCTCAAAATGGCCCCGGAAGTTAAAACCTGCTAAAAATAGTAAATTGCCAAAATTGCCAGAAAACTGTTTTGAGCCATTTGGAAAAGGTGGGTGGCCACCGATATCCACTTGGATCAATCCTCCCTCCTTAGGAAGAAATGG
>ML795975.1:217513-235041 GCA_009831015.1 Picea engelmannii
AAGATGATTACAATGAGGCTCTGAAGGCCCTTTTACAATAAATGGGAATGCCAAAATTCCTAGACATCCAAAAACCTAACCCTGGGAGATGAAGCACCAAAAGTCATGTGGGCCCCGTTTGGGTAAGTTGGTGCATCAACTTCTCGGGGTCGTAACTTTTACATACGATCTCTGTTTTAGGCGTATGATAGCTCGTTGGAAAGGTATCATCGAGGAGATTCATTTTGGGGGCTCAATCATGCCTTTGGATATCATTGAGAACCTCGATCTCGAAAAACCTTCATTTGGACCCTCAAAATGGCCCCGGAAGTTAAAACCTGCTAAAAATAGTAAATTGCCAAAATTGCCAGAAAACTGTTTTGAGCCATTTGGAAAAGGTGGGTGGCCACTGATATCCACCTAGATCAATAATACTTTCTTCTTGATGGATAGCTTGGAAATGGCACAGACGGTGAAATAACTGTTATACTTGTTGATGTCTTGTCAACGTTTTGGCCAATAAAAATGTTTCTATAGAATGACCACAGTTTTCTCTATGCCAAAATGTGTTGCCATTCGACTGTAGTGAGCCTCCCAAATCATATTTGTATGCTCTCTTGTGGAAAAACAGAGGTGTTCCATATGGCATAACAGTCCATCCTTGATGTGAAAATTGGTGAAATTCTCTCTTATACCCAAGAGTTGATAGGTGGTGGCAAAGTCAGGGTCACACTAATAAATTTAGGGCCACTCAGATGCCTCATTCCCATAGGAATGGAGCATTGTGGTGAGTGAAACAATGGGAGGGAGACTGAAGTAGTCAGTGACATGATTTGTGCTCCGACATGTTTTATAATTGATGTTGATATGGAATTGTTGCAGGTATGTGTACCACTTTTGATGGAGTTCGTTCTACAACTTTCATTGTGTCAGTATGATCTGCAAAGGATTGTGATCAGTGTGGATGATTGTCTCCTTTCCAAGAATGTATTGTTTCCATTGACAACAGCCTTGCAGAATAGAATACATTTCTTTGTCATAGGTGGGGTATTTTTGGACAGTATCTGATAGTGTCTCACTATGGTATGCTATTGGATGAACATGTTGAGTGAGAACTATGACTACAACATAGTTAGAGGCACTAGTCTCAATATCAAATGGTTGTTGCATATCAGGTAAGGAGAGTACTAGAGCTAAGCACATGTGATGCTTCAAATCATTAAATGATTATTGTTGTTCCTTCCCCCATGCAAACTTTTCCTTGCCACCGACATTGGTTACTTGGCTAAGAGCCCATGAAATATGGGAGAATCCCAACACAAACCTTCGATAGAAGTTGGAAAGTCCCAAGAAGATATGAATCTTGGTTAGTGTGTTCAGGGTTTGCTAGTCATGAATGACTTGGATATTATTTTGATACACATGTACCCCATGCTCATCAATAATGTAGTCCAAGTATTAGACCTTATTCATTACAAAGGAGAATTTTTCCAAGTTGGCATATAGCTTGTGTGTCGCAGAGTGCCCAAAACCTATTGAATATGATGCATGTGCTCCTCCAAAGTTCTTTTCAATATGAGGATGTCATCCATATATAACACCACAAAAGAGTTGGTGAAGGGTCTCAATACATCATCTGTAAATGCCATGAAAGTTGTTAGTGAATTTGTTAAGACAAAGGGCATGGCCAACAATTCAAAGAGACCTTCTTTAGATTTGAATGTTCTCTTCAATACATCAATTGGTTTGATGAGAACCTAGTGGTAGCCATACTTTAGGTCAATCTTGTTGAATAAATTTTCCCCCTTGGGTTGGTCAATAATATCATAAATTTGGGGAATTGGGTATCGGTTCCTGACTGTGATTTTGTTTAATGATTTGTAATCAATCCAGATCTTCCAGGTCTCGTATTTCTTCTACACCAACATAATCGAGCTTCTACAAGGGGAGGAGTTGGGTCGGATGTGCCCCTTTTTAATCAACTCTTGGATTTGGCACTTGATTTCATCATTTCCATCAACGAGTGATGATAGATTGGTCCATTCAGCAGCGATGCACTAGGGTTTAGATCAGTTAGATGCTTGACTTGGTAGTGTGACGGTACCTCGATGGGTGAGAAGAAGATGTCTCTGTACTCTTCCACGATCCTGTCCACTTGCTTCTGCTGCAAAGTGAGGCTCTGTGTAGAGGTCACGGATGTGGTGGAGACCTTTTATTTACTGTGAGAATGGATCAAAAACAATATGAAATTTTCATTCTATGAAATTACCTTACTACATTTCTTAGCAGAGATTAAAGAAATAGCGGTAGGCATCGTGACCTCTAGTATCCTGTACAATTGTCTAGCTAAAGTAATAATAACACCATGGGGTATAGACTCATACACATCATGTCGCTTCCACAAATATTGTTGGCCTAAAATAACATCACAAACTTCAAGGGGAGAAATATGACACAATACCTCATCTTTGAATGGCTTGATGTTGTAGGTCAGAAGAAATTGTTGGTTTGCACGAAGATCTCACCCTTGGCAAAGCCAGCCGATGGTGTAAGGTTGTGGGTGTGGTGTTATCGGCAGGTCCAACTGCTTGATGAAATCTATTGAAATCAAGTTCTTCTGACTGCCGCTATCGACAATGAAATGCAATGGAATCCCCTTTACCCACATCTATGAGTGAAAGAGGCATTCCCCTTCCTCTGGTTCTTTCGGTTCACTTGGTTGGAATTTGGTCGTAGTGAGAGTGCCACTGGGTTCGACATCAATGATATGCTTCCCACTTTTTAGATTTGTTTCGGAGTCATAATCTACCTCTAACTTAGAATCTTTCATCTCAACCATGAGTGACTTCTTGGAGTTACATTCTTCAGTGTTGTGCCAAGGGATTTTATGGTATTCACACCATTTTCCCATGTCCTTCTTCAACTTCACATTGCCCTTCTTGGGTTCCGTTTTGGATGAGTTTTCTTGAGAGAGGTCATCTTTGCTCTGTCCCTTGTTTTTTGGTTTGGGGCTACCTTTGACCTGCTTCAGTTGTGAGGAATTTTCATATCCAACCTCTTTCCTCTTGTTCTTAATGTTTTGCTCGATCTTGATAGCGTATTTCTAAGTCGCACCTAATGTTGTGATGTCCAGAAAATCCATTTATGTTTAAATGTATCTATATAGAAAACCATAGTATTTTAGCACCAAAGGTTGTTCAGAGTCTTTGATACCCAATTTGGTGCGCAGGGTATGGAAAATATTGGTGAAATATGGTATTGTTTGGTCCCTTTCCTTACACAATATGGTCCATCTTGTGTACTAGTCCTTGTAGCTTCCAACGGGGTAGTATTGTTCTTTAATGGCATCCCTGAAGGAATCCCATGTGGGGGATACCAAAAATATTTCATATTCCTTTATGGCCCTTTGCTCGGAGTAAGTATCCCACCCGTCCTTAACATGGGGGACAACCTTGAGGAGTGAAAAAGTAATATTTTCCCTGTCATAAAATTTGTGGACCGAAAAATTCCCTTTGAGAAGATTCAACCATTTATCTATAGTGTCTGCATCTATCATTCCTTCAAATAATGGAATATAAAAATTTACTTGTACCTTGAAGGGGGTTGCATGGCTTCTTTATGAAGATTTGTCTCTTGTGGGAATTCATTGAAGGATCTTTGCAAACTTGTCCATCATTTCATTCCTTTTTTGTGCAAGGGATTCCTCAATCAACATTTTAAATGGATCTCTTGATGCATCATATTTCTTCTCATCCCCCATGGGTTTTTTTCAGGATTTGCATGGATGATATTGCAAAGTCTCGACTATTTCAAGTCCCAACTTCTTGTACCCAGATATTTTCGGGACATGCACAAAGAAAAATAAATGAAGAGAAGACCGCTCTGGTACCACTAATCCAGATTTATTTTTGGAATGAAAGGAATAATATATTGAATAAAATGACACAGAGATACAGAGAACAACAACAGATATCCAATGAACAATAACTTCTATTGAATAAATAAAATAGGCTAAAACTGTAAAACTGCAGAACTAAAAACAACTTGCTCGAATGGTGGTAGCTATCTCTGAGAAGAGATGTGGCTATTATGTGCATCTGTCTGAGAAGAATGATTACAATGAGGCTCCAGAGGCATTTTTAACATTACTCATTGTTATAACCCTAATTTTCACCATACATGCTTACCTAGCATCAGGCCATCTCAGATCCCTTCTTTGCCAAAAGTACTGTTGAACAACTCTTTAAAAAAACTCTTTTATAAGGGCGCCCTACTCCATTACTGCACACGTGTACACGCTAGATGACCTAAAACAACCCGCGTGGACCGAGAAAAGCATGAAAAAAGGAAAGTTCCCAAAGGAACACAGATCTTTGGGTGAGTTAATTGAAACTCCCAGTCATGCATGGCCGAGGGTTCATCCAAATACCTAGCTTCTTATAACCTATAAAAGAAGGGATAGGGGTCCCATTTGGAGGAGGAGAAATAGAGTAAAGAAACTATGACCAATTGCATATTCCCATTGTCCCAACCCTTTAGCCATCCTTGTGCAAGAAGAGATACAAAGAAAAGAAGTTGGAGGACATTTGAAGAGGAGCCCAGGATCAGGATTTGCGGAGCAGTGGCCGGTCTTGACACTTGTAAGTTGATTAATTTAAAGTAATAAAGAAATGCTTTTCCTGTCCCACTTTATGAGTTCTCCATAGTACAGTAAATATATGTTTGAATATCTAACCCATTAGTCTATAGGTAAAATGCATGTGTATTTTGTTGTTTTTTTTGCATACAGTTCAACTTTGGAAGGAGGACTGCTAAAAAGGGATCCAGTGGGAGGAAGGATCGACACCGAACATCTGAAACAAGGTATGTTGATCTAATCATGTATTTTCTAAAAAGGAATGGGGTTTAAGTCTAGGGATGAAGGTAGAAAGTAGATTTATTTTGGTCATATCTACATGCATAAGATAACCCTATTTGCTAGTCTGTAAGGGGATTTCCCTCACAACAGAATTGGCGACCATACTGGGGAAGTCTCTAGGGTTCTTAGGAATTTTATTTGTTTTGGGGTAGTTTTAAAAGACTAGTTTTCTTTCTTATTTTTTAGTTTCTGCAAAGTTTGAGCTAGCAAAGAGTCTGGTTTACCATACCATCTTTCTCTATTATTTGATTTATTGTATTTTTCGGGACCCACAGAGGTACATGTGGCCTGCATAAGGTCTGCACGCGTGTACCCATGCCCTACTCTCTTACAGCCCGCGTGTGAACGCTAGCTGAAGAAGTAGCAGTAGTGTGTAGATTCTAGAAAATTTTGGAGGCAGTCAACCTATTCCCTGTTAGAATCAGTGATTCTCAGGGGTTTTCTGGAATTCTTTCTAAGTCCTAGTTGTTTCCAGTCTTGTCTCAGATTGGTTTGTTTTACAAAAAAAAATCCTTACATTTCTTGCTTTTTCTATTTAAAAGAGTGTCCAAGCCTTCAGGAGATCCTGGTTATCAATACCAGTGGTCTCTTCCTGGTTTGGATTGTCTATTTTTATTTTTTCTCGGAATTTTAGAGATACACACGGATTGTAGAAGGTCATCCCACGTGTACATTCCCTCTAGCTCTATACAACTCGCGTTCACACGCTTGTTGTTGGATTATCAGTAGCGTGCTTGGGCAGGATAGTTTTTGTTGAGGGTAAGGTAGTCATCCTTTCCCTTGATGAGATTTATACCTCTCAGGTATTTGAATCTCTGTCTTAGTAGTCAGTAGATTATGATTAATCTTAGCCTTAGCTTTCTTTTTTCTCATTTAAAAGTTGTCATAAAAAAAAAAATTAGGGTTTTTAGACAAGTGTGAGAGTCATTTTTTAAGTTGCTAGTGTGTGATATATGCATTATTAGCCAGGGAAAAGTCTTTTATTTCATAAGTTTTTGCATTTTACTTAGATCATAAGTAGCTCATAGTTGAGTGAAATTCCTTTTGAGTTTGTTGTCCAAAATCTTAGAAAATTAAAAAAAAAAAAAAAATTTGAAAAGTTGTTGAAATTTTGCATTAAGTAAAAGTTTTTGTTTCCATCTTTTTACTCATTTTTACTTTCGTCTTTTACACATCATCAGTTTCAATTTCATACCCCTTGACATAATACAAAGCCACAAAATTAACGTTAAATCTAAAATTTATTAGACTTTTATGTTTGTAGGGTTAACCAACTAGTTCAGGGTTAGAGCCTTAGATTAGGTTGGAGAGGAAACTCTTCAAGGCCATTACAATCAAACATTAGAGTCTGAGTTAGGGATTGTCTAAGTCCAGTATCGTGAAAGTTATCTGGGACCACCCTCTAACACAGGGAATAAACACGAGGTCATGAGAGGAAAGGTAGCGGAGAAAACCCCTCCAAAGTTGGACCAATCGTAGTGGAGAACACATATAGAGGGCTTGTTTTTGGATTTTGTCGATTGCATTTACCACGGGGCTTCATGGGTCTAGAATCCATTCACAGTCCTCAGTTGTCTTCCGAACCACTTGCTTTCGATACCCTTGATAGGTTTTGGGCTCGATACCTTTCTCATTGTGGTCTACCTGACTTTCGACTATACCTGCCTGGTAACTGTTCGCGCGCTGGAAACCTAGTTGCCTATCCTTTTTAGGGACATACATAGGTGACTGCGGGGGTATAATATGGTACCTAGGACAGACATCGAGCCATTGTTTGTAGAGTATATCCGAAGGGTGCTTTCGTTTTCAATTTTCACTTGCACCGGTAAGTTGCTCTAGTGTTGGTTGTTGTAACTGTTCTTCCAATTAAATTAGTGTTTGTCTATCTTATCTTATAGGGAATTTTTTAGTGTGTGTTACTTTTGAACGTTTAGAATACCCTAGAGTATCTTTGATATTCTCACACAGTGGAGGATCACGAGCTCCACCAGTCACGAAGGCTTCTTGGCCTGCCACCAGTTACACTGGAGCCACCCCCACCACCATTAAGGCGAAAGCTGGACCAACAAGGGTCTTTTGAAGTGATTGGATCACAAGCAATTGTGCCCAATCAACACTTGGAGGAATCGACCACTTTGGACCTTGAAGTGAACGCTCTTTTCCTGGTCGAAACCCCAACCACTGATTTCTTGGTACCTTCATCGTACCAATTCAATTTTATGAGTGCCCGACAGTGTTGCACACAGCAATGGAAACAAATGTTGTTACTCCTTCTGGGAATTCTTCAATTCCCACTATGGTTGTCACCACAGGAAAGTTTTCACCGCCTAACCCACCATCACTAGTCCAAGCCACCATGGTATTGACCGCCTCTACATAGAACAATGGTCTGATCCTGTCTTTGGTGATGGCCACAACCCCTTTCACACCAAGTGTGAAAAGCCCTCCATTCTCATACAAGATGCCTAGTTCGGGTACAAGTCCTGTACTTTCCTACTCCACTTTACAGACTTCAGGTTTGGGGGCAGGGAGCTCTAGCGCTCCTCTACAAGATCACATAGGGGGCACTCCTTCTCCTTTTAACACTTTCCTTTACGGAGGAGGTCATATACCTCCTTCATCCCCTTCACTCGGTGGCTTGCATCAACAATCCATCAGGCAACCTACACACCATAGTTTATTTGGAGTGGGGAGTGAAGGACCACCTTCACATAATATGCCGGTAGGTTTGACACCGTTTTCTTTGACCGAAACGTTTGGTAACAATGCCTTATCGTCAGTCACCTTCCCGACTGGGGGCAATCCCAGTTTTGGAAAATCTATTCCTATGCAGAGTACTATTCCTGCACAGGGGGAAAACCTAGGAACTTCTTCCGCATCAGGGCCTTGGAATTCTTGGTAGGGATCCGTTCCCTTGTCCGGAATGTCGATTTGGAGTAATTCTTTCCAAAATCAATGGAACCCTAGACAAACTACTATGCCTATCCCCACAGGACCGACATGGGGCAACCCTTCCCAAAGTCCTTTGAATATAATGCATGCCCAACCATATATGTCCTATTTGGGAAATTAGTCGATGATTTCTCCACATACACAAAATCCATATGCTGGCCAAGGCCATGGTTTCTACCAGAATCCAGGCCAGCAGTCAAACTTTTCCTGGCAACCTGGTGCCAGTCAAACTCTAGGCCCCTTTTTCCCAGGTTATCACCAACAACACAAACTACCCTTCCTGGCAACTTTGCACTTGCCAAATTTGACAAGGTTGTTGAATGACCCTATTTGTCATGATCCGCGTTGGCCTCCTATGCCGACAAAGTTGCCTTCGGACATTCCAAAGTTCTAAGCCAAGCCTAATGAAGATCTAGGATATCATGTGACTACCTTCCATCTTTGGTTCTTATCTAACTCATTGAAAGATGACTCCATACAGTTGCAATTTTTTCAACGTACTCTCATTGGGAGTGCCATGAAATGGTACATTGAGCTCGATCGCTCAAGATACTCTTCCTTCGGTGAGCTGGCAATGGATTTCCTAAACCATTTCCAGTTACCTGTGAGATACAACACCGGCACAGAGCTGCTAGCCAATTTCGAACAGACGACAGCAGACCATATCTCTGATCACATTCGAGAATGGAGATGCTAGAAGAGTTTAATTAAGGTGCCAGTCCCACCATCATTCCTGCTTGAGTGGTTCCTTAAGTCTTTGGTTCCACAATTACCCAAAGATGTCGCAATGTTGGGAGTATTCTCCGAAGAAGACGCCATCATGAGAGCTCAACAATTTGAGCTCATCTATTCTCAATCTGGTTTATTATACAACATCTTGCCAGATGCGCCACACTCAATACTGGATAAAACTAGACAGAGAGTTGGACCACATGCCGATGGTATTGTTGGTTCAGCACAAACAAATCCCACTGAGCAATTGATGAAGCAGTTGCAATAGTTATCTCTACAACACACAGCGGCTAGCCAAACTACTACTTTGGCTGCTCCCCCTACCAAAATGTCGGAGGTACACACAGTGCAATCGACTAACACAAAGACCACCCAGCAGCCTGAAGGAAAGAAAAAACAATGAAAGAAGGGCAAGGGGGATAAAAAACCTACCGATAATGTTGGCAAGGACAACACTGAAAAATGGAAGGTGAGGTATCCATGCAACTTGTGAGCGGAAGACCACCCGACCCATCTATGTCCTCGGCTTGCAGAAGCCCAAAAGTTTGTAATGCAACAACAATCGGCTGTGTTGACCAATTCATTTCAACATGGGAAAAATCTAACCCAAGCCTCTGTAAGCATGGAAGGGGGTAGCCAAGACCCCTCTCCACCTGCGAACAACCCCACATCCGCAAATGTATATATGGTGAGGGGTGATGCTTTTATATCGACTAGAGTGCATGAATATAGTAAACCAAGAACTTTTGAGAAGGGTAAAGAAGCTAAACTCCCATCTCTTCCTCTACATATTGAGAATATTTTGGGCAAAACAATGACACGCATTCCCAAATGCGCATTCAAAAAAGATTCTCATAACCCAAATGCAAGGGCTGCCCAGAACTCTGTGGTGGAAGATTTATCACAAACCCCTTGTGCGATGTCCTCTTTGGAGGTCCTCCAAAGCTGCCCTTCCCAAAGGAAAGCCTTGTTAACCTCTTTAGGATCTATCGAGACTTGTAATATAGGTACAATCATGCTGGATACAACTGACTTAAAACCTCGTCTACCTTAACACGTAGCATTTCAGATAGTAGTGGCTTATCCCATGAAAAATTTTACTCGAAATATCTTACGCACGGTGGTTGATGAGGGCGCCTCGACATGTGTTATTTCATTGGCATGTTGGAAGGTTGTTGGCCAACCCATTTTGTCTCCCTCACCTACTCTCCTCACTGCTTTTGATGGTCGTTCATTCCAACCACATGGTATTGTTCCTTCTTTCCCCGTGCAGTTAGGAGGGAAGACTATGTGTGTCGAGGTAGAGGTAGTCAATGCTCCCCTCGACTATAACCTCTTGTTAGGAAGGAGTTGGACTTATGCCATGCAAGTTGTGGTTGCTATAGTGTTCCAGGTCTTGTTGTTTCCACATGAAGGCCAGATAGTGACCATCAATCAATTGTCCTTCTCCAGACCTAACCCTGCATTGGGGGCATCCATGGTCCCAATGATTGATAATCATCAACCAGGTGTCGTCAACATAGGGGTTGGTTTGTGCCCATCTTTGATGGGTACCTTCGATTACCCGCCCCCTCAA
Organism: Picea engelmannii; assembly: GCA_009831015.1. Taxonomy (NCBI): domain Eukaryota; kingdom Viridiplantae; phylum Streptophyta; class Pinopsida; order Pinales; family Pinaceae; genus Picea; species Picea engelmannii. The sequence goes on from ML795975.1 coordinate 227,671, forward strand.
GGCGATATCAAGTTTATATCCAGTCACCATAAGGTTGAGATTTTTCAAGTTTTGTCGTTCCACATGACTTAATTCGACGATTCGTGGATACTTCCTTCCCCATCGGCCACGATGGATGGGACAGGGCACCCAGGCATGTCCATGCCCTTATCTGCAACTGAAGTAGCATACTCTTTAGTCCAACAAACTTCAGCCCACACTGATCTAGCTCCTACACAAGAGTTCAATCCACTTCTAGAGCCTATTTGGGCTCAGGGTTCTCTCGCTCACACCGATTCATTAGACTTAGTCTTGCCCTCTAATGAAGCAATAATTGAAGCAATGAATAGTTTGGATAAACCTTGGGAAGATCTTCATCACAGATCATACTTCCTCCCAGAGTTAAGCCAAATTGAAGCGAGAGAATTCATTGTGACTATGACGGGAGATCAGTCTTGTCCTATTAATCCCTTAGCTACACATGAGGTTTATGCTGAGGGTAATATGGAAACTATCATTGAAACTTTACTGATTAATATCTCTCGAAACCCTGGTGTCATGGAGAATGTCTTCATCGAAGTTGAATTCTCCCCTAAAGAGATTCAAATATACACAGATATTTTCAAAGAATTTCGTGATGTTTTCGCCTGGTCTTATGAGGAAATGCCATGCATCAATCCAAAAATAGTTGAACATGAAATCACAATGTATCCTAATGCCAAGCTGTTTCGGCAGAAGCTTTGTCTAGTTAATCCTAAGAAAGCAGCAGCCATTAAGGTTGAGGTTGAAAAACTTCTAAAAGTCGGGTTTATCTATCCTATCCATTTGACCCAATGGGTGTCAAACCCCATGCCAGTCAATAAAAAACAAGGCACAATTAGTGTATGTACCGAGTTTCGTGATTTGAACAAGGCATGTCCCAAAGATAATTTTCCCACACTATTCATCGACCAAATCATTGATGAATGTGTGGGTTGCGAAGCCTTTTCTTTCATGGACTATTTTTTAGGATATAATCAAATACAAATCAAACCCGAGGACCAACAGAAAACGACATTCATCTGTCCATGGGGTACATTCGCATATCGTAATATGCCTTTTGGTCTCAAAAATGATGGAGCCACCTTTCAGTGGGCCATGTATTTTTCTTTCCATGACCTTAAGCATATTGTTGAGGTTTACCTAGATGATTTAGCATCTCGATCTCACAAGAGAACGGATCATCCCACGCACCTCCAACTTATCTTTGAACGTTGTCACTACTTTCGGATTCGCTTGAATCTAAACAAGTGCAGCTTCTACATAACATCAGGACGATTATTAGGTTTCATAGTGTCAACAACAGGGATCATGGTCAATCCTCTCAAGGTTGAGGCAATAATTCAGTTGCCCCCCCCACGCACAATCCTTCAACTTCAAAGTCTACAGGGCAAGGCGAATTTTCTAAGACACTTTATCGCTAACTACGCCGAGATCACCAAGGGATTTATGCACTTAATTAAAAAATGTGTTCCCTTTTGTTGGGACGATGTCGCTCAACGCTCTTTTGCTGCATTGAAACATGCACTCACATCTTCCCCTCTACTCCGGTCACCTAACTATAACAAAGATTTCTTATTATATATGGCTGCAGAAGAATCAACCATTGGCATGGTTTTAGTTTAGGAAGATGACCTGTTCTCAAAATACATGATCTATTACCTGAGCTGAGGCCTCGTAGGACCGGAACTCAATTATTCTCACATCGAAAAACTTATGTTGGCAGCAGTTCATGTTGTTCAACGGTTCCGTCATTATGTTCTTTTTCTCAAGACCACCATCATTGCTATCGTGAATCCATTCCAGTACATGTTGACACGATGGGTAATAGGCAGAAAAATTAGTAGATGGATAGTCATCCTCCAGGAGTTTGACTTAGACTTCATTTCAACAAAGTCCAAAAAGTCATTGGTCTTCACAGAACTTATTTCGAAACTTCTGGTTGAGTCCGGTGATCTTGTGCCCAAAGAGTCACCTATTAGAGGAGATGTGTTTTTGATCACCTCTTCGGATCCCTAGTATGAAGATATACTTATCTATCTCTAGACTTTGAAGTTCCCCACTACTCCTTCTCATGATGAGCGTCGACGCATATGCCATCAGGCTAAGAATTATCTCATAATTGATGATACATTGTATCGGAGAGGTGTAGACTGCATCCTACGCCGATGTCTCACTCACGAAGAAGCGGTTATAGTTCTTAAGGATTGCCACACCGGAGCTTGTGGTGGTCATTTGTATGGGTTGGCGACAACCCAAAATATTCTACAAGTAGGTTACTTCTAGCCGACACTTATCAAGGATTGTATTGAATCAGTCAAGAAGTGACATCTGTGCCAAATCTTCTCTCGGAAGATGAGGGCACATCCTGCTCCCATGTTTCTTGTCATCACAGTTGGTCCCTTTACCAAGTGGGGGATTGATTACACTACATGCAACCCTCCTTCAACAAGGGGGCACCGCTATATCATCGTATTCGTAGACTACCTCAAAAAGTGGGTCGAAGCTATGCCAACGTTTAAATATGATGGAGAGACTGCAACTCTCTTTTTATTTAATCATATAATAGAAAGGTTCGGCGTCTCGGGGGATATTGTCACTAACCATCGCAGTCACTTTCAAAACCAGATGATGACCGAGTTAACATCAAATCTTGGGCTACGACAAGAAAATTCATCACCCTACTACCCCCAAGCAAATGGGTTGGTGGAAGCTGTAAACAAAACTCTTAAGACCATTCTACAACGAACTATCAACTCAGCCAAGTCAAATTGGCATTTGATGTTATACTCGGCATTATGGGCCTACTGAACATCTGTTAAGACTGCAATCGGTTTCTCACCTTTTCAACTCATTTACAGGCTGGAGGCAGTCTTTCCCATCGAATGTCAGATCCCATCTCTAAAGTTGGTAGTACAATTATTGCCAGACACTTCTCCACTTGAAGAACGGTTAGTATACCTTGAGCAGCTCAATGAGCAGCATCATGATGTGGCTCTAGCCAATGAGGATCATAAACATAAGGTCAAGTGTCAGTATGATAGGTCTGTTCGACCTCGGATTTTCTTCGAAGGCGAAATTGTCCTGGTCTATGACCAAGATAAGGACCCCCTGGGGGCAAGAAAATTCAAACCCATGTGGTTCGGACCTTTCATCATAAAAGAGGTTTTAAAAAAGGGTGCTTATCATCTAGTTGATTTTGAAGGGAATGCTTTGGTGGAGCCTAGAAATGGGCTCTACCTCAAGAAGTATTACTCATAGGTAGGTCACTGTGGGTAACTTTTTGTAACATATGTATAGTCTTTGTACTATTACTTTTTTAGTTTCTTTTACTATTATGGACGTGTCATTGATGTTATCTTTCGTCACTATAGTAGATGTCAAGTGATTCTGAGGTGTTCATTGGGTATGCAGATGGTGCTAGTCGGCACACTCGGAAGCTTACCTCCATAGCTTGGGTAATCTTTACACCTCAAGGCCAGTTATTATCTTCTGGAGGTATATGCTTAGGTGACACCACAAATAATTTCGTCAAGTATATTGCAGTTATTGAGTTGCTTCATGATGCTTTGTCATTGGGTATCTCTCATCTCTGGGTCTATCTTGACGCCCCCCTAAAAAATGAAACCCAATGCACAAATAAAGACATGAAATGCAATATAAAGGATTTTGTACTTACTTGGTCTAGACAAAAGTTCGTTTCGTCCATTGTAGCTCCCAGAATCATCGCTTTTGACAAAGGGGGTCTTTTGGCTCCAGAGTCAATTTCCAAATCAGAAATGGTGATAATGAGCTGTCAGCTTCTATTTATAGACTTGTTGGCCTCTTTTTGTCACTTTTTTTGCCTCCCTTATCATTTTCTTTATACCAAAAACCATTTAGAGTGATTCAAGAGTTATATAGGAGGGATTTGATCGGGTATTGGGACAACTTTTTTTGAGTTTTAAGTCATTTTCGGCGGTCCATGGAAAAATTTTCCGATGATCTACTTGAACATATAGGTTAGGTTTCTACCCTAACTTTTGTATCTCGTTGTCTTTTTCCTTTGCCATAGGATTGATCCCATTAGGTTGTGACACAGAACCATCATAGTTTCTTTAGAAGTGTCACAACTTGGTGGTAGAGCTTACCGGAACATGGATGCCCTAGGGAGATCCATGTTGCATTATGGTATCCATGTTGTCTCTAAAACACTGTAGGCTCTGGAGTCCTTGTAGTTTTTCCTGAATACGAGATTGTGCCTCATTTGCATGATTCCTCTTCACTTTTGACCTCACCCTCGGGACTCCCAAAAAATAACGGGTCTTCTTTTAAGCCCTTTTCAGACCCTCTAAACATGAGAAGATTGTCGACCGATCTTGTGACCTTTCATGCTCGTTAAACTGAAATTTGAAGTCACGTATGTCCGGCGGTAGTTTACCCCTTTTTGGTCTGGATGGTCAACTGTACGAACAAAGGTATACTCTATGGAACTTCATTTCTTTAGAAGAGTACTCTCAGGTATAATTTTATCCCTTTTTCGGTCCTGAGGGACTAAACTTATGAAGAAGGAACCCCCACAGAGTCCATAGTTAAGCTCTTTTTAGACTCCCTAAAATTGAAAAGATCGTTGAGTGACCTTATTCTTTCACACTCGTTAAACTGGTCCAAAAGGACATTTCTGACGGAGTCCATAGTTAAGTTTTTTTCAAACTCCTTAAAAATGAAAAAATGGCTGAGTGATCTTGTCCTTATCACACTCATTAAAATGGTTTTGAATAGACGTCTTGTTGGTGCTAGTTTATCCCTTTTTCGAACCGACTAGACTATCTTCAAAAAATGTACCCCAATGGAGTCTCCTTTTATGTTTTTTCAGACTCTCTAAATATGAAAAACCACCGATCTTACCTTCTCTAGGCTCGTTAAACTTACATCGAAGGACGTTACCATTGTGTGTTTTGTTAACCACATTTGCATATCTTATACGCCAGCCTTGTAACAATTTTCTTTTGCGTTTTAACACCCTTGGCCCCCGGAGGATTTTTCCCGAGTATCATTATTTTGAACATCAGTCTTGTCCTTCTGCCTTGAACTTGTATGTTTTCTACACTCGTTCCTCCATTGTAATGTAACATTCCTTTATTCTTTTTTTTCAAAATTATTGAAAAAGGAAAAAAAATCAAATATACCCCAAAAAGAGGAACGGAAAAGTATTTTCTTTATTGGCAGCATAATGAGTCGGCCTTGGATAAAGCACATCTGTCTGTTTTTTCATCAAGATTTGGGATGTAGTACGACCTTAGGAAGTTGTTCTCGCTACATAGAGTTGTGTCCTCCTCCGTTTGGTGATTCTTCCAAACATATGGAGAGTTTGTGTTGCCTCCTACTTCGTAAACTTATGATTAATGCCATACTGCCTAAGTCTCATCATTTGTTATGCTATTGTCCAAGGGAAGTTTCTATCAAGCCTAAGTTGGCCCCTCTGCAATTTGTCTCTTTCCCTCATACCCGGCCATCCTGAATGTCCAATCAAGTCCTTGTTCGAAATCAATGAAGCCTTCAGTCTGATCATAAAGATTATCTAGTCCATGACTGATGAGTCATCGAATACCTCTAGGTAGTGAATTTGTACACTTATATTACACTCCTACCTTGAGTTTTGAATATTTTGAAGTTGTTTCTCGAGCTATGAAGATCTCATCTCCAGCCATCAGGCCATATTAGCTTCTAGAAGATGGATACTCTATATGTATATCTTTTTAATTTTGAGATGTAGCTCCATTGTGTATTATTCGTAGATACACTTTGTATAGTTATTTGACATGGATATACAGTGTATTTGATTGGTAGCCATGATTTTATTTTATCTCAAACATGGGTATGCCCACCTCGGTGAGACATTCGTTATTTTGCAGACAGCGCCTCCCGGTTCCTGGTCCTTGGGCTCACTAGTTAGACACATTAGTAAAGATTGGTAATGTATTTCGGCCATTAGATTCTCTTCTGACCTCACACATTAGGGGGCATCTGTTATAACCCTAATTTGCACCATACATTCTTACCTAGCATCAGGCCATCTCAGATCCCTTCTTTGCCAAAAGCATTGTTGAACAACTCTTTAAAAAACCCATTTTATAAGGGCCCACGCACCCTACTCCATTATTGCATGTGTGTACATGCTAGCTGACCTAAAACAGCCCGCGTGGACCGACAAAAGCACGAAAAAAGGAAAGTTTTCGACGGAACACAGAGCTTTGGGTGAGTTAACTGAAACTCCCGGCCATGCATGGTTCGGGGTTCGTCCAAATACCTAGCTTCTTCTAACCTATAAAATAAGGGCTAGGGGTCCCATTTGGAGGAGGAGAAATAGAGTAAAGAAACTCTACCCAATTGCATAGTCCCATTGTCCCAACCCTTTAGCCATCCTTGTGCAAGAAGAGATACAAAGCAAAGAAGTTGGAGGACATTTGAAGAGAAGCCCAGGATCAGGATTCGCAGAGCAGTGGCCGGTCTCGACACTTGTAAGTTGATTCATTTAAAGTAATAAAGAAATGCTTTTCCTGTCCCACTTTATGAGTTCTCCATAGTATAGTAAATATGTGTTTGAATCTCTAACCCATTAGTTTATAGGTAAAATGCATGTGTAGTTTTTTTCTTGTTTTGCATACAGGTCATCTTTGGAAGGAGGAATGCTAACAAGTGATCAAGCAGGAGGAAGGATCAACACCGAACATCCGGAACAAGGTATGTTGATCTAACCATGTATTTGTTGAAAAGGAATGGGGTTTAAGTCTGGGGACGAAGGTAGAAAGTAGATTTATTTTAGTCATATCTGCATGCATAAGATAACCCTATTTGCTAGTTCGTAAGGGGATTTCCCTCACAATACTCATGAATGCCAAAACCTTAGACATACAAAAACCTAACCCTAGGATATCAAACGTCAAAATTTATGTGGGCACCGATGGGTAAGTTGGTACCTCAACTTCCCTGGGTCGTAATGTTTGTATACAACCTCTGTTATAGGCGTGTGATAGCTCGCTGGAAAGGTGATTTTGATAACTACACATTATTCCATCAAACTTGACTCTATCTATAGTTTGACTATGGGAAGCCAAAAACCAATTTTTAGGGCCCCAAAACTTCCCTGGAAGTACAGAAAGATGTACTAACATGAAAACTTCCAAAATAAGCCAGTTGGATTAGGTGGGCGGCCACCATTCTCCACCTGGAAGCAGGGATGATTTTAAGGATGGAAATTTATTTTAAAATGTAGAAACCTTGGCGAATCTTACTAATCCTTCATATGCCAACTATAAATGTTTGGCGATATTTTTGTAAAAATATTCAAATTTCTAAGGATTTTATATAGTT
>ML795975.1:235091-279662 GCA_009831015.1 Picea engelmannii
TGCCAACTATAAATGTTTGGCGATATTTTTGTAAAAATATTCAAATTTCTAAGGATTTTATATAGTTTTTATAAAATTTTGGCGATTTTTAAGGTAAAATAATTTTATCCTATATAATTTGGGCGAATCATTTTTAAAATAGCAAATCTCATTTTTGGAAAAATCATGGAAAATTAGCCCATGAGCGAAATTTAGTCCCTAAAATCATCCTTGCCTGGATGTTGTGTAGGGCTTTAGACATCCCCAAAAGTGTAGAACCCAGAATTACAAATAATTACAGAAGAGCATGTTGAACTAAAAATTTCCAAGAGGAGCCAGTTGGAATAGGTGGGTGGCCACCAATATCCACCTAGATCAACATTCCCTCTAAATCCCTAGGAATGAGGATATCGGTGTCTCAAGTAGGTTGGTGCCTACATATTTCTAAGTTGGTGCTCAACTAAGGATATTGGTGTCTCCAATAGGTTGGTGCCTACAATATTTGTAATAGTAGGTTGGTGACTACAAACATTTATAAATGTAAGTTTATAGTTTTCTCCCATTTGGGTTTCCATGTTAAACTCTTTGCATTACGATTTGAGTTTATATGTGATTATTTTTTCTCAGCTAATGAATGATTAATGAGCGGTTAAATAAATTAAAATGTATCTTATAGTGATTCAACCCCTCTATTCTTAGTATAAGCATAATTTCAACATGTGGCAACCATATAGACATGTTTTTGCACTCTTGACACCTTAGTTGTTCAAATTGTATAATATTTTCTCATATGGATGTGATGACCATAGAGACGTGTTTTCAAAATAATAGCAATTTTTCAACACGTTTTGAAAGAGTTCTCTATCTATAATATTCTAATTATCAAGGTTGCCTCTTTTATGGAATTAATCTATTGATTAAAAGTGTATACCAAGATATACTACCATTGTCGCCCTAAATAAGGAAGTCTTGAACAAAAACAATTTGCAAACAACATAAAAATATCTTAAGATGCAAATGTTATAGCATCTACTCAATGTACCAATAATATTGTTGCCAAAAAATATTAAATACAAATACTAAGATATTTGATACAAAATGTAGAGAAGAATATTCCAAAAAGAGTGTTATAAATTAATACGTGCTCACTATCATTGGTTAAATCCAATTAGACCTCATCAATATTTTAAGTAAAAATATCATTTCAATTTGTTCACAAAATGAACAATTCAAGATTTTCTTCAAAGAAAACGAGAAGACTACTTCTGGTCAATTTATTTCACAGAATATGGGCATCCCTTTGTGAGGGATACACTAGTTTGAACTGGATTTGTCATTTCCTTGAACAAGTTCCACTATATTCTTGGAATGAAAGAAACATTGTGACAATTCAAGAAAGATAATCATGGAGAGGCATACCAAAATTAGAATCAATTAGGCAATGAAGGTTGCCAAAGTCCCTTGATAAGGTCAGGTTACATTCTATTTCTACCACGAAGAAACTTTCTCCTATTGATAGTAATCGACAATAGATATACTTTTGAAGTGATATACTACTCTGGTAATTGATGTAAGCTCTTTCCAAAGTTTCTTCACATTTATAACATCATTACTATAAAACAATAGAAAAAAATATCATGAATCTTCCTTTTATGAAACCAATATGATCTTGTACAAGACTATAATTTTTCCTCATATTGTGATGTTTGGAGGTTGAATAATGTTTTCCTTTTCTGACTTATTCCAAAACAAATCTCACACCCACAATCAAATAGTGAACCAAGATGATTCTTGAGTTAGAGAGACTTTGGATGAGTTAGAGATGGCAACATTCGAATGTATTTATGGAACCAAACAATTTATGACATGGTGTCATAATTTACATTAAATTCATCCCCCAGGAACATTCCAAAACCCTATTACCATTTAAATAATCATTAGAGAAGCATGAATATTTAATAGATTTTCCCAGTCATGAACAATATAAACCATTTAGATAATATCTGGAAGTCAACTAAACAAATGGATTAGACAATGTCTTAAAAGAATCCATAAAGAGAACCTCACAAAACCCCACAAATTACTTCATTTCATGAATATTACTAAATTATATGGGTACATGCTCAAGTGAAATATGCCAATGGGTTCTCTATAGAGCTTGAAGTTAGAGTGCACTAGTTTTGTGTATCCACCCCTATGATCCTTTGACTCCTTTCCCATGGCATAAAATGAAAAATCTATCACACATGATTTTTTAGAGCTTTAACAAGTACTGTCAATATCTTTGTATTTTCATTAGTTCATGTTCTAGAGTGTTTCATGTGTCTCCTCAAAAAAATACACAAGTCGTGTTATTGACCTCAATCCAGTTGCATCTTGGCATCTTTCTTACCCTCCTATCTCTCGTCAATTTTCTTACCTTCTCTACATCATCCCACCTGCCAAGTACAACATATATATTTGACAACAACACATAATGCGCAACATTTTTAGGGTCACATTCAAAAAGGAGATCATATGCATTTTATCCTATCTCTATATTATTATTCATTCTATAGATGCTAAGCAGTGATTCCTACACAAAAGCCTCTGGATTTATTGGAATTTTGTTGACAAAATATTGTGCTTCATTAACAAACCCTATGTAGCCAATAAGGTCAACAATGCAACAATAGTGTTCCATTATAAGTTTGATAATTTCGACTCATACATGTAAAGTATTCTAAACTATCATATAATAGGCTTGCATGGCAGCAAGAAAACAGAACACCAACAAAGGTGACATGATTTGGCTTCACACATGAATGTTTCATTTGTTCAAAATTTTGGATAGGCTCTTTACCAAATCCACACATGGCATACCCTATATCCTTGTAGTCCATGAAACCATGTCTCTCAAAAACGTTTTCTCAAAAAAATCATGTGCGTCTTGTATGCTCCCACATTTTTCATACATGTCTATAAGGGAATTTTCCACAAATATATCATACTGAAAACCACTTTTAAGTATGTCATGATGAACTTATTTACAATAGTGTAGAATTTTCATATTAGCACATGATGGAAGAACACTAACAAATGTATCTAATTCTATCTTTACACCTCCTAATTGCAATTTTATGACAAACTCAATGGGTTCATCAAAATTTCCATATCCTGCAATCGTTGCAGTCCATGAAATCATATTTTGATCGAGAATTGTCCCAAACACCCTCTGTAATGTTCCCTAGCCCAGTTGAGGTCCATTAGATGGATAAAACTCATATTTAAAAAAAATAAAATCTAACTAATTTATTGTAGCTTATCAGCTACGAATTACAACCGGATTTAACTATTTTCTATTACCATTAATTAATACATATAAAACATGATAAAAATGAAATGGATGTAGCTAATAACTCATTACATCAACATATAAATCAGTCTCATACATATATTTCATGCACAACATTTTTAACTCATAAATACAACATATAAACAAATAAAATACTTATCTTTTAATGCAGTTGTGCAACCAGCTACATGGGGTAGATGTTCCACCCAACCATAGACTTTTTGTTCCAATTATCAATAGAAATTCACCCCCAAGCACATGATATCAATCCACAAAAGAGGGTGGTCTCTCACTATCCACTCACAACTCAGAAAACCCATAACCCACTGGTATTCGCCTACAACTATCCAGATTTTCCATCATCTCTCTTCTTCTCGACTTTCCCAACCCAAGGAATGTACCCCTTCATTGATATTAATCCATCAAAACTATCATTCGTTTATCAGGTTCTCTCTGGCATAGGTAACCAGGAATATATTTGTTGGTAACTCAAGGGAGATCACTACTAGGAAAACTACCAGGAAAAAAAAACAACAAATACTTGTTGTTACAGTGAAACTCACACAAGATGTCACTCTTCAGGCATAAAACCCCAGCTCTTCAATTTTATTCTCCAAATACACTCCATAAATTCTCCAACATGCTCTGAATTTTCCCTCTATGGTTTCCCTAGGTTCAAGCTCTTCTTTTCTTCTCTCCGCTTGTTGTTCATGCAAAAACATGATTGTCTAAAAATTGTTGTATCTGCCCATACGAATTTCCTCTCTTTTGGATTACTCTATTGACTTACACTCTTCCCCAAGATGATTCTACTCAACTCCCATGGTCCCAATAACTATGAGATGTGACTTCTCACACCCACTCTCTTACATTAATTCAGTGATTTTTGGGGGGGACACTCAATCAAAAAATAGAAGTTTAATACATAATGATAGTAAAATTCAGGAATGTGGGTTGAATTGATAGACATGGATAATTCCCCCTTGGACCCCTCTTAGAAATTCTTTTAGAATATCCCCTATGTTGTGGATTAATTCATCCCCCATGTTTTTCCATATCCCATAGTACCTAGCATCACATTTTATTTATTAAATTTTGGAAATACAATTTACATATTATGTCGTTTGGTCATAGCCACGCATTATATATACATTAATCATTAATTAAACTGGGGATTACAGTGGAGATTTTACATTACCCCTCCCCTACAATTTATGTGTCATCCTCGATGCACACTATGATAATATACATCCACAAATTTACACCATAATACTAAGAAATACAATTATGCACTTTTTACAACTCTTGTAGCAGTTCCAACCAAAATTGCATATCCCTCTCAACCTGTTAACCCAAAGAATGTACCCATTTCATTTTTCTCAATCCATTGGGTTGTACCATTCATTTTTCAGGTCCCCAATGAAAGTTGACTAGGACTTTGAGATGTGGTTTTGATACTCTAGCTGCTCAAAATGGAGTCTTGCATTCTATTTTATTCAAAATTGACAAACTATTGTGGGTATTATTCCTGCATGTTTTCTTCTTACTCTCATGTAGAATATTAAAGACTGTAGCAGGTCCATTGAACCTTTAGCATCCCTATGGATTTGTTCCTAAGCACTTTGACTTTCCGGTCCAGGATGTGTATTGGTTCCACCCAGAAATCCCCTTCATGTTCCACATGGATCACAGTCCAATCAATTATTTGGTTAGGGTCAGGCACATATTTATTTAATAAGGAAACATGAAATACATTATGCACTCTCATGGATGCAATAAATGTTATCATGTATGCAATTGTTCATATCTTTTCTAATATTTCAAAAGGTCAACAAATTTTTTTTCCAACTTTGAGAAGCTTCCTAATCTTAGCGATCTTATTTTTGCCTTCACTTTTAAAAACACATGTTTTCCTTCTTTAAAATATTTGAAAACTTTGTTCTTCTCTGCATAATGTTTTTTACTATCTTGGGAAACCTTTAAATTATTATTGATATTTGTCAATTTCTCCTCCATTTCTTTCAACAAATATGGCCCAATAAGTGTTTTGTATTATATATTATCCCAACTCAAAGGTTTTTTATAGTTCATTCCAAACAAAGCTTCAGATAACTCATTTTTAATGAGGCTTGATACCTATTATTGTAAGAAAATTTGACTAAGTGATTATAATCTTCCCACTTTGATGGTTGGTCCTTCACATACATTCTAAGAATGTCCTCAAGTATTATGTCAATTCTCTCTGTTTTTCCATCTAACTATGGGTGATACATTTTATTGAGATTTATATTTGTCCCTAAACCTTTGAACAAACCCTTCCAAAAATTGGATGTAAATTTTGGATCTCTGTCTGAAACAATTTCCTTAGGCATCCCATGTAACCTACTAAATTCCTTCATGTAGATTTCTACAATATTTTTTTCCTTATGTGTAGTCTTCACAAGAATAAAATGTGCTACCTTAGTTAATTTATCCACCACCACCATGATGGACTCATGTTATTTCACTGCTCTGGGCAGCTTTGTAATAAAATCCAAATTGACTACTTCCCACTTCCATTCTAGAATGGGAAATGTCTCTAACATCCATATTGGATGTCTTTGTTTCCTCTTCACCTTCTAGCATTTTAGACATTTGGCTATGTAATTAGCCACTTCTTTCTTCATTTGGGGCCAAAAATGTTGGCTTCTTATAGCTACAATTGTTTTATGATATTCTGAGTGCCTAGAATATTTCACATTATGCATTTCCCTCATCACTTTATTTTTCATATCATTGGAATTCGACACATATACCTTGCCTCCATGCATGAGAATTTCATCCTCTTTCATCTCATAATATTTAAATTTCTGTTGTAAATTTCCTTGTTGTAATGCTTCTTTTATTTTTAGATAAATTTTATCTGAATTTTCTATTGCAATAGTTTTATCTCTCATATCAGTGTTGTACATGTTAATGGATACAATATGCATTTCATGAGCTCTCTTGTTGAGTGCATCAGCCACCTGATTCTCTTTTCCATTGATATGTTTAATTTGAAAGTCATATTCACTAAGGAATTCCAACCATCTAGTTTGTCTAGCATTTAATGTTGGTTGGCCAAACAAATGTTTCATACCATAGTGGCTTGTCCTTAGCTCAAATTTCCTCCCTATGAGGTAATGTCTGCACATTTTTAATGCATGAATAATGGCTACTAACTCTAAGTCATGTGTAGCATACTCTATCTCATTCTCTTTTAATTTTCTAGACCCGTAGCATACCTCATGATATTTTTGTGTGAGGACTCCACCAAGCCATTCCTTGCATACACTAATGCACACCATAAGATATTCATCTGGATCTGTAATCTTCAATATTGGAACACTTGTTAATATTTCTTTTAGTTGCTGAAAGATAGCTTCACATATGGGAGTCCATTCAAATTTCACTCCCTTATTTTGCTAAGTGATTGGGCTTGCAATCTTTGAGAATACTTTAATGAATCTTCAGTAATAAATGACAATACCCATGAATGATTTAACCTCTATCACATTTCTTGGAGTTGTCCATCCTATAATGGCCTCTATCTACTCAAGGTCCACTATTATCCCTTCTGTGGAAATTATATGCCCCAAGTAGTGAATCTTCTTTTGATAAAATATGCACTTACTCAGCTTAACATACAATTTATGATCTCTTAAAAATTGAAACACCATCCTTAAATGTTTCTCATGCTCCTCCTCTGACATAGAATAAATGATTATATCATTTATGAACACAATTACGAACTTGTCTAGGTACTCCCAGAACACTCCATTCATCAGGCACATAAAAATGACTAGGGCATTTGATAGTCCAAATGTCACTACCATGAATTCGTAATGTCGATGTCTTATCCTAGATGTTGTATTTTTTATGTCCTCTTCCTTTATCCTCACTTGATGATAAATTGATCTCAATTCAATCTTGGAAAATATTCTTGCACCTTTCAATTGATCAAATAAGTCATCAATCCTCGAAAATGGATATTTTTTCCTTATGGTGACCTTATTTAGTTGTCTAAAATCAATACAAATCCTTAAAGTTCCATATTTATTCTTCACAAAAAGAAATGAGGAATCTCAAGGTGACACACTTGGGAATATATATCCCTTATGTTGGCACAGGGGCAGACCCAAGGTTCAATGCTTCAACAGTGCACCAACAAAACCCTAACTACCAACCCTTTCGGCAACACCTGCGAGGTAGATGAAGTCTCACCTAAGGTAGAGGCACAGGGGGGTTGCAAGACTCAAGTGTCTATAACCAATATGGGACACAAATCTGTGATTACAATACTTAACAAAAAACTTAAAAAGCAATATGCATTAGTCCTTGAATCTCATTCACATCACAGATAAAACCCTTATTATAGATCATCGCAGTAACCATAAACATCAAGTATTTTCATTCACTTAGCACATAACATTATCTTAGATATAGCATTCATATTTAAGCACTAAAAAACAACATTAGATCCATTCATCATACATTATAACAACAACATTAAGCAGATAAACACATAAAAAACATCGCACAAAGCACATCAAGACATAGGATATACATGGTTCACCCCAGTGTGGGGCTACATCCACCAACTTCTTCTTCTTCTTCTTTATTAGTATTCAATATTCTTACATTCATATTATCATGTGCACAAATCCATAGATCCAACTCCACCGAGGACAGGATATCTGTGTGCAGCGCGCCAGATCCTCCTTCCCAAAATCAGGTCAAGGCACAGAACCAACTCCTTACTAGAATAGAGCCTTACTTCACACAGTTTGTCTACACAAAGAAACTTTCAACCTCTTGCACTAAGCCAACATATTATGCACATAGCCACTCAATCCTTATCGATCTGCTTCTTACATTACTTTCACTAAGATTCTACTTAGCACATAGATACTTACATGCCCTTTACTACATAGATTAGCTACTTATTTATACATTTACAAAAAGGCCTAAACATTGTTAAACCCATGGGCCAACATCCCATAACCCTTTACATAAACCCTAAAACCCTTTGTTGGGTCCACAATCCCACAAAATATGTGAGATTTCGCGATCTTCGCTCCATCTGGGCACTCCATATTCGACCAGACTGTCGAAGTCCCAAAAGTGGTCAAACATGACCAATGTTTCCTCAAAACTTGGTCAAGGGCCAACAAGCCCCCAACACTCACCTGTGACTCATCCCAAGTCACTCAGATCTGGGCAACGTACCTTCAAATTCCTCGAGCTTATCTCAAGCTTCCTCGACTTGTTTCTTCGCCAAAGCCTCCTGCTCAGTGAACTCCTGAATCACTTGTTCTGTAATAGGCCCTTCCAGGTGTTGTTCCACTGTCGCAACCATTTGATCCAGCTATGAGACTTGTCCTTCAATCTCTTCAAAAATACTGTAGGCTTTGTCCTACACCGACTGTAATATATGTGTAACCTCCATGACTTTGATCTGGATGGAAGTAATCTATTGTTGGACTGTGCAT
The DNA here is from genome assembly GCA_009831015.1 of Picea engelmannii. Classification (NCBI taxonomy): domain Eukaryota; kingdom Viridiplantae; phylum Streptophyta; class Pinopsida; order Pinales; family Pinaceae; genus Picea; species Picea engelmannii. The sequence continues at coordinate 243,915 of ML795975.1, forward strand.
TTTTCCTGTGATATTTTCATCTTCTCGACTGTAGTAAACAACTTATGCACCTCCCAGAGTTGTGGTTTTAGTTTCCTCATCTCTAGATATTCTGCAAGGCATTTGTAGGTCTGTGCAATACAATTTACTTAATTACTTACACTCTAAGGAAAGTGCCTTGATTCTTTCTACTGCATTCCTAGAAGCTTCCTCTCTTTGGTCGCACACTTATTATGGAGTGCTCGACATTGCTTGGATCTCTAACTCCATTATCTGTGCTTGAAGTTGTTGAATGGCTTCGGCGAGCTTCCCTACTTGCATCTTGGTTGACTCTAGTTCCTCTTGTGCCAAGCTCGGCACAGAGCGAAGTGATTTATTCACTACCTCTTTGACCATAGTTTACTCTACGAGAAGCTAGTATTTTTCTTCCTATATCTTCGCATTGTTCTTCTCTAACTTCGCCTGAGTTTCATCTTTCTCCTTCTACACAACTTGAATTTGCTCTAGGACCTCCTCCTTTTCTTGCTTCAAGGCCTCTGTATCATGTTCCTTTTCTCCTTGGACTTGCTAAATTCAAGACTCTATTGCATATAATAATCTTCGTAACTAGGTGGGATCATCCCCCAATTCTGCAATTTCCAACGAAGAAGGCATAGTAGGTATTGCACAGCTCAAATTGATAGCTTGTTGTATCTCCTTCAGCTCCTTTTCTATTCTTTCATAAAACGTCTCCTGCTTTTCTCCATGTCTCTACAATATATCCTTTGAATCATCCTCCATGGCTACAATGATGAGATCCACATCATCCACTGTGAGAACATTCTTCGACTAAGGATTATTGGCACAGGTCTTCTTTCTTCCTGAGGGTTTCTGGGGAGAAACCTTCCTTTTCTTTGATGTGTCGGCCTCTGTAAGGGAATCCTTCAGTGATATAAATTTACCTTTGTCTTTATTTTCTCCTTCTTCCCCTTCTTCTTTTTTATTCACTTCATCTCCTCCTCCTCCTATGGGTGATTCATGCCTACTTTCCTCTGAGGCATTGTCCTCCTCATCACTTTCTATTTTCTGCACTTCCTCCTTTTTCTTCTTTTTCTTCGCACTAGTCTGTCCATCATGTTCGACCCGGGTGACCAAGGGGATTCCAATGATGTCAGGGTCAGATATTTATGCATATTCCACCGACATAAGGAGCTCTGATGGTCATTCTTTGGTGATCTCCTCCATGTCTTCTTCAGTCATCTTATAATAGGACTGCAATTCCTCTTTACTCTCATCCATGCACGTGTTGATGTAGATAAAGTGTCGATCTACGTAGAACTTCGCTAGTAGTCTGTACTGATGCAATGTGTTCGGGGTCATTCGTGGACATTCTTCAATAGCATGCTTCAGCTACTGGTAGTAAGCATGGAAGATAGCATTCGACTGCCACTGCTTTGACATGTCATTCGTATACCACAAGGTAGAGAACCTCGCGGTCAATGGCTTTGATGGCTCAACTTCTGGAAATGTCGCTCCTTCCGACATCTACCAAGTGACAAATGTGATCAGTATCAGTAACCAACTAAAATTGAATTCGTAGACTTGGTCCTGCACTTCACAATGGTCCTTCTCTAGCTCATTCACAAGGTAACTAGCCTAGTTCATTTTCATTTCATCTACACACTTCCCTGCGAGGTATACTACGAAGCCAATGACCCGTGTCGGATGGTTCTTTTTGACGATCTTGCCATCTATAAGATCACAATATAGGCACACCGTTCCATCCTATATGGAGGCTACCTTGTAGCCTCTCTTTCCTTCTCTACATCACCATAATCCTCCTTTATGCACTGTGCCAAGGAGTGATCTGAAGTCTTCCCAGGGTAGAACTATTGAGAGTCTATTCCCTGCATGCTTATTCCTGTGATGAGGTGGATCAGTGTTGGATCCACAGTGATGTGCCTATCGAGCCATAGATAGATCCGTGATAGCATGACAGGAGGAGCTTAACGCAAGCATTAACCTCCTGGTGTTGGCAAAAGTGAGGGATATTCATCACATTCAAGATCATGGACTGCACGAGCTCCTTTATCCACAGCTGGGAGACTATGTGGGACTTCTTCCCAGACATCTTCATCAGATACAGATGTGGCTTGAGCATCGCGTAGTTCTTCCTGTCTCCGAGGTTAAATTCGTTGTTTTTCAAAGATGGGATGTGTCCTAACTAGGGTTCAACTACGCGTATCCCCTTTGGGATGTACGCAGTGATCAACGTTTACTCAAATTCACGTGGGATACTGTCATGATTAACTATGCTAGCCAAAGGTGGTATGTATTCAAGCAAGACCGTCGGGATATGCTTCGCGTGAGACAGATCATTGCGGTGCTTTCTTCGCTTCTCAGTTGCAGTCCAACTAGAATGATTTCCAGTCGAGGGGGATGCTTGCAATCCGCCAGTCGATGACGCCTTTATTCCTACAGACATAACTCTTTCAGTAATGAGCTCCACAAGAATCTCCTCCACAGATTTGTCTAGCGTGCTATGTTCTCCTGACATTAACACCTGTAACCAACTAGATTGGGTGGGTGAACAAACAAGCGAGATAATCAAATGGATGGAAAGGTCTAGAAAGAACAGTGTGATACAATGGATTCTTTGTTAGCTCGGATAATCACGGGTGGAAAAATTTGGTCTCGGTGTAGCGTCCGATGGGTTAAATAAGAGAGTGTCATAACGGATTCCTCCAATGGGCAGGAATGCCTCAATCAATACAAATCTGTCTGTTACGGTGCAGTCCCAATGGTCCAACGACGGTATTTTCCTCAATAAATATGTTTCTAGCCGTTCTGGAGAATTATTCTAATGGTCAAGGCACCTCCAACGATCATATATCTTCGTCATGGCGAAGTCCCATTCTCTGTGGTTTTGCTATTCCGGCGAGTTTCAAGTTCTGCATATCTACCTTCTGTGAAGTCTTCCTTCTATTTTTTGTAGCTTCCTGTAGCTTATCTTTCTTCCTATTGAGCTTCTTGGCCTTCTTTCCAGTGATCTGTGCTTCTCTAATAATTTTTGGACTCCTCTTCCCATTTGTATTCTTATTCGCTCCTGGTGAAAGAACTTTCCACTTTTGATGCGCTCTTACAGATTCTATGGTTAATGTCCCTTATCTTACTATTTCCTGGGTGTCTATACTTCTTTCTTGCATGGATAGGTTATTTAAGCCTTCATGTGTTCTTTCAATTTCGACAGCTAATTATATGGTCCTATGTTGCTTCAACTTATCCTCTTGTTCTTCTATTAGTCGCTCTATTGTTCTGGCTATGAAGTCCCTTAGTTCTTTCTTTTTTTGTTATGTAGCTTCCTCCTCTGGTTTTCTTTTGATTTGATCCTTCTCAATCCAAGTCTTTCCTAATAAAAGTGGAAAAGGGGCATTGTTCTCAACAAACCTAATAACTTTGAAGTCCTCTTATGTCGATGTTTCATGAGCAATCATAGGTATGTTAGTAACTCTTCCACATAGGGTTATCATTTTTCCTTTAAAGAAGACGATCCTTCCCAATGAACGTATCATAGGAGGCTTTCCCAAAATTTCCCAAGTGCTTTCCGACATAATATTCACATGTGTTTCTTCATCCAATACACAATCTATGTCGAAGTCTTCTATTCTTGTGACTATGCATTGTTTTTCTTTCAAGATATCTAACAAACTGACATACTTGTGGTCATTCATTGCTTCTTTTAATTGTACTAACATGGTCCGAGATTTCTTTGATTCTTTCTCTTTATGATTCCCCAACATGCTCTTAGCCTTTTGACTTTCTTCAAAGTTTTCTTGTGTCATGTTCATCTTTTCAACTTTAGTAATCATTCTTGGACAATCCTCAACCTTATGACCAATAGATTTACAACAAAGACGAATAGGACCTATACCAGGGCATTCCTTAGAAAGATGTCTCGATCTTCTGCAATTATTAAATAGTGTCAATCCTCTCTTTCTTTTAAGTGATCCCCATACTCTCATATACTGTGCACTGGGATCACAGTGTTGGACCTGCAATCTGCAAAAAATCTTTCTAGGCTCCTGAATCCACTTATTAGTCCAACAATTCTTTCTATGCATAGGAATAACATATTTTTCTCTATTTCTATCAAATTTATTCATATTAACTCTTTCTCCTAACTATGCCCTAACATTCAATATAGGAAAAAATATATCAAACATACCTATATTCATACTTTTGAAATACAAATTTTCACTTATCTTACCTTTACTATAGCACAAATCTTTAAGATCCTACCTCTTTCTTTCAGATCGGATTTCTTTATTAGTACAGACCTTTGCAAGTCAAGTAGAATATTGCACACTACAACAACAGATCTACACACAGATATTTATGTTTTCTTCAATTCCCAACAATCACAGTTTTAGGTCCCAACAACAAAACCATTTGTTGGCATAGAGGCAGACCCAAAGTTCAATGCTTCAATAGCGCACCAACAAAAACCTAACTACCATACCTTTTAGAAAAACCTACGAAGTAGATGAAGTCTCACCCGAGGTAGAGGCAGGGGGGGTCGTAGGACTCAAGTGTCTACAACCAATATGGGACACAGATATGTGATTACAATACTTAACAGAGCACTTAAACAACAATATGCATTAGTTCTTGAATTTCATTCACATCATAGATAAAACCCTTATTACGGATCAATGCAGTAACCATAAAGATCAAGTAATTTCATTCACTTAGCACATAGCATTAGCTTAGATCTAGTATTCATCTTTAAGCACTAAGAAACAACATCAGATCCATTCATCATACATTAGAAAAACAACACTAAGAAGATAAACACATAAACAACATCACACAAAGCACATCAAGACATAGGATATATGTGGTTCACCCCAATGTGGGGCTACATCCACCAACTTCTTATTATTATTTATTAGTCTTCAATCTTCTTACATTCATTTGTTCATGTGCACAAATCCACAGAGCCAACTCCATCGAGGACAGGAGATTTGTGTGCAACGCGCCAGATCCTCCTTCCCAAAATTAGGTAAAGGCACAGAGCCAACTCATTACTGGCACAGAGCCTTACTTTACAGAGTCTATCTGCATAAAGCAACTTTCAACCTCTTTCATTAAGCCAACATATTATACCAATAACCACTCAATCCTTATCGATCTTCTTCTTACATTGCTTGCACTAAGCTTCTACTTAGCACATATCTACTTACACGCCCTTTACTACATCGCTTAGCTACTTATTTATACATTTACAAAAATTCCTAAACATGGGCAAACCCATGGGCCGACATCCCATAACCTGTTACATAAACCCTAAAACCATTTGTTGGGACCGCAAGCCCTCAAAATATGTGAGATTCTGCGATCTCCACTCTGCCTGGGCACTCCATATTTGACTAGCCTGTCAAAGTCCCAAAAGTGATCAAACACGACCAATGTTTCCTAAAAACTTGGTCAAGGGCCAACACCTTCTTTAACAACTCCTCAATATGCATCTGCAACTCTTTCAATTTAGGTTTTCCCATTCTTGGGTTCTTTCTTATTCTCAAGGTTGTGATGTTGTCATGTGTGTTTCTATGAGGTTGTGATGTTGTCGTTTGCACTACTGTGAGGTTGTGATGTTTTCATAAGTGGATTTTGTTGTTAGTGAATGTTTTCATTAGTGTATGTTTCCATCATTGGATGTTTCCTTCAGTGAATGTTTTCATCAGTGGATGTTTTCACCGGTGAATGATGTTGTCAATGAATTTTTTCATCAGTGATTACATTTTGGGAATGATGCTATGAAGGATTGAAGGATTGTCTGTGGAATGAAGCATGGAGGTGAATTCAGAAGTACTTTGTGTATGAAGATATTTTATTGGTTTCTACACATATCTTGTTGGGTTTGTTCTTAGGTGAGGAGATTGGTGTCTCTAGCAGGTTGGTACTTGCAAATATTTTTACAGTAGGTTGGTGCCTATAGGTGTTGCTGATTTGGTGCTTAATTGAGGATATTGGTGTTTCCAGTAGATTGGTGCTTACATCTTGTTGCATTGGTGCTCAACTAAAGATATTGGTTTCTATAGTAGATTGGTTCCTACAATATTGGTGCCTACAATATTTATAACAATAGGTTGGTTCCTACATACATTTATAAAGATAAGTTTTTGTGGTTTTCTCCCACAAGGGTTTCCACATTAAACTAAATGCATTGTGATATGATTTTATATGTGATTGTTATTTATTATCTAATGAATTATTTATGAATGGTTGAATAAAGTAAAACATATTGTATATTGATTCACCCCCACCTCAATATAAGCATAAGTTCAAGAATTGGTATGAGAGTGGCTTCCTTTGGAAACAATATAATCATTGGAAGGTAGATCTAAGGAGCACACATGGATGGTGAAGAAGAATTCTTATTCAAATCCATGGATACAAAGTCTACTGATAAATAAGATGAAGAGATTCATAAATAAAAATCAGATTCAAAAGAAGAAAACATTCATGGGGAAGTGAATCTTGAAGAAGAAATCATTAGTTCTTTAGAAGAAATAGACAGACTTAGGAGAAAGATTAAAAAGAATAAAGAGAAATTGCATGAATATGAAAAGAAGGATCATGATATTGATGAAAAAAAAATTCATCATCTTGAAGACTCAACTAGAAGAGGCAAAAAGGATAGAATAAGTGGTGAGAAGCCAGCTAAAAGAATAGGAATAAAATTTCAACAAATTAGAGGATGAAATCATTTCCTTAAGAAAGGAACTAGAGAAAACAACTGGTCATTTGAATAGAATATTGAAGTTTGGAAAGAGTATTGAAATATTATATAATATTCTCAGTTTCCAAAGGTCTCCATTAATCAAGACAGGTCTTGGTTACAATAGAAAAAGGAAATATCCTCAAGGGATATGCATGCACTAAGGTCACAAAGTCATCGGAACAGGAAAATGAATAAAAGCATGAAATTTATGCCAATATTATCAAAGGCTTCATCAACAATGAAAGTGATATCATTAAAGGTAATGATGACCAACAGAAACCCGATTCTTCTCACAAGAATAACAAGAATGAGTTCAGAAGAACTATTCCACCAAGAAGGCCTTTCACAAACCAGTACCAAAATCTCTTTCTTGTCTATTTTTTTTCTTGCAATAATTTTGGTAGTAAATGAATATATCATATATCTTATGCAAGAAGTTATAATGTGAGAGATATAAATAAAGGTTCTTACAAAACCTCAAAGGATGATTATGTGAGCAACAAAACCAAAGGTTATCATGGGTTTTCTAACAAAAACTACAATTCATTTGTTCCTCTACTTGATACTAAATGTTATAAGTTCAATAACTAAAGACAGATAGCATGTGACTATAGAAGAAATGCATTAAATTCTCCTAAACAAAACAAGGAAGAATATGATCTTACCAATCATAGAGAATAATACACCAGGGTGTGGAAAAGAAAGAAAGAAGAACCAAAGAAGGAAGAATCTGGACTTGCACTCTATGCTCAAAATGAACGGAACCAATGGTACATTGATAGTGGATGTTCAAAACACATGACAGGAGACCAAACCAAGTTTCTCACCTCGAAGGAAGAAAAAGGAGGAAGTATTACTTTTGGAGATAAGGCTTTTGCAAGAATATTTAGAAAAGGTATTGTTAGTCTTGATAATGGAAAGAATATGAAACAAAATGTATTTTGTGTTGAAGGTTTAAATAATAACATTCTAAGTGTAATTCAAATGTGTGATTAAGGTTACAGCCTCACATTTCATTCTAAAGGGCGTGAGATAAGGAAAGCAACTTCAGGAAGATTAGTGGAAAATGAAAACTAAACCTCAAGAGATGTATACGTACTCGATAAAGTAAAAGGAGAAACAATTTTTGTGGGAGTGATATCTCTATCATATAATTAGTAAATGGAATCCATTGATTTCAAAGGAGGAAAAGTTGCAAACAGAGGAAGAATTGTAGACATAAGGAGAGTTGCAGACATGGGGAATATTACAAAATTGAATAAAGGTTTCCATCAATGATAAAGGGGGAGATTGTTGGAAATATCGTTGTCATTGATGTCAAAGATAGAGGGATCCTATATATGTCCAATATAAATATTACAAACCTACAGATGTCCAAAATAGATATTGAAAGATGGATATTGTTGAAAGTATTACTTTTGGGTTTTTGATGGTCAGTTTGAATACCCTATATTTGAAGGAAGTTTTACCCTACATACCTAGCTCGAATTGGAGCACACATTATATGGTTGTAAATATTATTCCAAGATATTTACAATGGTATATTACATTCCATTTTACTCCCTAGGAATGAGGAGATGTGAATTTTTCCATCTAACAACCCAGCTAGAAAATTGAGGTCGGATCAATCAGTTTTATAGGTCAGCCCTGAAAGTGGGAAGAAAATTACTATAAAGACATGATATATTTTCACATTTGAAGTGTAACCAAGAAATATATATTGTCCGAGGTGTGCTAAATGTGTTGGGGTGTCTCTTTGGGATCCAAAGGTGTGCAAGATAAGTATAAGGAATTTTCTTAATGTCTTTCTTATTCTCAAGGTTGTGATGATGTCATGTGAGATGCTATGAGGTTGTGATGTTGCCATGTGCATTGCTATGAGGTTACAATTTTTTCGTCAGTGGTTTTATATTCAATGAATGTTTCCATCAGTGGATTTTTTTGTCAGTGAATGTTAGCATCAATGGATGTTTTCGTCAATGAATATTGTCGCCAGTTATTACATTCTGGGAATGATGCTATGAAGTATTGAAGGATTATTAGTGGAATGAAGTAAGTAGGGGAAGTCAAAATTAATCTATGTACGAAGATCTTGGATTGGTGTCTACACACATCTTGTTGATTTGGTGCACGGGTGAGGGGATTGGTGTCTCTAGTAGGTTGGTGCTTTCAAATATCGTTACAGTAGGTTGGTACCTACAGGTGATGCTGATTTGGCGCTTAGTTGAGGAGATTGGTGTCTCTAGTAGGTTGGTGACTTTATCTTGATGATTTTGTGATTAGTTAAGGATAATGGTGTCTCTAGTAGGTTGGTGCATATAATCTTTGTAACAGTAGCTTAGTGCCTATAGAAATTTATAAAGATAAGTTTTTGTGATTTTCTCTTGCAAGGGTTTCCACATTAAACTTGGTGCATTGTAATTTGAGTTTATATGTGATTATTGTTTCTCATCTAATCAATGATTGATGAATGGTTAAATAAATTAAAAATTTGCATATATTGATTCACCCCCCCCCCAACCACCGCTCTCAGTATAAGAATAAGTTCAACACCCATCATGTAGGGTGTCTTGGACACTAGGGAAACTCTTGGCACCAAATTGATAGAGAAATCAATGTCTTTTTTTGGTGGAAATCATGGGATTGCCCCAAAAACATCTTCAAAATCCCTTAAGACTGCATTGTCTTCAATAATTTCCACTTTATCTTTGGTTGCCTCTTCCATATAGGCTGCAAAAATATGACATACCTTCCTGAAATTATTTTTCATCTGCATGGTTGATATTTCTCTAACAACTACATATATTGGTATGGCTTTAATCATTCCTTGCTACCCTTCTTCATCAATACATGTGCTTGTCTTGTTGTAACAATATAAGACAACATGGTGTTTTTACAACCAATCCATGCTAATTATATAATCATATGATGTTCATATCTATCTTTGGGTTGAGCCCATTCATGTCTACTGAACAATCTTTAACTAGCTCACTGGTTTTCTGCTTAGCCCCTATGGCTAACTGAACTAACAAATATTTCATATGCTTACTCTTTTGCAAATGAAATATTTCATCAATGTTTGATTTTATGTAAATATGGATAGATCCATAATCAATTAAAATTTCTATGGGCTAGTTATCAATCTTACCTTCCACTTCAATTACAAGGGATTGATAGTTCGCTTGATTTTTATCCAAGGCTACATAAATTCTTGGCATGTTTCCTCTCATTTATTCCACAGTTTTAGCCTCCTAAATGTTGTGGACACTCCTAATTATTTATCATTTGTGATAATAGTCCCTATATAAGTGATTTCCCTCACATCCCTAACATTGCATACGATAATTCTGTTGGACAACTAAGAGGGGGGGTGAATCAGTTGTTACTGTGCTTAAACAATTATGCCCATTTTAAACTCTTTACAGAACACTCAATGACGATCACAATAAAGCAGGGAAGTAAGCAATAGAATATTCAACATCAATAACACACATGAAATATATAGAGACAGGTATTTCCTGAGGAAACCCATAAAGGGAAAAACCTCTTCTTCTTGATATGATAAGTAATATTTATTTTATGTACATTATCATTCATATGAGCTCCAAATCTTCTTGAGGATACAACCTCTATTTTACAAGGAACAACTTGTTGAGAGCACCAACTCTCTGTTTTCTCTAGCACCCACTAGAAGGAAGCACCAACTCCATGAGTGTTCCAGCACCAACTAGATGGAAGCACCAACTTCCAGTGACACAGACACCAACTTGTATAACAAAGAACAATAGTTCTCCCTTGCACCACCCTGCCACCCTAGTTTTTCTGGATGGAACCAGATGGAAGCTACGACTCCCTGTGTTCAAGCACCCACTTGAAACTCTGAGGACAACTATCCTCCCTAGCACCTTCCTATCACCCTGAATATAAAAAATTGCATCCTAAAACTTAATACAATGATACAATGTTTGTAAAAAGGCTTACCAGTCTCATCATTGTTCTGTTGCACTACTCTGCTCTACCTGCATCAATGTCTTCTTTCTCACATCTCCTTGTGCTTTATGTTCTTCTTCTCTGTCTCTAAATGTGCACCTCGGCTTTCTCTTCCTCTCTCAGATAAGAATTTATGCTCTATCTCTTTCTTTTGTGCTTTATTCTCTATTTATTATTTCCATTCAATGTGCTACGCCTCTTATGTGCATTTCAACTCTTCCACACAACATGCTTCTACCCGCATGAATAACGCTCAACGGAAGATTAAAAAAAACTCTTATATGTTTTGCGCATATTTACCATGCCAAGTCCTCTATCAAGGCATACACTCAACTCTTTGTCCTCTCTGGTGATCATCCTGAGTCTTTTCTTCATCAGTGGTCATTATCCTGAGATTCTTCAGCTTCTTTGGAAGTTACAGTCTTCGACGCATTTCCATCTGTTAATTGTCTAAATGATGAATCTTCACTTCACTGACAGTTACCTCGGGACTCTTTGGATCCTCTGTTAGTCACCCTATAGCTCCTCGAATTCTTTGGAATATACAATCACTTCGTTTCTGGAAGTTACACAGAGAACCTCCACACACTCATGTCTTTAGTGCCTTTTTCTTTTCTAAGAAAACTACACAGTGGGCGCTCGCTTTTCTGGTTAATCCCCTTCCTTTCATGTGACCATGATTTGTTACCACAGGCCTGACCAAAAGGTGCTTTGTGATCTCAGACATTGGATATTTAGCTGCACGTTTCCTCGATTCTCCCAACTCGTGATCTCCGATGTAGATCCTAGAGACATGCTAGCTCCTCCCTTAACCTTCGTTGATGTGACCACTGGCTGTGACCACTCTCTAATCAAATGGGTGTTTCATGATCTCGGTGATCTCTAAAGTGGAGCCTAGCGATATGCTAGCTCCTCCCTTAACTTTCCGTTGATGTGACCTTGGCTGTGACCAATGGCCAAGCAAAAGTGTGCTTCACATTTCGTGAACTTGTGAACTTCGTCATGCCTGATCAACGGTCCACACTCTCCCTTTGATCAATGGTTGTGATCAAATTGTTACCTCCTTTGTCGATTGTTTCAATGTGAGCCAACCCTGACTCTTCCAACTCCTAATTCCCGATTCAACGCTCTTTGTGAGATCGACGACCCACATCCCTCTTTGATCCAACATTCCAGATCTTATCAAGACTTTGCATTTTGCGAAGTTGGAGGGCTACTCACCTCCCTTCTCCCGACTTATGATTTTCTGAAACCTGCTCTAGATCAACTACCCATGATCCTCGGTGATCTGACGGCTCAGATCATATTGGAACTTCACATTTCGCAAAGTTGGAGGACTACTCACCTCCCTTCTTCCGACTTTTGATTTTCTGAAATTGCTTTATCAACTGCCACATGTCCTTCCCAAATGAACGACTAGGATTACTACGGCTCCCATCTCCTCGAGTATTTTCCATCTGTCTTCCTGATATTTGCAAGTTTCATATCAACGTCTCTCACAAATCCCCATGATCTAACGGTCTATATCAACTCGTGAACTTGGACGTTGTGAGTTCCCACAACTCTTACCTTTGACTTTTCAGTCAGTGAAATGTTGATCTCTCGCCACGTGTCCTCTGGATCTAATGGCTTATATCTCATCGCGACTTCACATGTTGCGGAATTGCAGGATGGCTCTCAACCATTATCCTCTTCGCAGTTATACTGGATATGATGATTGTTGGTCCTCGGCACTCAGATCAATGGATCAGATATGTACTTCTCCTATGCGCTTCCTCTGGTCACTGGACTATGATCTAATGGACATCGGGTATTCGGGATTGGTGATCCAACGGCCACTATCACTCCTCCTCCTGAGCTTACACATCCTCCCGAATTGGAATAATTTCTAAGTGTCAAAGGTTCTACGAGTCTTGATGACTTTGGGTCTCATCTGCGTTTTTGAGAAATCTATCCCTCATGAGATTTGGTAATGGAATTAACCTTTGCCCAGGTGCACACTTGCGCTCTGCGTGCAGCTATGTGTTATTCCTCCTGAGCTTTGATTGCACACTCTGCCAGTAATCATGGCATCGTTGTTGTTGTTCTTGCCTGTATGCATGTCATCGTCGTTGTTGTTCTTTCAATCAATGACAAACACACTCTGTCTGTAAACATGCCAACAATATCCTCCTTTGGTATTGATGGAAACCTTGAAAGGTTGCACTATTCTTCTTAGACCTCCAACTATAGCATCACCTTTTCTCTCCCTTTGACATCAATGTCAAATAAAACATGCTCCCCCTAAGTTGTAGTATTTTTCAGAGGTATCAGATATTCAAACAACACATAATCCCCCTGACAGGATGGACTCTCTTAGTTTGATAATGGGGTCATGCCCAACTTCTGGCGTAAATACTCAAATTGATCTTTTTCAAGCAGTTTAGTGAAGATATGAGAAATATGATCTTTGGATGGAATATAATGAAAAGAAAAAATAGTGTTGGTCACATGTTCCCTCAAGAAGTGATACTTGAATGGTATATGCTTGGTCTTGGAGTGAAATACAGGATTCTTTGACACACTGATTGCACTAGCATTATCACAATGAATTGGGATTGGTGTTGTATATTTTACCTCCAAGTCTGCAAGTGTTTGAATCATCCATAATACTTGGGTACAGAAAGTGGTAGCTGCAATGTACTCAGCTTCTGTAGTCGATAAGGAAATGGAACCTTGCTTCTTACTCAACCATGATACATGGGAATATCCTAAGAAGAATGCACCTCCACTTGTGCTTTTCATTTCATCCACACAGTTACCTCAATCTACTTCTGAATAGACTAATAATTGAAAATTATGGTTCTTAGAATACCATAGGCCATAGTCCATTGTTCCTTTCAAGTATCTGAATATTCTTTTGATAGCTAGAAAATGACTCTGTTTAGGTGCATCCTTATACCTTCCTACCATTCCAACAACATGCATTATGTCTGGACGGGATGGACTGATGTACAATAGGTTGCCTATCATAGACCTATATGAACTATGATCAACATTAGGAGAGTCATCATCCTTTCTTAACTTGCATCCAGTGACCATAGGTGTGCTCATAGGTGTGGAATCTTCCATTTGAAACCTTTTCAACATATCACTTAGATATTTCTCCTGAGAAATAAATAATCCATCAAACCTCTGAGTAATTTGCAGACGAAGAAAAAATGATAGTTCCCCTATCATAGACATTTAATATTCAGACTGCATGGCAGAAGAAAACCATTGTACCAATGAAGCATTATTGCTTTCGAAGATGATGTCATCTACATAGACCAACACAATGAGAAATTCATTACCCTCTGTTTTGATATATAGATTGTTGTCAATTGTTCCTCTCTTGAACCCTTTGTCTTGAAGATACTTATCCAGTCTGTAATACCAGGCACGAGGAGCTTGTTTCAACCCATATAAGTCTTTCTTCATCTTGCAAACAAAGTCATGGTTATCTGATAGTTGGAAACCCTCTGGTTGTTCCATATAGACTTCTTATTTTAGATCTCCATTTAGAAAATCTGACTTAACATCCATTTGATAGAATTTAAACTATTTATGACAAGCATATGCAAGAAACATTCTAATAGCTTCTAATCTTACTATGGGTGCAAATTTTTATCAAAATACAATCCTTCTATTTGAGCATATCCTTTGCAGACCAATCTATCCTTATTTCTTACAATATTTCATTTTGCATTCATCTTATTTTTGTAGACCCATTTTGATCCTATTACATTTTTATTTGTTGGCCTAGGAACTAGTTCCCAAGTGTCATTCTTTTCAATCTGGTCCAGTTCCTCATCCATTGATTTTAACCAATTTACGTCTTTACTCACTTCATTAAGTTTCTTGGGTTCCACCATGGATATGAGGGCTATATGTGATTTCTCAGTGTCTTTTATTATCCTTCTCCTGGTTTGTACACCTTTGTCTTTCTCACCAATTATGTGACTTTCATGATGATTCTTTTGAGTAATTCTAGAGGAAGGATTTGACGTTGATTGTTGTCCTGACTGTTCTTGTCTCAGTGTCTCTTCTCCATCCGATTGTTGGACTTGTTCATCTTCAGTTTCAACAGTGTCCTCTGTAGTAGACTCAATATTTCTCACCTCTCTTACTGGGACTCCTTCATCAACCTTTAAATCAATGAAATCAACTAATTTATGCAATCTTTTATTAAAGCATCTATATCCTTTACTATTGGTAGCATATCCTAAGAAGATGCCTTCATCAGCCCTATCATCATAATTCTTGCCAAGGTTTCCATTATTATTCTTTATGTAGAACTTACTCCCAAAGACTTTGAAGTGTTTGATTGAAGCAGGTCTTCCACACCACAGTTCATAAGGTGTCTTGTCACTATGTGGTCTGAGGTGGGATTTTTTAAGAATATGGATTTTTGTGTGTATTTATTCAACCCAGTAAGTTTGACCAATTTTCTTCTCATTCATCATTGACCTAGCCATTTGCTGCATTGTTTTGTTTTTCCTCTCAACTACTCCATTTTGTTGTGGAGTTCTTGGGATTGTGTATTCTCTCTTGATCCCATTTTTATCACATAATTCCTTGAAATCACTTGACATAAATTCTCCTCCTCTGTCTGATCTTACTACCTTTAACCTCTTGCCTGTTTGATTCTCAGTTAAAGCCTTAAATATTTTAAATTTCTCAAATGCTTCAGCTTTTTCTTTGATAAAAGAAACCCAAGTAAGTCTGGAGTAATCATCAATGATCAACATAAAGTAGTTTTCCTTCCCTGTGCCTTCCTGTCTTGATGGTCCACATAAATCCATATGAACTAATTGGAGTGGTTTCTCTATTGGCGTAGAGCTCTTGGATTTAAAATGTGTTCTGGTTAGCTTTCCTACTTAGCAAGGTTTACACACAAATTCTTGTGGCTTTGATATTCTTGGAATATCTTTTACTGCCTCAAGATTTTTGATCTTGATTAAGTGGTCAAAGTTTATATGTCCAAGTCTCCTATTCCATAACTAGCTTTCATCATGTTTTCTTAGATGACATTCTTCTTTATCTTCTTTCAGCACATATACATTATTTTTTGCCCTTATGCCTTTAGCCACCACTTGTCCTGAGTTTACAGACTTTATCTTACAATCCTTGGAAGTGAACACCACTTCACATCCTTTGTCACACATTTGACTTACACTGAGAAAATCATGTTTCAGTCCATCTACAAGAAGAACATCCTAGGCTTTTCCTTTACCATTACTCAAACTCACCATTCCTTTACCCTTGATTTTACATGGTTCATCATTTCCAAAGGTTACATTCCCTATTTTTACTTTACTTATAGACAGAAACTTATCCTTGTCTCCAGACATGTTCTTGGAACATCCACTGTCTATGTACCAGGGGTATTTGGTTTTTATCTGAAATTACTAGACCACATTTTTCACTATCTTTCTTTTTCCATGTGCTGGCATTTCTAGCTAAAGGATTTATCCTTGGATCTGCCTTGTATTTTTTTAGATGGCAGTTTGCAGCTTTGTGGCCGAAGTTATGACAGTGACAACATTTGAGCTCATTGTTTAGTAGGTCAAAGTGATTGGTGATACGATGTCTACTCATTGGCTTCTTAGTTCTATGTTGTAAAGACTGTTTATTTCTTGACCTCCTCAGTTGCATGTCTCTAAACTTAATTTGACAATTTGCAATCTTATGACCAAAATTAGAACAGTAAAAACAGTAACCATGGAAGAAATTTTGGTACCTGAAGGATGGCCTTATTCTTGGCATTTGTTGTTGCATCTTCTAATCTCTTTGTTTTTTTAATAGGGATCGTCTTGTCTTTATTATCTTTTGGTGACAGAGTACTCTCATGGTCTGTTTATCTGCTGACTTTTAACTTGATCATCTTTACTGGATCTTTGCTTTCTAGTTGTTTGTTGCTTGAACCATTTACATAAATTAAACCAATATTCAACAAAGGGGATCTTTGTTTGCTCAGAATGTCCTTTAGTTCTGTTGTGGCTTTAATCCTTGGAATATTTTGGAGATACAATTTTTTAAACTTCTCCATCTCTTTTTTGGTTTTTACTACCTCTTATTCCAAGGCTTCACATCTTGCCTTCTTTTCTGATAATTGTTGTTTCATAATGTCTTCTATTTTCTTTTCCTCTTCCAATTCCACTTTTAGTAGGGAAAAGTCTTCATTAGGTTCTTTATTGTCTTTCTCGATTTGTATCAACAATTGTTTTTTCTTTTTCTTCTTAGATCCGAGTCTAGCAATTTCTTCTAGAGCACTGATCATTTTTCCTTCCAAGTAAACCACATATTCTTCATCATCAACATCACTTCCTATGCTTTTATTATCATAATCCTCTTTGGCCATAATCATAAAGTCATTAATCTTATCTTCACAGGAAGAGTCATTATCTGTGTCTTCTGAAGAGTCATCATTGTTTACACATAAACTTTTCTTTTTACCAAATCTCTTGGGTTTGTACTTCTTTTCACCTTCAGAATTTTGATCATGTTTCTTGTGTGGACACTTAGATGCAAAGTGACCTATATTTCCACAGTTAAAACATTTGAAGGGAAATTTTCCTTGGTACTTTTCTGATCCTTTCTTTAGTCTTCTCACAATTTTTTCTTCAATTTCATCAGTCTCAGAATCCTCATTCTTATCTGCTTTAAATGATGCTTCTCTAGAGGTGGGTTTATCTTTAACTATCCTCATTTCATATGCAATCAATGTTCCTAGAATTTGATCAAAAGCCAAAATTTTTATATCATTAAGTTATTCTATAGCAGAAACCTTTAGGTTGAACCTATCTGGCAGAGATCTCAAAATTTTCTGAACTAATGAGGCTTCCTCAATTTTTTCACCAAGTTCTTTCATTGCATTTACTAGTTCTTAAACTCTCATAAAGTACTTCCCAATAGTTTCATCCTCTTTCATCTGTATATGTTCAAACTATACTCTATAGGTTTGAAGATTGGCGTCCTTTACCTTCTCATTACCTTCATAACTGCTAATGATTTTGTCCCACATTTCTTTGGCAGTTTCTAAGTGCATAACTTTTACAAATTCTACTTCTGCAAGACCACTCAGAATAGTATTCATAGCCTTAGCATTGAAGCTGAATTCTATCTTGTCATCCTTATTATCTAGTACAATCGGATTTACATAACCAGTCTCTACCACATCCCAGACATCTGCACCTACAGCCATTATGTAGGTTCTCATCCTAACTTTCCATAAGGAAACTTTTGTTCCATTGAACATGGGGGCCTTATTGGTTGAAATTCCTTCATGGATAGTCATGTTTAAGATCTAGGATCTACGCTTAGATAAAACGAACCAAGTCTGATACCGATTGTTCAACAACTGAGGGGGGGGGGTAAATCAGTTGTTATTGTGATTAAACAATTATGATCATTTTAAACTGTTTACAGAACACTCAATGATGATCACAATAAAGAAGGGAAGTAAGCAATAGAATATTCAAAATCAATCACAGACATGAAATATACAAAGGCGGGTATTTCCCAAGGAAACCCATAAAGGGAAAAACCTCTTCTTCTTGATATGATAAGTAATCTTTATTTTATGTACATTATCATTTTTATGAGCTCCAACTCTTCTTGAGGCTACAACCATTGTTTTACAAGAAACAACTTGCTGAGAGCACCAACTCTTTGGTTTCTCTAGAACCCACTAGAAGGAAGCACCAACTCCCTGAGTGTTCCAGCACCAACTGGATGGAAGCACCAACTTCCAGTCACACAAGCACCAACCTGTTTAATAGAGAACAATACTTTTTTCCCTTGCACCACCCTGCCACCCTGGTTTTTCTGGTTGCAACCAGATGGAAACTACAATTCCCTGTGTTCAAGCACCCACTTGAAACTATGAGGACAATTGTCCTCCCTAGCACCTCCCTACCACCCTGAATATAAAAAATTTGTTCTTGAAACTTAATACAGTGATACAATGTTTGTCAAAAAATTTACCAGTCTCATCACTGTTCTGTTGCACTTCTCTACTCTTCCTTCATCAGTGTCTTCCTGCTCACATCTCCTTGATATTTATATTCTTCTACTCTGTCTCTAAATGCACACCTCAGATTTCTCTTCCTCTCTCAGATAATCATTTCTTCTCTATATCTTTATTTTGCGCTTTATGATCTGTGTATTATTTCCATTCAATGCGCTACACCTCTTCTGTGCATTTCATCTCTTGCACACAATATTCTTCTACCAGCATGAATAACTCTCAATGGAAGCTAAAAAAAAAAACTCTTCTTTGTTCTGCACATATTTATCATGCCAATTCCTCTGTCAGGGCATACACTCAACTCTTCATCCTCTCTGGCGATCATATTGAATCCGTTATTCATCAGTGGTCATTATCTTGAGATTCTTCAGCTTCTTTGGCAGTTACAGTCTTCAACGCATTTCCATCTGTCAATTTTCTAAATGATGAATCTTCACTTCACTCACAGTTTCCTCAAGACTCTTCGGCTCCTCTAGAAATCACCCTACATCTCCTCGAATTCTCTGGCAGATACAATCACTTTGTTTCTTGCAGTTACACAGAGAACCTTCACACACTCATGACTTTGGCACCTTTTTCCTTTTTGAGAAAACTATACATTGTGCACTCGCTTTTCTATCTAAGCCCCTTCCTTTCACATGACCACAAGTTGTGACCACGGGCCTAACCAAAATGTTCTTCGTGATCTCGGACATTGGATATTCAACTTTTAGTTGCAACAATTCTCCCAACTTGCAATCTCCAATGTGGAGCCTAGCGATGTGCTAGCTCCTCCCATAACCTATGCTGATGTGACCACTAGTTGTGACCACTTGCTAATCAAATGGGTGCTTTGCGATCTTGGCAATCTTCGAAGTGGAGCCTAGAAACATGCTAGCTCTTCCCATAACTTTCCGTTGATGTGACCTTGGTTGTGACCAGGGGCCAAGCAAAAGGGTGCTTCATGTTTCATGAACGTGTGAACTTCGTTGTGTCTGATCAACGATCCACGCTCTCCCTTTGATTGATGGTTGTGATCAAATCGTGACCTCACATGTCGGGTGTTTGAATGTGAGCCAACCATGACTCTTCCAACTCCCGATTCTCGATTCAGCGCTTTGTTTCAGACCGACGACCCAGGGCCCTCTTTGATCCAATGGTCCATATCTTATAGGGACTTCGTGTTTCATGAAGTTGGAGGACTACTTACCTCCCTTCTCCAAATTTCTGGTTTTCCGAAACCTGCTCCAGATCAATGATCCACGATCCTCAGTGATCCAACAGCTCATATCATATCGGGACTTCTCATTTCATGAAGTTGGAGGACTACTCACCTCCCTTCTTCTGACTTCTAATTTTCTGAAACTACTTTATCAGCTGCCACATGTCCTTCCCAGATGAATGGATAGGATTTTTTAGGCCCCCAGCTCCTTTGGTATTTTCCTCCTGCCTTCCTGATATTTGCAAGCGTCAGCTAAACGGCTCACAAATCCCCATGATCTAACGATCTATATCAACTTGTGAACTCATATATCATGAGTTCCTACAAATCTTAAATTTGACTTTTCAGTCAGCGAAACGTTGATCTCTTGCCACGTGTCCTCTGGATCCAACGACTTAGATCTCATAGAAAATTTGCATTTCACAGAGTTGGAGGAAGGCTCTCAGCAATTATCCTCTTAGCATTTATACTGGATCCAATGAATGTTAGTCCTCAGCACTCAGATCAACGGATTAGATCTATACTTCTCCTCTGCGCTTCCTCTGGTCACTTGACTTTGATCTAACAGACATCGAGTATTTAGGATTGGTGATCCAATGACCATTGTTTCTCCTCCTCTTGAGCTTATGCATCCTCCCGACTTGGAAGAACTTATAAGTGTCAAAGGTTATGCGAGTTCTGATGACTTTGGGTATCGTCTGTGTTTCTTAAAATTCTATCTCTCCTGAGATTTGGTAATAGAATTAACCTTTGCCCTGGCACACACTTGTTCTCTGCATGCAACTCTATGGTATTCCTCTTGAGCTTTGATTGCACACTCTGCCAACAATCATGCCATCGTTGTTATTTTTCTTTCCTGTAGAAATGCCATCATCGATGTTATTCTTACCATCAATGACAAGCACACTCTCCCTATAAACATGCCAACAAATTCCTTGGCCTTTTCCCAAATGAATTTGTAGTCTTGTTTTCATTTTGGGCTGATTGAACTTGTTGATTTGCTTGGGAATTGTTCTTGAAAAAGTGTGGCTTAAAACCTTTCTTACTTTGGTCCTTTTTACCCTTCATTTTTTCATTACAATCTTTTTGGAAAACTAGCTTTCCTCTACTATGCTCATAAAGATGTTTTTCTCTCCTTATGGCTTCCTCCAAAGTCTCGAGGTTATCATATTGTATATTTTCATTGTAGAAGGAGGGTAACCCACTTAGTAACCTTTGGATTTTTATATTTTCATCCTTTATGAAGTCCACATACTTAAACAATTCAAAGAACCTCTTCTCATATTCATCCATTGTCATCTTTCCCATCTTGAATTCAAATAACTCTTACATCTTCCTTTCATAGTATTGCTTGGAAAAATATTTCTCTTAGAAATATCCTTTGAATTGAGTCCACAAAATTTGTTTCTAATCAAGTTGATTGGCTTGCTTAATTTTATCCCACCACATGGTTGTCTTTCCTTGCAAGTGGTAGGTTGCAATTCTAGCTTCAAACCTTGAGGGGTAATCATGCAGTTGGAAATATTTCTTCATTTCCAACAGCTAGGCCTTGAGCTCTTCTCCTTTCCTGTGCTAATCATTGAAATTTGGAGGCTTAGTTTTTTTTATTTCACCTTGTGGGATGTCTTTGTCAGGCCTTATCCTCTACCTCCCGACATGAGACAAACTTGGGATGCTCCCTATCCCTGAACTTTTATGAGTTCTTCTGGTGGATTTCCTTGTAGAATGATGGCTCTTTCTCATGTTTCTTGACTACCTATCATTCACATGATCATCCATTTTTCTATGGGATCTGGATGTTGTCACTTGTCTAGCACTAGTTTCTTGCTTGGTTCCAAATACTTTGCTATATTTCCTATGAAACATATTTAGGCTATGAAGTATCTCTTCCCGAGCCTTCATAATTATTTCATTATTTTCCCTATATCTCTACACTTTTATATGCAAGCTTCTAATAGTTACAATATATTTCCTACCTCTTCTTCCATTAGACTCTGTCTCAGCATTTCCCATGCTAACATGCAGACTTATGTGTTACTGGGATATTTCCCACGTGACTTTGGGTCATGACACGACAGAGTGAGACTAGATACAAAATATTAAATCAACCCTCACAATCAAACACGAAAACCAATAATAACTATTTTTTCATAGATATAGATAGGGAAAGGACAGAAGAGAAGGTGTGCACCTTAAACCCTTCGTTTAATGTCGATCCCTCCTCCTATTTCTTGAAAATATCATAGTCTTTGTCGGTACAAGCCTACAACAAGAGACCTAGATTGTGCTTCAACGAGGTGGTTATAGATCCTGATAGCATTTATCAAAATTACACTTCAAATCATACGTGAACAAACATGAACATATAATATTGCAATGAAACAAGTGAACACAATATTGGAAAGAAAAGATACCATTCTATTAATTAGTGAAATAATAGTTAGTTACAACCTAACGTTGCTCCTGGAACCATTTCAAAACCAATCACATGGGTTCCTTCTGAAGTTATTCAAGAATCAACTCAATGAAACTCTTCCTCATATAGTTCGATAAGGATAGGAACACACCTTATAACTATATATGAGAGGAAGTAACTCTGGAAAACGAGTTTCTAGGTTTGGGGAAAACTTTGCAAAGGATGAAGGGGAAGGGAATCTTGCTCAATTTTCTCAGCATAACCTTGCACCATCAAACCTATCCTCGTAATTTCCCTCAAAAGTGATTTTATATTCTCCCATAGGGATTGGGGAGGTTGAAATCCATTTTGTACAGGCTCATGGACGTTGGGAAATGAGCACAACTGAAAACCCACCCGAAATTGTGGAAATATTTTATTTTTCATAATTTTTAAGAGAATTCATTCATTGCAAGATTGCAAGGCATGGATGTCTGTGTGTTGCATAAATGAATCCCACAGATATCAATAAATTTCAAGTTTCTTAGATGACTTAATGTGGAAATCTTAGGATTTTACTTAGAAAGCTAGGAAAAGCGTAAGTTTTAAACCTGTGAAGTAAAGAACTACATACATAGTCTCCTAAGAAAAACATAAATTAATTAATGGCTCATACACATAGTACACAAATATTTATGATGGAAACCCTTAACCGGGAGAAAACCAACCTTCCTTGGTGTCACACCTTTCAACTCTTCATTGTATTAACTTCACAATTCACAATACAATATATAAAATATTTTAGGTATTTTGTAGCTACCAAAACCCTAATCCCTTAATTCAGGATTAATTTAGAAAACTGCTAACAATAGAAAAATCTGTTAAAATAGCAAAAACCACCCAAAAACAAAAATTTTGGGCACTTCCATGAATCCTATCAGCTCTGTGATACCGCACGGACATAAACGTTACGCGTAACCATGGGAGGTGAATCCTGGCCCAGTAGGACCCCCCGCCAAGAAAGCGCTCAACGCACACACAGTTGTCTCATCTAACACGCCCACATGCACACATGCAAAGAATATAACACATACCCAACATTCTCCCACTTTTTGTTTTCTTTGCATACAAGGGTTAACATGATTACATAGTCAACAATCCAGGGAAGAAATGCCCATTGTTACACTACACCAGGAGAAATTCTCTGCGCTCGTAGACTTTGTCAATGAATCTGCAACATTCTTCATAGTGTCAACCTTTTCCAACAACACCTTCTTTTCTTCAACCATGTCTCTCAAAAAGTGATATCGAATATCAATATGCTTTGTGTTTGAATGATAAGCAGGGTTCTTTTCCAGGAATATTGCACTCTAACCATCACAATCTAATCTCACTGCTTGTTGTACCAACCCAATACCTCAATGCAATCTTTGTAACCATAATGCTTCCTTGCTTGCATGAGTGGTTTCCATGTATTCAACTTCTATAGTTGATAGTGCCACTACAGCCTGTCTTTTGCTCATCCAACTGATTTCTCCTCCAAATAGGTTAAACACATACCCAGTTATAGAATGTTTGTGATCAAGATCTCCAGCCTAGTATGCATCAACAAACCCATGTATGTCCAACACTGTCTAATCTTAATCTTCCTTGGTAGCACAATCCATAACTGGTAGTTCCAAGCAAATACCTAAAGACCCTCTTTATTGTTGTCCAATGCTCCTTCCCTTTTTTTGACATATACCTACTCAAAACTCCCACTACATGTGCAATGTTTGGTCTAGTGCAGACCATTGCATAAATCAAACTTCCAACTACACTGGAATATGAAACATCAAACATGTCCTCTTCTTCCTCCTATGTCTTGGGACACTGATCAACAAATAACTTTACACCTATAGGAATAGGAACCTTGATCAGTTTACTTTCATGCATATTAAACCTCTGCAATATTGTCTCAACATATTTTCTCTAATTCAACCATAGTTTCATGTTTGCATGATCTCTTTTAATCTCCATTCCCATAATGAATTTAGCAGCACCGATATCCTTCATGTAAAATTTGGAGGATAGCTATGATTTCACCTTCTTGATAACATCCATGTTATTTCCTACCAACAACATGTCATCAACATACAACACTACATAAATGAAGTGATTACCAACCTTCTTGGAATATACACAGTGATCATCCCTACTTCTCACAAATCCAAATCCAAGAATGTATGTGTCAAAATTTTGGTACCACATCCTAGGTGATTGCTTCAGACCATATAGTGACTTCTTTAGCTTACATACCAGCTCTTTCTTTCCCTTCACTACAAAGCCTTATGGTTGCTCCATGTATATTTCTTCTTGCATATCCCCGTGTAGAAATGTTATCTTCACATCCATCTATTCCACTTCAAGATCAAAAGAAGCAACAATATATAAAATAAATCTAATAGAAGTTAACTTGGGAACATGAGAAAAAATCTCACCAAAGTCAATTCCCTCTACCTGGGAATAACCTTTTGCTACTAACCAAGATTTTTATTTCTCCACTTTTCCTTCTACATTAAACTTCTTATTAAACAACAATTTTCTACCAACATATTTTCTTCCAAATGGAAACTCAACTAGATCTCATGCCTCATTCTTATCCAAGGCATCCATTTCTTCAACCATGGCCTTCTTCCAGAGTTTACTATCCTCTAAATTCACTGCTTCCATGAAATTTATGGGACCATCGTCAGTAATAGATAAAGAAAAATTAGAACAAAAATTAGGTGGACTATACCTTTATGGTAACCTTCTTTCCCTCACTGATCTCCTCAAAACTAGGGTATGAGGTTCTTCTTCTTATTCTTCATCTTCTTCAGTTGATTCAGATTTTGCATCATCCAATTCAAACTATATTTTCTCAGGTTCTTCTTGTCTTATAGGAATTCCTTTTTGGGAACATCTTTCACCTCTCTAAAAACAACATCTCGACTGTAAACAATCTTCTTAGTTTCTGGGTTCCAAATCTTGTAACCTTTCACACCATCTTTATAACCAATAAATATAAACTTTTCGTCTTATTATCGAGATTAATCCTATTTTCCTTTGGAGCATGTACATAAGCATCACAACCAAACACTTTTAGAAGTTCAAGAGAGGGTTTCGTATCATTCCATACCTTGTGTGGATTTTTATCACTTATCTTTGATGAGGGTGATCGATTGACTAGGTAACATGTTGTACCCACTGCCTCTGCCCAGAATTCCTATCCTAACTCGAAACCATTAAGCATGCTCCTTGATTTTTCTATCAGTTTCATGTTCATCCTTTCTACAACTCCATTCTACTAAGGTGTGTATGGAGTATTCTTACACCTTGCTATACCACACTTCTTACATAATTCTTCAAATTGATTTCTGCATAATTCTCCACCATTATCTGTCCTCAATACATTTATTTTCTTCTCTTCCTAATTTTCTACCAGAGCCTTAAACTCTTTAAATTTATCAAATACCTCATATTTATTTGTAATAAAATAAATCCATGTGTTCCTTGATAAATCATCTATGAATGAAACATAATACATAGATTTACCTAGTGATGGAACAAGCACAGGTACAAACATGTCACTGTGTATCAACTCTAAGATCCCCTTTTCTCTTGTAGCATCATATGGTAATCTTACTCGATTGTGTTTACCATATATGAAATGTTCACAGAAATCAAAATACAAAGTGAAATTATACATACCTTCAACCACACATTTACCATGTAGTGTTCAAAGGTCCTTTTCTCCAATATGCCCCAATCTTTGGTGCCACAACATGGTCTTCTTTCCAGGGACAATATTGGTCTTGTCTTCTTTATTTCTATGCTCAGGGAGGATAGAATTGTTACAACCATTAGTATAAGTGCTTCCCAACAAATTGTACAGAGTTCCACACCGAAATCCCCTCATCAACACCATTTCTCCTAGTACCATCTTTCAAGTGCCCTTTCCCAATACAATATCCACACCTGCATCATCCAAATTGCTTACAGATATTAGGCTCATGGATAGCTTTGGAATGTGAAGAACCCCAGGGAGATTTCTAATCCTTCCATATTTTAGCAACAACTTAACCCTTCCATGTCCCATGATTTTGCCTATCGATTCATCTCCTACGAATACATCACCACCATCGTATTTTTCATATTCACATAACCACTCCCTATGTGGATTCATATGATATGATGCACCTAAGTCGATAAACCATACACCACGGTCTGCATGTGTACCTGTAGATTCCAGGTAAACATCACCTCCTTCTTTAGTGGAGGTTTTCTCCTTTGTGGAAGAGGCATTATCAGATCCCTTTGGTTTATCAACCTTCTTAGACTTGCAATCTTTCTTATAATGCCCTGCTTTACCACACTTCCATCATTTCCTTGGATATTTTCCTGAAGACTTAGATCTACCTGTATATTTAGATCTCCCCTCAAAGACTTACCAGGATTCCTGTCTTGGGTATGACCTCTTACAATTAAAGCATATGTGCTCTGACCATCCATGATTTTCCGCCTCATCTCTTCAGATAACAAAGATGAAACTACATCCTCATACCTCAATGTAGATTGAGTGGTACTACCAATTGCCACAACCAGATTATCCCAAGAGTCTGGAAAAGAACATAACAAAGTAATACACTTATCTTCTTCTGAAATCATAATATTAACAAAGACAAGTTGACTTACTAGAGTCTTGAAGGCATTTAGATGTTCTGTCACAAAATCTCCATCTTCCATCCTAAGATGATACAACTTCTTTCGAAGAAACAACTTATTTACCAGGGACTTTGATTGATACAAATTCCCTAACTTATCCCATAGTTCCTTGGTTGTAGATTCTTCTGAGACATTCAACAACACTGAATCTTCCAGGTAGAGTCGAATAGTACTCCTTGCTCTTCTATCCAACTTCTCGCAATCTTCCTTTGACATACCAGTAGGTTGTGTACTATTCATTTGTGTACCAAACGATTGTGTACCAGTAGACTATGTACTAGTAGACTGTGTACCAGTAGACTACGTACCAATAGGTTGTGTACCAAGATCCATAACAATCCATTGTTGTTTTCATACAAGAAGGTCCTCCATCTTGAGATTCCATAGCTCAAATTTTTTATCGTTGAACTTCTCAATCTAGATTCTAGAAGAGCTCAACATTCCTCTTTCTACACTCAAATCACCACTGCAAAATCTCCCACTGAACCCAAGTTTAGCAAAGACCCAAGATAAAATTGATCTATCAAGATCGAGCCAAACCCTCAGCAAAAAAGGCATACCCCTGAAGCCAAAAACAAGATCCAATACCACATGTAAGTTTCAAACTTGTGAAGTACAGCAATGCATACAGATTCTCCTAAGAAAAAAAAAATAATCAATGGCTAATACAAACAGTGCATAGATATTTACACTCGAAACCCTTAATCGAGAGAAACCCAACCTTCCATGGTGTTGCACCTTCCAACTCTTCATTATATTAATTTCACCATTCACAATAAAATATATACAATATTTTAGGTATTTTGTAGCTACCAAAACCCTAATCCCTTAATCCAAGATTAATTTAGGAAACCACTACAAATAGAAAAATCCGCTAAAATAGCAAAAAACACGCCTAAAAAACAATTTTGGGGCTCTACCCCGAACCCCATCGGCTCTAGGCTAACACCCAGAGCTGAACATTGTGAGTAACCAGGTGGGGAAATCCTGGGGACCCCCCAGGAAAGTGCACACACAGTTGTCGAATATGACACACCCACACACATGCAAAGAATATAACACATACCCAACAAAAAGCGTAAGGCCAAGTCACAAATTCTTGGGTGTGGTAATTTTTTCTATAACACTATGACCTCCTCATAATTGTTTTAATATCCCTAGGCATCTTCCATAACTCCATTCCTCATATAAGAACCAAATTTATTTTCATGTACCTCTAATTTTGCAAGAAATGTGCATGTAGTAACTTTTGTTAGCACATGAATACTATAAAACATTTCATTAACTAGATTTCATCTTATTATTTATTTCAATTTATGAATAACACAATGCACTAAGTCAAAATATGATTCCTTACACACACTCCTCTCTAAAACATCTCTCCAACAACTTTCCTCATGTCTCATTCTGAGTTTTGAGCAAAAATTTACAACTTTCACAAGCTGCAACTTTCACTTACTTATTGTTGCAGAATTTACTTTATTACTTTCTAATAAAATTTCAATTCCCAATTCAAAATGTGTCTTCTCCTTCTCAATACCTTTCTAGTGAGTATTTGTTTTCTAAAATAAATTAAATTCTACAACATGGATCCATGGATGTATTCTATGGTACCAACTATGAATTACAACCAAATTTAACTACTATATATTGTCATTAACTCAATATTCTTCTCCAAACACGAAACACTCTAGCATGCTCCAAATTTTCACTCCATCGTCTGTCCATCTCTGAGCTCTTCTTTTGTTCTCTCCTCTTGTTGTGCATGCAAAAACATGACTATCTAAAAACTGATGTAACTACCCATACAAATTTCCTCTCTTTTGGATTGATTTTTTTACTTACACTCTTCCCAAAGATGAGTTTACTTAACCCCCATGCTCCCAATAACTATGGGATGTGAATTTTGACACCCACTCTCTTACATGCATTCAATGATTGGGTTTGGGAACACTTAATCAGAAAATAGAAGTTTAATACATAATGATAATAAAATTCAAGAATGTGGGTTGAATTGATAAACATGGGTAATTCCCCCTTGGACTCCTCTTAGAAATTATTTTATAATCTCCCCTTTATCGTGTATTAATTCATCCCCCATATCTACGCATATCCACTGGGATTTGGGATCACATTTTAATTATTAAAATTTGGAAATACAATTCGCATATTACATCGCTTGGCCATATCCACACATTATATCTACATTAATCATCAATTAAATTGGTGATTATAGTGGGGACATTACACCCTCAGAGCCTCATCAAGTAGTCCATCTTTTTTGTATCCTACACCCATTGCAGTCCAAGAGACAACATTGTGTTCCATCATTTTCTTAAAGAGCTTCAAATCTTCATCAACAAGCCCATTTCAAGCATATCCTACAACCATTTTTGTCCATGAGATTATATTTCTTTTAGGAATTTCTTTAAAGAGTTCAATGCCTCATCAAAATGGCCATTTTTTCCATAACTTGCAACAAGTGTAGTCCATGAGATACTATTTCTCTCAGGAATTCCTTAAAGAGTTTCAGAGCCTCATCACTCTTCCCATTTTGTGCATATCCATCAATCATAGTATTCCATAAGACTACATTCCTTTTGTACAATATATCAAACGTCTTGTGCATTTCCTCAACATACTTGCACTTGGAGTACATTTTTATAAGTGACACGATTACAACTTATGTGAAACATGGATAGGATGAGAAGGCATTGCCACTCTTTAATCAAATGGTGTAAACAAGAATCCCACTGGATCACTTCACTATAGCCATTATTCTTCCTACCTATGCCAAAATGGGAGCTTTGGATCATGATTCATGGAAATAAATCCCATGGTCACATGATTAGATGTGACTATGAATCTATGTCTTTGTTGGAAGTTCTCTAGTAGACATGTATGGGAAATATGGGAGTATAAAGGATGCAAAATTCCTAAATGAAATGTGGTTTCATGGAATACTACGATTGCATATTATGCATATAATGGGTTTGTAGATCATGCATTTGAACTATTTCAAAAAATTCCCTAACAAAATATGGTCTCATGGAATTTCATGATTGCATATGGGCTTGATGAGGAATCCCTAAGACTGTTTTACCAAATGCAAATATCAGGTGTTAGACTTGATGAGTTGCCTTTGTGAGTCTTCTCACGACATGTGCTAACTTCGCGACTCTAAAGCATGGAAAAGAGGTTCATGGACATACAATTAGAAGGGGATTTTATAATAATGTCTTTCTGGGGTAGCACAGTCCATGAACTACATCTTGTTCAGGAATTTTGTCAAACACATCCTCTATTCTCCCACACTTTTCATACATCATCATAATTTTGGTTTCTAGGAAAATGCCACAAATAAACCTAGTTAGAATGACATGGCCATGGACTAATTTTCCATTTGAAAATGAATTTAAATCCAACATGCTTGGAAGAGAGAATAATACACATATGAATCTATAGAGAGATTCAAAATGTAAATCACTTGCACTTCAATCAACCCTACTTACTTAGTGTTTTGAGCCATAAACGGGATGGTAGCAGTTAATGGAATTATCTTGAAGACGAATATGTATAGCGTAAACCTTTATGGTAATGTTGTGTTTGGATTTTGGAAAAGAAACCATCTTCCCCCTTGTGTTTTTGGTACTTTCATTATTGTCCTATTGGTTCCACCAAGAACAAGTAATTCAAGTTTACTATGAATATAAAATTAGAAAATTATCAAAGAATTTTTACTTCAAAATTAATTAGCATGCATCCATTTTAACCCTAGGGGAAGATGATAAATATTATCTCTTGCAAGGTTTGGAAAAAATTTGTAGTCTTTGATTATAATCAAAGATTGTAATTTCATAAGGGTGACATTGCATTTTCTAGTGGTATAGATATTCATGGAGGATTCTTGTCCATATCAGATAAGGGGTGGAATGAATACCCCTTGTTCCATGCATGTAGTTTTATCCAATTTATACCAGAATAAGAATTAGAAGAGGGGTGGAATGAGTACCCCTTATTGATCTGGATTTATGTAGGAACACAATGAAATACATAAATACACATAAACACGGAGATGCAGCGGAAATAAGACTTCATTTCATTAATAACAAATGACTGAAATATGCTTACAGACAGAATGGAAATAAACTAGCTAGAAGAGATGTGGCCACTACTCGCATCCATGAGAAGATGATTACAATGAGGCTCTGAAGGCCCTTTTACAATAAATGGGAATGCCAAAAGTCCTAGACATCCAAAAACCTAACCCTGGGAGATGAAGCGCCAAAAGTCATGTGGGCCTCGTTTGGGTAAGTTGGTACATCAACTTCCCGGGGTCGTAACTTTTGCATACGATATCCGTTTTAGGCGTATGATATCCCATTGGAAAGATCTATCCAAGGACTACAACATTTTTCACAAAACATACCCCAAAAAATTTCGTTTAGGGCCTCAAAACGGCTTCATAAGTTCAGGACCCGAGAAACTGCTAAAAATAGTAAATTCTGCGAAAACTAAAAAACTGAAAGAAGCAATGGTGGGGGTCCAAGTGGAATAGGTGGGTGGCCACCAATATCCACCTGGATCATTCCTCCCCCCTTAGTAAGCAATGGTCCCCATTGCATTGAGTTCCTCCATGAGATGAGGAAACTTTTGCTGAACTTGGTCCCTGGTGAGCCATTTGCCTTGGTGAAGGAGTTGGCTTGCTTTGACAACTCGATATAGCGGTATCCTTTGTTTTCGGGTCTGCTTGATCTGTGTATCCATGATCTGATCAGTTTTGGCTTGTTCCATGCAGTCTAGATTTAACTTTGTTGGTGTGAGTTGTTCTACCATGTCGGATGTGTCTAGTAGGGGTGGAAAGTAGGGCCGAAGGCGGTCCACATTGAACATTGGGTGCAGACCAAGGAATGGTGAAATGTTGAGCTCAAAGGCATTTTCCCCTACAGACTTTGTGAGGGTGTATGGCCCATATCGAAGCGGATGAAGCTTATAGTGGGGTCCAGCGAGGAGCTCCTTTTGCAAATGCAGCCACACTTTGTCGCCAACTTGGAAGTTGTGTGGCACCCGATGTTGATCATGTCATTGCTTGTTCTTAGCATTGGCTCTATCCAAGATGTCATGTTTCTGTTGGCGGATGTGTTGAATGTGCTAAATGAAGTTGTTTGCCTTATCTGCCTCAGACTGGACATGAGTTGAATCTTCCTGAGTATCCACAAATGGCATGGCTATGTCAATGGGACATAGTGGCTGGAATCCCAAGCCCACTTGAAAGGGGCTGTGGCTAGTTGAGCTATGGAGAGCCCGGTTGTAGCTATGTTATACATAGGGGAGGATCTCATCCCATGTGTGTGGATGCTTTGAATTGTACATGCACAGAATGTGTACGATCATCTGGTTGATGACCTCTGTCTGGCCATCAGTTTGCGGATGGAAAGCTGTGGACTTGGTGAGATTGGTGTCCAACATCGACCAGAGGCTGGACCAAAATGTACTGAGGAACCTATTGTCCCGATCTAAGATGATAGACTGTGGGATCCAAAAGTGTACCCACACTCATTCAAAGAAGAGTTTAGCAGTGGCTTCTGTTGTGATATTCTTCTTGCAGGCCATCATAATGGACATCTTCAAGAATCGGTCGACGACCACAAAAACACAGTCATTGCCATGCTTAGTAGAAGGAAGGCCCGACATGTAATCCATAGAGATGGATTCCCAAGGTCGAATGGGGGTAGTAAGTGGAGTATAAAGGCCTTGCTTCTTGATGGTCGGTTTGGCAATGGCACAAGCAGTGCAGGACTTGATGTACTTCCCGACATCTTGTCGAAGGTTCGGCCAATAGAAATACTTTTGCAGTACTACCATGGTTTTATCGACCCCGAAATGCCCAGTGACTCGACTATAGTGCGCCTCCCAAATCATATTGGCTTGCTCACTTGAAGGAACACAAAGGTGTCCCAAGTGACAAAGCAGGGCATCCTGGAGGTGAAAATTGGGAACTTGCTTACCCTCCAAGAGTGTATTGTATGTGTGGTCGAATTTTGGATCACTTGTGTAGAGAAGCAGCCAATCGGAAGTCTCGTGCCGACAAGAGTTGAGCACAGTGGTTAGTGCCACGATGGGTGGCCGACTGAGGTAGTCTGCAACATTATTGGTGTTGCCTTTTTTGTACTTAATGTTCAAATGAAACGGTTGCAGGTATGTGGACCACTTCTGATGGCGATCGTTCTGCAACTTCCCTTGTGTCTGTATGAACTGCAGGGGTCAGTGATCTATGTGGATGACCGTTTCCTTTCCCAAAATGTAATGCTTCCATTGCCGACAAGCCTGCACAATGGAATACATTTCTTTGTCATAAGTGGGATACTTCCAGACTGTGTCAGAAATTGTCTCACTGTGATATTCCAGTGGATGCCCATGTTGAGTAAGGACTGCCCCAATAGCATAGTCAGAGCCATCTGTCTCGATCTCAAATGGTTGTTGCAAGTCTGGTAATGTGAGCATTGGTGCAGAGGAGAGGCGATGTTTCAACTCCCCGAACACCTTCTGTTGAGAGTCATACCAAAAGAATTTTGCTTTAGCTCCTCCCTTGGTGACTTGACTCAAGGGACAAGTGATATGAGAGAATCCCAACACAAACCTGTGGTAGAAATTGGCAAGACCTAAAAAGCTGCGGAGCTCTATTAGGGTGGTTGGGGCTGGCTAATCCCAAATGACTTGGATCTTTGCTGGATCCACATGCACCCCCCGCTCATCAATAATGTATCCCATATATTGAACCTGGGTTATGCCAAAAGTGCATTTCTCCAAATTGGCACACAACTTGTGTTGCCGCAGTGTTTGGAGGACCTGTCGGATATGGTGGAGGTGCTCTTCCCAAGTCTGGCTGAAGATCAGAATGTCATCCAAGTGCACCACTACAAATGAGTTGGTGAATGGCTGCATGATGTCATCCATTAGCCTCATGAAGGTTGCAGGGGCATTCATCAACCCGAAAGGCATGACCAACCATTCGAAAAGGCCCTCCTTGGATTTGAATGCAGACTTCCACACATCAGAGGGTTTGATTGGTACCTGGTGATACCCAGACTTCAATTCGATCTTGCTGAAATATTTTTTCCCCTTGAGTTGGTCCAGAAGGTCATCAATCCGTGGGATCGGGTACCTATTCCGAACAGTGATCTTGTTCAGTGCCCGATAGTAAATGCAGAGTCTCCAAATCCCATCCTTCTTCTGCACCAATACGATCGAGCTCCCACAGGGCGATGAACTCAGCCAGATGTGACCTTTCTGCAATAGCTCTTGAATCTGCCTCTTGATTTCGTCATTCTCTAGGACAGAGCATCGGTAGATGGGTCCATTGGGAAGCGGTGCACCTGGGGTCAGATCGATGGGGTGCTTGACCTGGCAGTGTAGAGGCACCCCTGCGGGGGAGGTGAAGATGTCCTCGTATTCCTCCATGACCTTATCCATCTATTTTTTTCGTGCAGTGGGGCCTTGTCTGGAGGTCATGGCCACAGTCTTCCGCTTTCCTTAAGGGCGGATCATCAGGAAAACAAATTTCCTAGTTTTGGAAATGAGCTTACTGCATTGTTTTGCAGTAACCGAAGAGATGGTGGTAGGCGGTGCTATCTCCGGTATCCTGTACAGCTTATTGCCCAAAGTGATAATAACAGCACGAGCCCTGGACTCATACACAGCATGTCGCTTCCACAAGTACGGTTGTCCTAATAATACATCAGAAACATCAAGAGGAGCAATGTCACATAATAACTCATCAGTAAAGGGCTTGATGTTGTAGGGAAGGCGACATTGTCGACTGACGTGGAGGTCCCATCCTTGGTGCAACCACCCGATGGTGTATGGTTGTGGGTGTGTTGTGGTCAGCAAGCCCAACCGCTTCACAACCTCTACCGAGATGAGGTTCTTTTGGCTCCCGCTGTCGACAATGAATTGCAACGGGGAACCCTTTACCCACATCTTGGAATGGAAGAGACGCTCTGCCTCCTCTGGATCTTATGGTTCCTCATTCTGTATCTTTGTGGTGGCAATGGTGGCGTTGGGCTCCGTATCGATAATCTGCTTCCCCCTGTCATTCCCCTTTTCAGGTTCTGATTTAGAGTCGGAGCATGCATCCTATTTAGAAACCTTCAACTCGGCTACCAGTGACTGCTTGGCCCGACACTCACTTGTGTTGTGAGTGGAGCTCTTATGGAACTCACACCACTTCCCCGTGTCCTTTTTTGGCTTCGTGGTGTTTTTCTTTGCTTGTGTCTTTGGCGGGTTGTCCTGGGTTGCCCCGCCTTGGCTTGGTCCTTTGTTTTGCGGTTTGGGAGTACATTTCCCATGCTTATGATTTGCAGACCCAAAGTCTCGCTTCTTCTATTTGAACTTCTGCTCAATCTTGGCAGCATATCGGTATGCCACACCAAGTGAGGAGATGTCGAGGAACTTGATTTCCCCCTGAATGTATCTGTGCATACAACTGTGGTACTTTAACACCAAATGTTTCTTTGAATCTTTGATACCCAACTTTGTGCATAGGGTATGAAACAGATTCGTCATCTCATGCACATCTTGGTCCCTTTGCTGCCACAACGTAGTCCATTGTATGTATTTGTCCT